>JAQMCW010000009.1:8651636-8669475 GCA_030068335.1 Chrysichthys cranchii
CTTTCACTTTTCATCCGCTGATGAAATACAGTGCATACTGTTTCATTTCAATTTAAATGTTCTTTTAATGTTTGAATGAACATTTTTTAAAATGATATTTTATATTCCAGAGTCCCGCGAAAGACAAAAAATTCCACAAATCAAAATTCGAAAATCCGCGATGCACTGAACCCGCGAGAGGTGAACCGCGGTATTGCAGGGGTTCACTGTATATGATAAATGTATTCTCTTGTCCCCCTGCTGCTGATTTTTCCACATTACACAGGATTTAACAACAAGAAAACTGAATCTTGGTCATTATACTGAGTTATTTTACTCAATTTTTGAAAATCAAGTGATTGCATTGCAATTAATTGACTTTGCAGCTCTTCATGAAAGTGAGCCTGCAGAGCATTGTTTATTTGCTTGAGACACGCCTTATGGTACTAATTAGCCCAGAAGGTGGCAATCTTATTCTTAAAGCCACTGTTTATCTTTCACAGATGCAAGGCACAGAGGGTTCCCATGTCTAAGTAGAGACTATCCCATTGGATTATGGACATCATCATCACCATG
The DNA here is from genome assembly GCA_030068335.1 of Chrysichthys cranchii. NCBI lineage: Eukaryota > Metazoa > Chordata > Actinopteri > Siluriformes > Claroteidae > Chrysichthys > Chrysichthys cranchii. Next base: position 8,652,192 of record JAQMCW010000009.1, read on the forward strand.
GCCATAGACTGACTGGATGCCCAGCCTTACCATGACAAACCACTCTATGAAGAGTGCCTTCCCCTCATAGGCGTTACTTAGAGGCATAATATAGTCTGCACTGCTACTGTACCTGTGCATCACCATTTACCTTCTCCTGATATTATAAGCCTATTATACACTAAAAGAAAAGCTGCAAGTACAACCAGTAATAAAACATGTTAAAAACAATATAAAAACTAAAAACATTAAAAATATGTCTCCTATATAATCTGAGCTATTCTTCTATAGGTTAAAAAAAACTGGTAAACACTTAAAACAGAAAAGATGGGTTACAATGACACATGAGCCATGTACAGATGACAAAAATTATAATAAATTAACACTGAAATGTGGAGTTTAATATGTGGGGGAAAAAAGAAAAATTGAATGATCTTCATAGGCAAAGTTGGTCATCTGACTAAACATCCAATGAGATCTTAGTTACAGAAGATAAGACTGAAAAAGAAATGCTTCCATAACAAAAAAAAAATTGCAGTATTTGAAGCTTAGTATCTGGTGATTTCTGTGGGTTGACGCTAGTGGCCAAATTACATTGGTAAGCCTATCTTTTACTGAAGACTATCTAAATTTGGCAAAAAGGTGAGACTATGAAATGAGGTGACTTCAGCTCTGTGACTGTTATTATAGTTCACACAAGTAGAAATATAATATATTATATAAGTAGATACCCTCAAATTAAAGCTGTTTTATTTCTGATACAGAAAAAAAATGTGTCACTGTATGATTCCCTACAAAATGCAAGATATGCACGATAGACAAACAATATAGTAAGAATGCTGGAAATATTCATTACATTAACAACTCAGTAATTCTGCTGCCAGCATGTTAGTGTAAATATCCAAGGTAATTATGCCTGAACAACATATTTTAGCATAGTAACAAACCTGACATTGTCTGTTCCTGATCCACGTCGTTTCCATAGTTTAGCCAAACTGCTGGAACGGCTAGCTGATGAAGCTGACTTGCCATCACCCACATGCATCCTTACCACAGTAGATGTGGTAAAAGCACTGCGCACATTACGCTCGGGCTTGGCAAGCATGATGTAGACCTTTGGCACAAACATGCAGCACAAGGCAGTGGTGGCACTGAGACTGACTGAAAAGCACATGGTGATTATTTTGTAGTTGGAGCCAAAATAGATAGGCACAAAGGCCAGCCAGATGATGCAGGTGGTGTACATGGTGAAGGCGATGTATTTGGCCTCATTGAAGTTGGCAGGGACATTACGAGTCTTAAAGGCATAAAAGGTGCAGCTGAGGATAAGCAGCCCATTGTAGCCCAATGGTGCTACAACCCCCAGTGTTGTTGTATTACAGATGAGGTGCACCTCACGGATTGAAGGGTAGTCATAGATCACCTGAGGTGGCTCCATGATGAAGAGTGCCACTATGATGGCCAGTTGTAGAAGAATGAGGATGAAAGCTATGACCAACTGGGCACAAGCACTCATGAAGCGAGGCTTCTTGGTGCAGATTTTTTTCTTGCTGCCAGCCAAGATGCGCGCGATGCGGTTGGTCTTGGTGACCAGAGCAGAGTAGCTCATAGCAGGGGAAAGGCCAATGCCCAGTCTTTGTAGATAGCAGTACACTACATGTGGCTTGGCTATGAGGCAGAAAGTGCAAAGATAGCCCAGACAGATGCCAGCCAGGATGATGAAGCAAAGTTCCCTGCTGGAGGATTTCACCACTGGTGTATCGTGGAACCTGATGAAAACGAGTGTCACAAAGATGGTGGACAGAAGACCAAGGCAAGCGAAGACCATGGCAGCAATAGGTTCAGGGTCTCCCCAGTGTAAGTAATGCACTGGTATTGGCTCACACCCTGAGAAACAGGATAGCATTATTGGAACAGTACCCTCTTTTGGATTACGTAGTTTTACTTCAGAAAGTGCAGCTATACCACTAATGGGAAAAGCAAGGTTAAAACTATCATTTGCAATGAAATGTTAAAACGTAGATATAATTACTAGGATGCGTTGTGTTGGTGGCTTTAAAACTGTACATTAGGATAGTCATTTATGCCAAAACTCTCAGAACACACACTGCATCACAGTTGTTCGATAAAAAAGAAAAAAAAACACCACACTTTATTGATCAGTGGTTGGCATAAACTAGTGATCTTTTTTTTTTTTTAGCATAGATCTTATTCATTAATGAATGAAAATGCATAAAAGTGGATAACAAGGGCTTTGCTTTGATGAAGCTCATAAACTGAGATCATGTGATTTTCACTGTAATATGTGGTCTTTAGTTATTCATAGAGAGGCACACCAGCAAAGCTTTATTGACTGGAAGCTGACACAAGACAAACATATACACACTGTATACTCTTTAACAAGCTCACTTTATTTACATTTATTTTATTTACATTTAACAGATGTCTAAGTGAGTCACAAAACGTGTGAGCAGTTTTGGAACCCGTAGATGAAGAAAACAGCCATATCTCATCCATGTTCACATGGTCATGTTTTTAATATTCTTGAACATGTAAAAACTGTTAATGCTCTTAATGCTTAATTTCAACTCTAAATTTCAGATTGATGTTAAGATTACGGATTCTGCAAATGCAAGTAGTTACCATGCTTTATGTTGGGCCATATGCTGTTTGTTAGAAATATCTTTGTGTTTTTTTGTTAGCAACAATAATTAGCAAAACAGTCTCAGTAACAGGCTCTGGCCCACTTCTCCTTCCAACATTTGGTGAGCTTACACTCTGGGATTACCCAGAAGAGGAACTGGGAAGAAAACCAGAGACTTTCCAAAGCATGACAGGCTTTGAATGGCGGGGAGGGTGATATTGCTAGCAATTGTGGTAATCCAGTCAGCTGAATATTTTACTGCTGTGACTCATACCCCTGCTGTTTGTAGTCTTCTGATTTGCAGAAACCCTCTCTATAATCCCCATGACTTTACACAGACTCCTAGTGGGTTTTGTTGGGGTCACTGGATCAGTAATTGATTGTTCCCAGACTAGCAATTTATCTCAACCACACTTGTGCACGTGAAAATGTTCCTTTTACAAATATAAGGTTTTTAAAAAAAAATAGTATTTATAGATTTTGTTTGTTTGTTTGGGAGCTGTATATCCATCAGTATATCCCAGATTGGAACATTTATATTTTTACTCTAGCACAGATAATAAAAGTACAAGCTAAGGCCATAAGCCACATATATAGTGTGTACTCTATCAAGAAGGCAGTTTGAGGTGTCCTTATGCCATTGCTAATGACACTACTGGATAAAGTTCCTGTTTGCCAGCCAAACTGGCACATTCCACTCCTATAATTCATAATTAGGGAAACAGCAGTCCTAATACTGACAAAAAAAGATAAAAGATGCCATCATTAGCTTCCATAATACCATAAAACTTGAAAACAAAACAAAACAAAACAAAACAAAACAAAACAAAGCAAAAAAACCTAAACTAAAACTTCAAATGGAGAAGTCATTGGATATCCTGTCCAGCTGGAATGCTGTTATTCACCAATGACCTAGCTAGAGGTTATAACAAACTGTCAATAGCAGAATGAAATCACTTTTAATACGCTTTAGACAGTCTGAGTTCTAACCATTGTCCTCTGTATAATGTAACAACCCAGGCATGTTTCAAAACATTGTAGAGTGCATGCTTGGTGATCATTATTTAATTCTTGGGTTTTTAGATGAGTAAAATGTTAAAATGCAATTCACTATTATATCCTTTCCGTCATGCACGGTGTGCTTGTCTTGCCAAGTAGCTTGCACCTCTCTCTCTCTCTCTCTCTCTCTCTCTCTCTCTCAACCTATCTATCTCTTCACATCCTGGCTTGTTATGTTGCAGTCTGCCTAAGTCACATTACACATTACGTGCATCGAGAGACTGGATTTTTGGATTTGACTCATCTCCTTGGGTTCAACTTGATTTAAACTGGTAAGTTAAGGAAAAACTATTCGATGTTTTGCAGTCCATCACATATCACCTCTTTCTGTGCATAGTTCCATAAACACACCTTGCCTGCCTCCCATTATTAATAATAATGATTACACATTCAAGTTCAAAATCTATTTTTGATAAGAGTATTTTTGCTGTTGTCTGCTTCTGATCCTCGTTTTGGACTGCACTGGTTCACGCTCCACCTTTCTTTCTACTTTTTGTACTTGTTGTACTTTGTTTGGTTTTTTTTTTTCTTCTTTCCTTTTCTTTCATTTCTGACTCGAAAAATCTTACTTTAGTGAGCCTGTCGCTCAGTATATGTTCGTTAAGAAATGTTGTAATGAAATCTGTTTTGTTATTTCCTCCCATATGGTTGATGATGATGATCAGTCTGTATGTGTTTGTTTGGACCAGCGTCACCTTGCACGCAACAAAAGGGCCAATGTGTTTCAGATGTTTTACTGCATACAGCTTGTGAGTCCTGTTATTAGCGATAGATTGACGTGAATAATGAGATGGCGTGTGCATCTGACTTCTGATTCAGATAAGTCTGACATTTCAATATGAGATTCACATTTCGCTGTGTCTTTGTTCACTCACCGACAGCCTCTTTGCCATAATTTATACATTTAAATTTTTTTTTACAGCCTTTGCACAGTTATCTAAATCTCCAAAGATTGCTTTAAAAAAATTCTAAAAAGAATCTCAAAACAATTGCTCCCGCTGTGCCACGTGTTGAATAACACTGACTAGTGTTGGTCTTGGTCTGGAACAAGTGGTCAAAAGAACTGATATAATCTTCTTAAAAAGCCTACCAAAGTAGAGGAAATCTCTCAATTAAAGTTACAGAATATGGACTTGTTTCTGCTTTTGCTGTTTAAGCTGATAACACTCTCTAAGCCCCTAGCATGCTTTCCTGTGCCGAGAGAGAGAGAGAGAGAGAGAGAGAGAGAGAGAGAGAGAGAGAGAGCAATTGAGACTACCTTTCAGAGCCCTTGAGACTTAATGGACAGAGTCGCTTTTTTTGCACATAGCAAAATATAAAGGCTTTATTGTAGGCCGAGTATATTGTGTGTCTTGACATTCTGAAATGTTCTGATTAGGACCATGTTCAAACATCTGTTTATGGAATTTAATTGCTGTGGGTCTCACTGACCCAGATACTGGAGGCTTATAACAGAATATATCTGTATTAAACATACCAGTGTAAAAATGCTTATCCCAGTGTTCCAGTTTCTGTTTATTATGTGAAACACAACTTATTCTAAGTTAGCACTCCTACTCCTAACCTAGATCTTGTTCTATCGAATGATCATCCCACTGTATGAGGTTCATGTGAGAGTCACTAAAAATCATAATTTTTGCAATTACTGTCTCAGCAAGCATTGCTCACTCTCTAATGACAAAATACGTCTGCTAATTTATTCACATGTTCAAGATTTGTCATAGTTTTTTAATCTAAATTTACTTTACAGAAGCTTTCGTGTTGAATGTTTTGCGTTGTTATCAGTTTTTACCAGTTACACTCATGTACCAGTTACAGTCATAAGAAACGGAAGTACCGGTACATCCTCCTTCAATTCTAGGTTTGCATTTATCAGGGCCTAAATGACAATTGTGTGGTCCTCATCAGCTTCTATAAACAAACAGATAACCTCAGGTGTCAGAAAAAAAAAAAAAAAAAGATTTCAATATGTAGTCGATGTTTTCCAAAAAGTAAACCAACATTCAGAGACCAGGTGGGAAAAAAAAGAACCACCTTTAGTCCACAGTTGAAAAAGTAAGGGTTTTCTGTAGAAGAGTATTTCTTCTTTAAACCAGTACTTCGGTTTATTGATGTTTGAGGGCATTTCTTTATGCACAGTCCTCTTAAGATCTCACCACAGCATCTCAGTATGTTGACATTTTAGACTTGGCCATCCTAACACCTTGACTTTTTTTTTTTTAGCCATGTAGATATCAATTTGCTGGTGTGATTGGGATCATGTCCTGTTGCATGACCCAATTTCAGCCGAGGCTCTAGAGGACATGCTGTAGCTCGTGGGTTTTTCTTTAAATCTCTGAGCATTAAACTGTCTAACCTTGGACTGAATTTGCTTGTACACCCACTCCTGGGAAAATTGGCTTCTTTTCACTGTAGAATTATGATATTGAAATTGTTTAGGGAAGGCCTTTCGTGTATATCACATATAATCCTGTTTAAGACATCTGTTAACCATGGATAAGATGAACCACCCAAAATGAAACTTTTATTTTCTTTAAAAGAAGGGCGGGGCTTAGCCCTGCAAGCCCATTGGTACGAACCACCCCTGGGTGTACTTATTTTTTCCCACCTGGTTTCTAAATGTTGGTTTACTTTTTGGGAAAAAAAAAAAAGACTACATATTAAAGTCGCTTGTGCTTTTTGACACCTGAGGTTATTTGTTTGTTTATAGAAGTTGGTGAGGACTGCTTAATTGTGCTTTAGGCCCTGATCAATAAAATCCTTGAATTGAAGAGGGTGTACTTTCTCCTGTGACCGCACATGGGAGACATCTTAGCTCATATGTCAGTTATAATAAAATTAACAGTCAGTAGTTTCTCTGGAATCACTAGATTAGTCTGGAGGATATGCCAGGTCTCAGTAATCAAGTTAAATAGGCTTTGTATCAATGGTGTTTATCAAGAAAAAACATAATTTCTCCAATATTCCCCAGTACTTTTAGGACTCTGTATCAAAAATGTAATTTTGTGAACAAATCTTAAAATATATTCTACATATATTTTGGAACATTTTGATAATATATAGCACCCATTAAAGTATTATACAACTAGCATTGCCACTGCCAAGATATTATATAATCTCTTAAAGAAAAGTTACATAAACCTATTCACATGTGAATAATGTTATGATATGTGGCTTTTAGACTCTTCACATGTTATGCTTTCAAACATTTTCACATATAGTGCATGTGTTTTCTCCACATGATCCAGCCCAAATTATTTATACATTTTCCTATTTAAATTTTTCACCTGGTGATTTCTCAGAAGATTCATTTCATTTCACAGAATTATTAATAGAGTTATTTATTCATATGTTGAACCTGTGGTTAAATTTTTCAGATTACATTTTTTCCACACATGAATAATTCTTTTTTTTTTTTTTAAATTACGTGTGATCACATATTATTAACTCGATGTCATATGTCTTTATTTAATTCACATTGGAATTTTATGGAAAAGCATCTTCATATGACTTTCACATATGTTTATTTACACACCCAGCTGAGTTTGAGGTCAAAAGATGAATTTGAAAGAATAGATCAGAATTTCAGCTTTCATTTCATGATATTTATATCTAGATGTGTTAAAGCAATTTAGAGCATGTCACCTTTGGTGGAAGACCACCCAATGTTTAGGTGAGGAAATGTGTCAGGATAGATAGCCTTAAAGTAAAATAAAATAAATAACCATTTTTGTTTGCATATCCCTTCCTTGTAATAACTGCACAATAACTTGCATCTTGTGAAATGACCTCTTTCTGCTCTCAAAGACTTCTTTAAATGATGGATTGTAATATCTTCACCTCAGGCCTTTCGAAGGTTGTTGGTGATGCCACTGCTGTTTTTTTCAAGTTTTATATAACAACTCATCAACTGCTGTTGTTTTCCATGGATGTTCAGTGTCTGGTTGTTAAGACACCAGAGTTTTCTTTCTTTCTTCAGGACATTTTAAATTGTTGTATTAGCTGCGCCCAATGCACATGCAATAGACTGTCTGTCTTTTCTCAGCTTCGAAATGACTTGCTTTTCTCCTATAGACAGCTCTGTGGTCTTCATGTTGGTTTATCCTTTTTGATAAAAATGCAATCTTCACAGGCAAAACCAAGACAGAGTTATGAACTATTTAGAGCTATTAACTGTTTAAACAATAAATCTAACAGACCACAACTGGGCATCATCTTTTGATCTCAAACCCAAATGTCTTCAGTGTATAGCAAAAGCAAAGCAATGAGACTTGTCATTCCAATACTATTAGAAGGGAATGTATTACTTGCTTGTTACTAACATAATCAAATGTATATGATTTTTCCATAAAGGATACTTCAGATATGTCAGATTTTAACACAAACTCTGCACAGGAAGCCCCGAAACGGTATACCGTATACCATACAGCTTTACAGTATTTATATCATACAGTATCTATTGGAAAGTTGAAATAACAGGTCAATATTGCACTGTATGCCTTTTGAAAGGATCTAGCTTTTTTTTCTGGTTAAGTACATTCATTATACATATGAAGTTAATTACATCAAGATCTACTGACTCACCCGTGAGGTCGTCTGTTGGCCAGGATCCCAGCTCACAGGCCCGGCAGGTGTACTCGTCAAAAACATACTCATTCTCTTTACACGGAGTACAGGTCCAGCAGCAGCTAACCTCACCTTTCCGGATTACCTTGGATGAGAGAGAGGCACTCAGAAACAGTCCATTGATACTAATACAGGTTTTAGAATAATGTGAGGTTTGGAATAAAAGAGAATCGTCCAAAGCCTTGTAATGTCCTCAGAACTGAAATATATTTTCCCACCTGTATATTAAGCAGCTTCCATGATGTCTAGTTTTCACTAATATTTGTACCCTAGTTATGTCATATTATACAGTATTACAATACTTAGCCACTTACACCACTTTCCCAAGATACTGTATACTTCATGACAGTTTCATAAACTTATTCATGGGTAGTTATCATGATATATGATAACATTATTTTGCACAGTAATTGCATTATACTGATATGCATAATGTCAGCATCAAATGAATGCATGCTTTGGATGTGTTGCGATGTTTTGTAATGTAATAATATAATTTGGGTCATATTGCTATTATATTCTTTTAAGTTTTTCAGAGAAAGTATCATAAAGGGCTTTTTTTTGCCAAGAAAAATTAACCTTATTAACATGGTAAAATTGGCCGATGACAAAACATTTTTCTGCTGTTGTTTGACATCCACCCCCTTAGATTTCTGGAGATTGCACAATTCTTTTTATTTAGTGTATTTCCTCATCCCCCTGAAATCTATTGCTGTTTCTTTTTATTTCATGACTTCACAGCATTTTTAATTTCTTTTTCCTTTTATGACTTTTATGATCTAACATTTCTCACCTTAATCTGTGCCCTTTCACAGGGGTCACTGCAGACTGAGTGGATGATCGCACTGCTGTTGGCCCAGATCTCATCATCATCCATCTTTAGCCCACTGTTGTCCCAGCTACCAACATGAATATAGCTGTAGTCTTCTTCACTCATCTGTTTGAAGTTCATGATCTCGTATCTGAACAGCACACACACACACACACACACACACACACACACACGCTCAACTTTTGTGGATTTACTGTTTATTTACTCATTTGTTTGATTAAATGTTCAGCTTTTCTGGATAAATTTGACCTGAAATGTGATCTGATTTTTAAACTAGTCCTAAAACTAGATAAATAAAACCCATTTAAAGAATGATGCAAAAATATTATAGCTTTACATTTATTTATGGAGCAAAATGATCCTATGTTAAATACCATTGTATGAGGTAATGTATAGGTATATTTGAAGTCAGGTGTTTCAATCAAGGGAATGGCGACCAAGTGTGAGTTTATCAGGCGCTCCCATGTTTCCAGAACATACACTCAGGTTTTCATTGTCGAAGTCTGTTCTTCACCACATAGGTTTATGGAAGTGTGCCTCAAACATTGAAGATTCATGAGAACCTCATAAAAAGTTATTGATGTTCACCAGGCTGCACATGCTATTCCTAAGATATCAGTGATTCTGACCCCCTCTGCTTTCCAGACCTGACAGATTAATTCTGCTGGCCTACTTCTGGTGCAGAGTTATCATCACTTGAAATCCACTCCCTCCTGTTGAGGATGACCCCATATGAACTGCTTCATCATACACCTAGAAACTGTGAAGACGGCATTGGTCTGCGGCTGACATGAGCGGTTCTGCTACAATGGCTTAGGACTTAAATTGCCACCAACTATCTTGCACTCAAATCTCCATCAGTAATTAGTTGAAACATAACAGACTTTATGTTTAAAACTATAGTAAATCTTGTGCTACATAATTGTACTTTTGCACCATATAGCACATGGTTACAGAAGTGAGTTAGTTGTAATGTATGGTGTCACACAAATGATTATGGGTTCCCTTTTAAATCTGGTTCCTCTCAAGGCTTCTTCCTCAGGAATTTTTCCTTGCCACCTTCGCCACAGGCTTGCTCATTAAGGATACATCATATTTATGGATACGTTTATATATTAACATGTTTCTAATAGGAATTTATATATACTTCTGTGAAACCGCTTTGTGACAGTGTCCATTGTTAAAAGTGCTATAAATTGAATTGAATGAAATTGAATTGAATTAAATATGGTTACAAAGGAATTTCTAAAGTGTTGACCTCCATCAAGCCACTGTGAGGCATATGATATACAGATGAAGGAAATTCAGTGCCACTTTTAGTCTCCCATAGAGCAAAATCACTCTAAGGGCATGGCAAATAATATTGCAGGAAGTCACAAAGAACTCCAAGGTAACATCTAGGCCACTCTTGCATTGAGTAATGTCAATGTTCCTGAATGTTTGTTCAAGACCATGTGGATAAGCCAGAAGCCTATTGCAAGCCTTTTCTGTGGGCAGATCCACAATAGAACCGTTGGGTTTAAATAAAAAAGTTTTTTGTTTGCTGAAAACCAAACACAGCATTCCAACATAAGCACCTCATCTTAAGCATGAAGCATGGTGGTGGTAGCATCATGGTTTAGGGCTGCCTTGCTGCCCTAATTTAACATTTTGGAATTGCCTAGTCAATGTCCAATGGCCTTTACCTTGTAGAACATTTGAGGAAAAATCAAAAAAGATCAGTGTATGAAAAGGAGCCCACCAATATCATTGAGTTGAAGCAGTTTTGCAAGGAGGAATAGGCAAAATTTCCTCCAAGCCATTACGCAGAATTGGTCAACAGTGACCAGAAACGCATGATTGAAGTTATTGCTGCTCAAGGTGGTGGCAACTTTTACTGAAAGCAAATTCCAAAGGTTCACATACTTTTTCTGACAAAGATATTCAATGTAGGATAATTTATCTTGATCAATAAGTGTAAAACCTTTGATGTTTTGGTCTCAATTTTTAAATTGGGTTCTCTTTATCGAGTTTTACTTTTAGGATTTGAATGAATATCTGATCACATTTCAGGTGAAAGATTTGCTTCTACCTGCCCGAATCTTTGCTCTTACCTCCCTGGAGAATCTCCATTCTCGTCAAATAGCACCACCTCTCCTGATACACCAGTGAAATTGGTCCTCATGAGAAAGTCAAGAAGCTTGCGGCCATCAATGGGTCTCATTGTCTCACACAGACCCTTATAGCCAGGACACAGTGATTTCTGCATAGTGTGTAGACCGTAAGCCATGCTGTAGATGGCATTGATGACAAAGCCCATCTTAGTGTCCTGAGCATAGTGGAGCCGGAGAGACTCTTTCTCTGATTAGAAAAATGTTAGATGTATTACTTCTTTAAAGCATCTCACTTTAACACATATAAAGAGCATAGACTTATAATCTAATTATTGCTGTAATACATAACTGCTTTGTTTAATAATGGAATGTTTAAAAGCTAAACAGACATTTAAGCTACACTCACTGGTGCAGGTACGGTTGTATTTTGTGTTGTCCTGTGGGTAGCCCTTGAGTCGGCATTGGAAACGATGTTGCCAGAATTCAGGGAACCAGGGGTTGCGCTGGTTCATGTCTGGCTGTAGGTTTAGGTAGTAGTCATCAAACCAGGTGACATAAGCAGACTGCAGTTTAATAGTGATGCCACCAGCTGCCTCTTTCTGATAGCCATCTGTCACATCATAGCGATCAGCCCAGCCATCACTGCAGAGAGAAGATCAGCAACAAGGAGTGTGATAGCAGTGAATTTAAATGCTATGCAACAGGAGTTGGAATAATTTTAAATAAACAGCAGGGCCTCAAACAGAAATACCAAAGACCAAAAACTGTTCCAGGATTCCTCACTGTAAAGTGTGTTAATGAGAGCAGGACACTAGTGTGCATACTCAGCATTTACTTTTTTTTTTTCTTTTTTAGGACAGGTGCACTAACCATAGCTTTATTCATCCATAGTATAGAGCAAATAACAGGCAGGCGGCATCAAACAAGGAATATCAAAGATAAAAAAAAAAAAAAGAAAGCAAGAAAACATGATTAAGAGTCAAAACCAAGAAACACAGAAGAGTGAAATTAAAAATCAAGGCTCAAACTTAATAATAATATTATAAATTATAATCTGTAATGCCATGGTTTTTCGCTATGCTGCTCGGCTGTATCTTAATTGCCTCTCGGGGATAAATAAAGTTTTCTGATTCTGATTCTGATTCTGATTCTGATAAATGTGATTAAACTTCACAACAGCAAGACTTAAAAAATGGAGCATAGAAATAGACGAACTAGTCAAGACAGGACAGGGTTGGAGACAGAACTGAAAAACACCTGCTGACATGAACGACACTACAGAAGATGAGATGTAGAACCACACAGCACACAGAGCGGGGGAAATTTCTGACACCCACAGCAGCCCAAATGTCAACTGCGCAATACGTCAGCAATTTATCTGGTGAATCAAAGGCTCGGCTTGCTAAATGATGCCAGTTATGTCAGAATAATGTTTTAGTGAGCCACCCAACGTGCATTTGTATCTCTCAGTAAAAAGAATATCTCTGCATATCTATACAGAAGCAAGGTATCTCTCCCACTCTTTGAGTTTTGCCATTCTACCAGATAATTTGAACGTAGTTGAACTTTAGAGGGTGATGCGGATGTTGTGACTTCCTGACTATCTCTCTCGAAAACCAGAGGTTAGGCTGAAGCTGTGTGGCTGTGGCCTTCCTGCTCTTTCAAATACGCACAAAACTATTTTGTGTTCATTCTCCCTTTTTAAACACTTCCAAGCTTCGCAGCTCTGGTGTTACACAACTCAGTGCGTGGGAGGTCTTTGTATCATTTCTGTTCTCTCACTAAGGAAGGAGAGGCTTTCATAACTCGTCCTTGGAGCCAAAAGCGATGTGAGCAAAATCATTGAAGGCAGTGTTAGCGGCGAGCTTGAAACGTTGCAGCACAGTGTGCTAGTGAGCTCTGCAATAGCCCACACACTGACCCACTGGGTCAGCCTTCTTCATAGCTCCCGACTGCTACCGTTATAAAAAAGATCCTGCACAGGAGCCAAGCCATTGTAGCTCAATATTACATTTAGACACATAATGATTTTTTATTTTATATCTTTTCCTTAAGCTCTTCAGGACACAGGGGGAGAGCTGAGCTGTAGATTAAATTACACTAGACTAATAAAGGTTTTAAATTTTTTGAATTCAAATCCACTTTGCATGGTTGGACATCCATATTATATGCATTTTTATCATTAGGTCCTTTTAAAACACTTAGTTTTTAGACTTTATCATATACAAGCAAAACAACGATATCATTTCACTATTTGGTGTCATTCCGAAAAGGAAATCCAATTTGAGTTTCTTCCTCGTGTAATTTAAGGAGTTTTTCTTACTGCTGTCACCTGCTGTGGCTTGCTCATCAGGGATCTAAATATAAACATACGTCTGGATTTCTGTAAAGCTGCTTTGTGACCATGCTGTTTTAAAAAAAAAAAAGACAAGCAAATAAAATTGAACTGGATTGTATTTGAGCTTAGCAAAATCGATTTAAGTACCGGTAATGTTGACTAAAACATGTAAAATAAATGCAATCTACTTTATTCTAAAATGTTCTGTTATGAGATTATTTATAGCTTCGTGCCATAAACTTTAATATTTTGACTCTCTGCATAACAGACAAAAAAACTTACCTTCCTGATCCATGATAGACAGATGACCCGAACTAATATACTATTCATTAGTGGATAACTGAAATGCACCCAGTTGTGATAGGATTTTTTTATACTGCGAGCAGTGAGGGTGAATTTAAGCCTTTTTGATTTCAACAACTATTGTTGTTGGAAAGAGACCTGAACATGACAAATCACCCTTGTGCGCTTATTTTACCTAATCATAGGCACTATCATCATTCCAGTGAGTGATAAGTAGGAGATAATCTGTACTGTAACCGTAGTTAAAATAGCTCTAAACGGCTTTTGATTATTTTGAATGAAACGGTACGTTGGGCCACCAACACCGGTATGCTAAAAGAACAAATAATACAGATCTTGTGCAGCTTGTAAATATGTAAATCAGCCCTGTGTGTGTCGATTAACATAGAAAATATTAAATGTTTTCATTTTTAATCAAGGATTTTCAGTAAGTCTTGTTATGAAAGGATGAAAAAAAAAAAAAAAAATCAGTAGCAATGGAATATGCTCCAAATTTTGTCTCATGCCCTTCCCAGAATACAATCCCCTGCAGCACTGAATTAAAAGCACTGAGCATTCAAAACTGGCTAAATTTAATATCTTTTCTGCCACTTTCTATAAAATCCAACCTGCAAGGTAGAAATGTTGGCAGAAACTCAGTGCTCGTCTGCCTAGAATTTGCCTGGAGCATGCATCACAGACTGTTGTACACACACCTCCTCATGCATGGCAGCTTTGCTACGTCAAACCAGGCCGTCTGGATAATATCCATGACACCATTTTCTGAAATAGACACCCTTTAAAAATTCACACTCTGAATAATGTAAACACCATTTGGGCTTTTCTCGCATACCACAATGCCTCTCTCTGAAGGATGATAAGTTTGAATGGACTATCTTAAAAGCCCATTTTTGTCATGAGCCAATAAATATTAATGGGCACATCAAACTGGCCATTAACAAATTTTTCAACAAACAATGAGAAACAAACAATGCAGAAAACAACTCCAATTAAATGGCAACAGGAATCGTTCTACACGCATACTAATTCATATATAAAAAGAGATCATCTTAATCTACCTCATGTTTTTCGAACTTGCATGGAGATATCCTCTGCATGACAGGTGAATTCATTATTATCACTGCTAATATTATACACTTTTGCTGCACGGCCACTTTTTGCACATCTATTCTTGTTGCTCCGTCTTTTTCCGCACATGCGGTTTTTGATGTATATACGGTAGATTTCTTCATTTCTTATTTATTTCACATTTAGTGTATTACAGGATCAATAAAATCTATCTATCTATCTATCTATCTATCTATCTATCTATCTATCTATCTATCTGTATGGTGCAGAAATCATTCCGATTTTGTTCTGTTGAGTTATATTTCTACAGACACCTGCATGTGTTTATGTAGATGAGGGCTATAAGCCACTGCAGCCAGCCGGGGATCAAAGGGATCACACTTGCTCTAACAAATGAAGAGTCATGGGACCTCGGTGGCATAGGCAAGATACATATTTCTCTGCTCCCACATTGATATGACATAATTTGAGTAGGAAGCAAGAGCAAATCTGAATAAGAGTATATTCATGCTGTTAGTATAAAATGTGATCATAGTAGTGGCAAACAATGGCAGGACCTTTGTAATTTTACTCCCTATTTTTGAAAACTCCTCTAGTTGTATAGAAAACCTTCCTTATATAATGCAGTGACCTTATTTTACCCATCTCTCTACATAGAAAATGTTTGCATTACATGTCTGGCAGAACATCTCCAATGAAGATACTCTCCATCTAGTGATATCTATAGATCATAGACCTAAAACATTCCTTGATTGGAAATTTGTTAATTTATACAATTTTTCCAAAAAGCAAAATACTTACTTCCCTGTGATTGCTGAAAGTGAATGAGTGAGTGAGAATAGAATTATATGATAGTTAAGTCTGGAAATCTATCTATCTGTCTATGTATGTATGTATGTATGTATGTATGTATGTATGTATGTATGTATGTATGTATGTATCTATCTATCTATCTATCTATCTATCTATCTATCTATCTATCTATCTATCTATCAATTTCACCCCATCCTCCCCAAGTAATAGTTAAAAGAACAGCCAAGGCTGAAATAGGGCTAAATCTAATAATAGGCAAATGTAGTGTCACATTTAAGAAAAATTAAAGTGGAAAGAAAAAAAAAATCTCATGTTTAAATGGAGCTATTAATAGCACCTTGGATTTTTTCCCACTCCTATGTGCAAATTCTTGAAACACTGTTCACTGGGATCTCAAAAATAGCAAGGCCTATCACTTAAAGAAATATCGTATTATATGTATTATAATTTCAGTGTATCAATATCCTGATTGGTCTTATGTATAAGCTAATATGTCACTGCAGAGTGAATGAACTGTAGGTGACTTGAGAGAGAATTACCTGCCGACCAAGAGGAACTCTCCTACTAGCCGACGTCGTCTCATGGCTTTAAGAATGCCACGCACAGTCATGCCCTCGCAGAAGCATGCCACCACACGGGCTTTGGGCAGGTGACTGCGGAGTTTTTCCAACAGCCTGTCAAAGCTCTGCTCTCCGGCGTTACTGTAGATCTTATCTGAATGTGCAATACAGATGCCCTCCTTGGCTGCCATTTCTTTGAATGCCTCCATTCCGCTCTCACCATAGTTTCCTGAAGATCGAGAAATTACATTATTAACAAGCTGTTACATGTGAACACAAGCATGCTGCTTTATTTCAGAACTTTTTATCAGTAAAAACAAATACCCATACGCATGATCTGCTGTATTGTATGAATATATTCTACCAATTGGTCTAAAAGTTAATAATCCTTGTAAAATCCATCTAATCCTTATCAGAGCATGCAGCAATGTTAATATTTTTGAATGAATTCTTGTATACATGTGACCATTAACACAAAGTCATGTTACCTAATAAGTACTTCATAAAATCATGTTTGATAAGGGTTTCTTCCGATATCAACATCAAACAAAGTTACACTTGCTTTCTTGCAAAACCTTTGGGAACTATTCATCAGCTTCTACAATCATCGTCATTGTCTCTGCTTAATTCTCTAATCTTGATTCATTCTCTGGTCTCCACTCAGCCATTCACACAGTTACAGATAGGCCATTGGGTCTATAGCCCTGTTCTTTTTTTGCTGCTTTTCCAGGAGGGTTGCCTCAGAATGGCAGTCTTAGTCGTGAATCACAAAACTGCAGGTTCAGCCATGAAAGGCTTTAGCCGTAAACAGCTACAGCTCTAAGTAATTTTGAGCCATTCTACAGTGTTCATGCTTATGCAGCCAAGGTGTAAGATCCATAGAAGTTGATGTATCATGTGATGTGTCAACATTCTTGTCACTGACCATCTGACAATCTTCAGCCTGAACATTTCTACTGGCGGGGGGGG
>JAQMCW010000009.1:8676623-8689091 GCA_030068335.1 Chrysichthys cranchii
CTCTAAATTGACCATAGGTGTGAATGGTTGTCTGTCTCTGTGTGTTGCCCTGCGGTAGACTGGTGACCTGCCCAGGGGGTATCCCGCCTCTCACCCGATGTCACCTGGGATTGAGCTTCCCCCCGCGACCCTGAACAGGATTAAGCGGAAGAAGATGAATATTATTATTATGATTTGTTAACACATGCTTGTGATTGTTTATGCCTATTGGTCCATGTGTATGATTGCAGGTCAGCAGTTTGTGGATGACATCTTGTCCTATCTGGAGGAAGCGCGTGGGCTCTGGCCCTGGCTCCTGGGTGCTGGGATCTTGGGTGCAGTTTGTTTTGCACTTTTGGCTGTGGGACTGACTAAAATCTGCAGACTTTTATCAAGACGAGAGAAAAGGAGCTCCGAGAAACAGCCTCTCCTCAGCAGCTCTGAGGGCTCCAGCGACTCTTATCAAGCCATGATGTCATAAAGCATGTGACCACTAGGTGACGACAGTGTCCATGAAGCCTCACCCAACTACTGCAACTATTCAGTACTGTAGATAAGCGAGGAGTACAAAAAGAGCTAGCTGTATCCATGTGAACATAGGCTAGGGGTGGAACTGACTTAATCCATTATGACTGATTGTTTTTTTTTTTTATTTTGAATAAAATGTAGTCAATTAAGTCTTTAATTCATAATCCTGAGGATGGAGGTTACTTGAGCATGATACTTATGTGAATGTCAAATATTTCAGTGGTTAAAGTTAATAAAACATAATTAAAGTGTGTTTCAAAATGCATCAATTATCCATCTGTTATTTTCAGGGTTATTCTATAAGGATATCAGAGCACATTTTCACAAGCCTATGGGTAGAAATGAGTGAACTATATGCAAATTATACAAATAATTCCTGAGAAATATGAGGTGGTTCAATGTGTTAGGCTATTTCAAAAGTCACATCGCCCTACAGACAGCTTGAGCTTGAGCACATGAGCCCAGCAGCTGGGTAAGAGCACTGAGGAAAAGCTCAGCACCTTGCTAAATGTGTGCGTGTCAAGTGCTGATTAGGCACACCTGATGATCGTTAGGGTCGGCATTTAAATATTTCAACAGGCAGTCAAGGCGTTTGTGTGCTGGAGAGTTTTGGGTCAGGCGCTTTCTTACAGGTTGCCTTATCCACGGTGCTGTAGGTGGTTTTCTGAATGAAAAAATTTCCCTTCTTTTTAGTGGTAACTTACTACACACGATGCCTACTGAGAATTTGGTTGATAAGCGCATGTGCAAGTTCAAGAACCGAGGCAAAGATTCCATGGTAAGTTTTAACCCACCAAACTAAAACTGAAAAGCCTGTAGGAAATCCTCTATTTTTGGCTGACTTGCTCTATTCCTAAAGAAAATGCGTGAGCGCAGAGTTGCAGTGTGTGTGGAGCTTCGGAAAGCACAAAGAGTGGAGAGCATCCTGAAGAAGAGGAATATTTCTTCTCAGGCTGATGAAGAACCCCTGTCTCCAGAATACAACACTGACAACCAACAGGTTGTAGTCTTATTATTCTCATGGCAATATGAATCTTTAATGCGTCCTTGTAGTTTACTCTTGGGATGGTTTCTACCATGCCTTCATTAGGTCATTTCAGCAACAATTCAGGAAGTTATTGCCAACGTGAACAGTGACTGTTCAGAGCGACAGGTGCATGGTTGTCAAACGGCCAGGTAGGATGCCCACTTGTACCCTCCTGTCAATTACTGTGTTGCAAGTTCTTTGGTATTTAATGACCATTGTCATTTTAGGAAGCTGTTGTCTCGAGAAAGGAATCCTCCATTAAAAGAAATTGTGGAAGCGGGCCTACTGGCCCGCTTTGTAGAGTTTCTGGGTAGGAACGATAACCCTACTCTGCAGTTTGAGGCTGCCTGGTCACTCACCAACGTGGCATCAGGCACCTCGTGGCACACTCAGCAGGTGGTCGAACATGGTGCTGTTCCTGCCTTCATTGCCCTTTTGGCCTCGCCCATGTTGAACATCAGTGAGCAGGCTGTCTGGGCCCTGGGCAATATTGCAGGTACTGACTTCCTGAAGGCCTTCAGAATGTTTGAGTGCTCTGTAATACCACATCTGAGATTTGATGCAGGGCTCCTGAAGGTGCAAGAAAATCTTTGTGGTAATTTTATGTACTCTAGATTTTATGCCGAAAGCATATTCCCACAGGTGATGGCCCAGCATATCGTGATGCACTTATTGACTGCAACGTGATCCCTGCACTACTAGCTCGACTTACCCCAGATGTCCCTGTAAGTCATGTTTTCTGTGATGTTAACCGTTCAGTAACTGCATCTTTCAGATGGAAGGGTTCCATGGTAGAAAAAATATATAACCGGGTGTCTTTTACAGGTTGGTTACCTCCGCAACCTGACCTGGACTTTGTCAAACCTATGCAGGAACAAGAATCCTTTCCCTCGCTTCTCTGCAGTCCAGCAAATGCTTCCATCAATTATACAGCTGCTTCACCACAGTGATAAATCCGTTTTGTCTGATGCATGCTGGGCCATCTCTTATCTTACTGATGGGCCAAATGAGCGCATTGACATAGTAATAAAGACTGGGGTTCTTTCACGACTGGTTGAGCTTCTGGGCTTTGAGGAGCTTGCAGTTGTGGCAAGTAATCTACTTTTTCCTCTGGCTTTTAAATTTGGGCCTTGGGCTGATTCATCTCATTCTGCAAGTTTGAGAATTACTTGAAGCTGTTTTTGTTTGCTACATTTATCAATTCCCCCAGTGCAATGTTTGACTTTTTTTTTTTTTTTTTTTTTTTTTTTCCCCCCTTCTTCTGAAGACTCCAGCACTTCGTTCTATTGGGAACATAGTGAGTGGTTCAGATGTGCAGACGCAGATGGCTATTGATGCCGGTGTGCTGGGTGCCTTGCCAAAACTAATGCGTCACCCCAAACCCAGCATCCAAAAGGAAGCAGCCTGGGCTGTCTCCAATATTGCAGCCGGACCACGCCAACAGATTCAGCAACTAATAACATGCGGCCTACTGCCTCATCTTGTGGATCTTCTAAAGAATGTAAGCGGTAAAGAATCATGATCTTGGTGTCTAAGCTAAAATTTGTGCATGGGCCAGTTTGTCATGCATAATTATACTAGGAGTCTTTTAATGGGATGTCTTTAAACTGGTAATACCACAGCACTCTACTTGATTTTGAAAGTGTGGCTAAATGTTCTCTCAGCCATGCCATTTTTATAGGAATTTCAAATGACTTTTTTGCATTTGAGCATGCTCAAATCTTAATTCCTTCTCAGGAATGTTTGGCACACAGTCAACAAAGAAACCCTTAAACATTAAATGTTGTAAGTCTAATCTAGCATTTTAGAAGGAATCAGGTTTGGGCTTTAACAGGACTTTTTTTGGGGGGGGGCAATAGGGGCATTTTTAAGGATTTCAGGATTTCCTAACTGATCAGTAACCTGAGCTGCCTTTTTTGCCTTATTGTCTTACATTAGAGAGGCTGGTAAGGTAGTGACTGCTTCCAGCTATTGTAATGTGTGATAATGGTATCCATCTCACTGTAAAATAAAGTGAAATGTTTTAAGCACCATTTTCACTAAAATTAAAATGGCAATAACTGGTACAATGGGCTGTGCCACTATAGGAAAATCCACTCTTGTGATGGCTGTACCACCTAAATCAAAGTAATAGCTACTTTATTTGCTTTATGAATAGTCTGACTTTTATCTAAAGTTGATTGAATCTTGCCTTCAGGCTGACTTTAAAACTCAGCGAGAAGCTGTCTGGGCTGTCACCAACTACACCAGTGGTGGAACAGTGGAGCAGGTTGTACAGCTTGTTAAGTGTGGAGGTCTGGAAGCCATCCTAAATTTATTGAAGATTAAAGATTCCAAGACTATCCTAGTCATCCTGGATGCAATAAACAACATTTTCTTGGTAAGTGTGATTTGTGCAATGATTGTTACCCTTGAATCCAAGTAAGCTTGCTTTTTGTATTGTGCAACAGTGGCATCTATGCTGTCCAAAGCTGTCTGGCAGTGACTGACTGTTTTCCTAGGCTGCTGAGAAACTTGGAGAGGTTGAAAAGCTTTGTTTGCTTGTGGAAGAGTTGGGTGGGCTGGATCAAATGGAGCTCCTCCAGAGTCATGAAAATGATGCTGTGTATCGTGCTGCCCAAGCACTTATTGAGAAATACTTCAGTGAGGTGGGTTAAGTCATGCTGTGCAGTTTGTACAAACACTTTTGGGTGTGTGGCTCATGTGACTCACTTTCCCGGTCATGATGCAGAATGGTGAAGATGAACACTTGAAGACTGAGGCCACTGAAACAGATTTTGTTTTTGGACCAGCTGAGGTCCAGAGAAGATTTGACTTCTGAACTTTTATGGATTAGTTTTGTATGAATAAATATTTTTGCAGTACCTTGCTAATTGTGTGGTTTTTTTTTTTTTAGTATAAAGAATATGCCTCTGGCTAATGCGGGGGGGGGCACACTTTCAAAGGTCTCATTCCATCCTGTAGTCTTCCGTTCAATATGTTTAAGCACTTAAATGTTTACTGTAGAAACATGCCCTTTCAGAGGTTTCTGGGGAGGAAAGGTAGCCAATACAGCCATTCATCAGTTAACTCCACGTGTTCTTGCAAATTTAAAGATAATGACTTTTTATATTGGCCATCATTGGAAGATTCACTTGTTCTGAAGCTGTTGACCAATGTAATGAGTCCCATGGGTATGTAGTGCTGGAATATATGGATTTGGTGTTACTCAGTGCCTGTAGCTTACGTTTCTAGTCTCTTACCAATTCAGTGTTTGCTCCTAGCCACATTAATTTACTACTGCACTTCATACACTGATTACCTGGTGTGGTTTTAATGTTCTAGCTAATGTGAATAACTTGATGCAATGGATCTTGTCAAGGGAAAATGTGTTGGAAGCAGGAAAATGGGGAAGATTAAGGATCGAGCAACTTTGATAAAGCCCAGATTATGATAACCTAGGTCAGCAGGTCTCTTGGGGTGAACCTAATATGCAGTGGTCACTTCCTACCAAATGCAGTTCACATCCAGTGAACTAGCACCCCAGGCTTTTGTGTTGGATTGTTTAGTGTACACTTATTGCTGATAATGAACTATTTACTTTTTCTTCGTCATATAAAGTCTGGTGAATACAAAATCTGAATTTAATTCAGATTTTCCCATTACCTATTTAATAAATTGGGTATAAACCTTGTACCATATACACTGATGGTACACAATCTTGTACCACTTATATAAACTTACAAGGCAAATTCAGTCTGTCTCGTTTGTAGTTTCTCCACATATCCTATTCCTCCAAATTATGACAGCATTTGGTAACCATAGGCACTGATCATGTGACTTTTCAAATACTGTCA
Source organism: Chrysichthys cranchii (assembly GCA_030068335.1). Taxonomy (NCBI): domain Eukaryota; kingdom Metazoa; phylum Chordata; class Actinopteri; order Siluriformes; family Claroteidae; genus Chrysichthys; species Chrysichthys cranchii. The sequence continues at coordinate 8,681,994 of JAQMCW010000009.1, forward strand.
CTGTATTCACTAAAGCTTTATTTCCCATGTAAATCTATTCACTTTCCCCTTTTGTCATAACAGTACATTGTCTCAAAGGAGGCACACATGCCTTGACCCTTACCAGATTGATGGCTGTTGTAAGGTAAGGAAGAGCTGGTTGAGTAGAAAATGGCCACGAACAAATTGGGGGAAAAATGGGGGAATAAATGTAACGAATACAGTAATTGCACAGATCTTACTGCACAAATTTTTGCCTATCCTTTTTCTAGGACATAACCTAAGATGTGGGTCTCTTGCTGGCTGAGGGTAGAAAAAGACTATCAAATTGAACAAAATACACACTTGCAGTGAGACTCAACTGTCTATTTCAAGTCCCTTTCATGGTTGTGGACAACAGTGCTCAAAACCCAACACTTGCTAACCCTACTCAGTCTCCCACACGACTTTGAGGCATCCCTGAACACAGATGTGGAACACATGTCTTTCTGAAATGATTTTTTTCTAATAAAATTGTCTACAATTAAGTCACTGCCTGTTTAACACCCTCCTTAACTGACATACTTTGAGTAACACTTCCAGTATTATATTGTTGGTCCAACTTTTAATAGCCATAATGTTCATTTTAAGGTGGTAAACTTAAACTTTAAAGACATTGAAGGATGTATGGGATTTACAGAGCAGGTGCTAAAACCACGGCAAATTCCATAGTAATCTAGCATCAATTAGATATTTTACAATTGACAATAGTAATGGACTAACATTAAATTAGATGACCCTGGCTATTGCGCTTCAAGCAGTCTGCTGTGGAAAATGACCTCAAAACTGTTCCTAGCTTATACAATTAGAATAATTCTGAAACTAATTTAGGGAAAAGCACAACTGCATTTTATATTGCAAAGTGCAATAACCCGTGAACACTGGAAATACTGGTCATAGAATGTCTTTCATGCATCATTCATTTTTTGTTGTATTAATTTCATAGAAAAAGGTCAGAAATGTCTTACAGTACTGTATCTTCATCTAATCATCACTATCACTATCACTGTCACATTCTCTTTTCTTTTCATCTTCTTTGGGCGGACTGACTGCAGGGGGGAGGTCCAGCCGTGCCCAAGACATCGGCTCAGCTTTCTTCAGAACAATCTCAATCTTAGCAGCCATCATGTTCAGTGTGCTTTTACTTGTGTCGATAACCTATGAGAACAAAAAGCCCACGTTTTAGTATGGTGCGTGTAAAATCACTTAATTCAATTACATATTTCTCTGTATATAGATTTTAACAACAGGTGTAGTCACACTGCCGCTTTACAGACATCTGAATCTGTAGATCCCTAATGAGCATAAATCTTTGAGAAGATCCAAACTCAAAAGTGACTATGGATAGTGGCACTGTAAATCACTACTTTAAACGCTATTATACACTATCAAGTCAAAACTGAGTTGAAAAGGGGTTCACTATGAGCACTGTAGTCTTAACCCGGCCACTGCATACAATGAATTCTGAGATGCATGAATTTTAGTACTTACACCCCATAAAATGATCTTCTGTTCAAATTCCTTATCTCCATCAAATATAATGTGGATATCCAGCTGTAACAGAGGGACATTTTCAGGATGAGGTGCTTTATCTTTTTTAAAAGCTTGTTACCAATAATAATGTTTTTTTCATTTAACATTGTAGTAGACAACTAAATTTGATGGAAGCCTTTAAAATCCAAAATATACCCAAAAACAAAACTCTAAACCGCAGAAAAAAATATGGCTTTGTGTCGTTGTACCTGGGTGCTATTACCATCCACGTAGCTAAGCTCTGGGATGGAGTTTTTGGCATAGACTGTTATGGTGACCTGACTTCCTGTTTGGTGCCAATCGAACCTGCATGGCACAACCATCTTCCCCTGGAAAAAGACATACACAGAAATAAGAGTTTTAAATGTTCAAAAAGCTTTTTCTCCAGAAATCAAAAGTGGCAGTTCAAGAAGACACTACTGTTGCTGGGGCTGAATTCTGGCAAATAGCCAAAATGAACATAAAAAAAAATCAGGTTCTGTCCAAAATTTGGTTTACTACATACAACGTATTTTGCCACTCTACATTTAAGAAAAACTTAGCTGTTTTATTTTCTTTATAAACCTGCCTAGGTGTTCTGCATACAGAGATCATACAGATGTTGTATAAGGAGTTGATTTAACAAATAGCAAGTCTCCATAAAAAGATGATTTAAACACTAGTTTGTCTTCTAGGTGTGCATTCTTCACAAAGTGAATTTCATGCTTTAATCTGTATTTTTAATATGTGCAATAGTGAAACAAGCCTAATAAATTCAGTCTGTAAATACCAACTGTCAAATTTTTTTATGCACAACTGACACTGTAGAGGTTTCAGCAGACAATGCTGTAATGGCTGAATACTATTGAAAATATGATAAATTATTACATTATAAATTCCCTTCACAGGAACTAAGGGCTCCAAGCATGTTCCAGCATGACAACACCCCAAGAACAAAGCAAGCTCCATGAAGACATGGTTTGCAAAATTTGAAGTGGAAGAACCTAAGTGGCCTGCACAGAGCCTTGCTCTTATGGCTCATTTTAACAAGCAAAGGGAGACTAAATCTGGAAGGGATTGTTCAACAAGAACAACAGGCGATTACATTAATAGTACACGGGAAGCCCGACTTCCCGTAAAATTTCATTAAAATACAGCAATGAAATATTTCTATTTCTAAGTGTCTATATTATTTGTCAGTCTTGGTGGAATTCATTATTTTAACGAAACAAAAGATCAAATATCTCACTGCAATATTGTGCAGTTTGTTCTTTAAACTCAGACTCTTCTCAGAGGACTGCACAGCTTACATGAAAATCTACTCTGAAGCCTCACAACCCCAATACCCAGCTATTGATGCCTGTGTGTCATTTAGATGTTTGTCTTGTAGATGTTCGTATACTCCCTGTTTTAATGGGATGAAAGATCAACACTAACAGAACGACAGGCTTTTAACACCTTATTTGAGTCCTTCCCGGACACAAGGCTTCACTGGGAGTGAATGAATTCTGGGTGGGTGGGATTTGCCCCATTCCCTCCAAAAAAGAAAAGAAAAGAAAAAACATGGCACTGACAGGTTGCATGGCTTAACACTGTAACCAGCTACCAATCTATTTGAAAATGAACATGAATCCCATAAATCTGAAATGAACATGACTGACATGTCAAACTTAAACACATCAGTGCCAGTTGGCATAACCTGGAGCCTGCTATAGGTGTAATTTGTAAACAATGTAAATAATTTATAGAACTATAAAATTCTCTTTGATTATTTGTATTTATTTCTCAAGTGTGGTGTTTAAGTCTAGCAGTCAGTTCCTTCTTCAGCTAGTGGTTTAGCTGCTGACACTGCTAATGTTGATTGATTTTAGAAAAGTCTTTTGATGGTCATAAATAGACTACAGACTTAAAATAAAATAAATAAATAAATAAAAAGCCAGACCAATGGCCAATATTTTGAAAATTCAAAAGTCAAGGAGCAGAAAGGTATTTTCATCTGTCTTGGTAGCAGAAAATCAATTGGCTCTGTTTATAATTAGTTTTACATTCCAAAGCCTTGTGAATGAGTGATAGCCTTTTAGAGCAAGCACATTAAAATAAACCTATCCTTCATGATATATATGTAACACATAACGTATAATTCTTTGAAGTATCACAAATTCTATAAAAACTGTTATAAATGTAGCTATAACTATTGATGTAGCTCATGAAAGAGTTTCAACAGTTAGAAATGACAATTTATCTAGTTTATAATACAGATATAATGACAGTCAACTTGTTGGTGTTTTTCAGTGGATTCAGCATGGAATATTGTTTTTCTTTTTAGTCATATGGGTAACTAGGCTTTTAAATGCTGTAACCTTATTTGTTGAAGTAAAAGGTTCTTACTTTAGGAAGGCTAGTTTTCACAACTACATATATAAAGACAAGGTCAATATGTTGTCATGTGAAAGGTTTTCTCAGGCCGGCAGAAATAATTTAAAAGCTGCTTAGGAAAATGCAGAATAAAAAAAATCTTAACTGAGAAGAGACACTGGCTGCAGAGAATTAATATAATTAATAGTACAGTCGATCCTCTCATCTACGGACATCGCATTAACGGATATCGAATGCAAAGGACAAAACGTGCTGGTCTGAATACATAATCCGTTAGCCAGAATGTCCAGTATGAAAGTTTAAAAATCCCGGATGTTGCATCCAAGTCCTGTAGTTCAGCAAATGTCCACTAGGCGGCGGTGTGCGTGCTACTAGTTGTCCAAAGATGCCCAAAAAAATCAAATCACCTGAAGTCACTCCTAGTGATAAAATAAAGTGTGTCAATCTTAGTATTGGCCAGAAATTAGAGCTCATTAAAAAGTCTGGTGTTTCTGCCTCCCATGTTTTTGAGGAGTATGGTGTGAACACACATAAGGGAAATGACCTTTACAATTGTATTTACATTAGTATTTAATGTACTTACATATTTCTGTTGGTCGTTATGTTGCTCGTCATGTGTACAGTACTTGGGTACTTTTATGGAGCTTAGTGGTGTTTTTCCTTTTATTTCCACTATTTGAAACTCCCCCCACACACACATCATCGGACTATTCGTGTCATCGAACAACCTCTCCCCCCAATTAGTTTGTTAATGAGAGCATCAACTGTAATTATAATAAATATAAGGCTTTACACACACTACCTGAAACTCTACTCCCATACTGAAGGCTAATATGCTATTAAATGAATTTTATGAAACGGGACAAACCACTTTCATAGTACAATATTCTTTAAATAAATAAATAAATAAATAAATAGATAGATAAATAAATAAATCACAAAAACACACACCGCATCTTTTTTCCGCCATAGGTGTTTTCCTTTGGTGCAGCCCTCCTGAGACAGAAAAGTGTTGAAGTCAGATGTTTTCCTCTTGCAGCAGCTCCAGTACTTCATCCTTGCAAGAAAACCAAGATGATGATATACAATTTTAGCCAGCACTGCCTCAATAATAGTTGTAGAAAAACATATATAGTTTATTAATGAATTATTTACCCCTCATGAAAGATTGGGACTCCAGCATGATGCAAACAAACTTCCTCATTGCTCTCTGTTCCACTGAAGGTCTAACAGAATGGTCAGAACAAAAATATTCAATAATTCATTAGCCGGTAGTTCAGACGAAGATACTACATAGTTATTCAATTTAGCACAAACATACCTTAGTGCAGCCTCCATTTTTACAAGATGTACCAATCTTAATTTCATCACCTTCCTCCTCTGTAAAAACAAAAATATATATAACGTATTCTCTTTATGAAGAGCAACAGAAAGAAGCAAGCTAGGCTTGTACATCTACACACATGCATTTGTTTTGACATTATTATTAATGGGGCTAGGTCTGCCTTTCCAGAATCCAAATGGACCAGATGGCATCCCAGCGAAACTGCTCAAGGAGACGGCATCTGTAATCGCACCTTCCTTCTGCAATCTCTTTAATAAGTCACTTAACACTGGAGTCTTTCCGCAGGAGTGGAAAAGAACGCACATCGTACCTGTGTTTAAGAAATGCGACCCTGAGCACACAGAGAATTATAGACCCATCTCTTTGCTTTCGTTGGTGTCAAAAGTTCTGGAACGACACATTCTTAACAGCTTCAAAGACCAACTGTACAACAAGACCAACACCTGTCAGCATGGATTCCTCAGTGGAAGATCCTGTACCTCCAATCTCCTAGAAGTCTTAGACCATATTGGGTCATTGGTAGACAATGGTGAGCAGATTGACGTGATCTATATGGACGTCAGTTGCCTTCGACAAAGTCGGTCACAGTCGTTTGTTGCACAAGCTGCGTGAATTTGGTTATGGCGGCAATCTTCTGCAGTGGTTCAACTCATACCTCACGGACCGCTGCCAACAAGCAACTGTGGCTGGTGTGACTTCAGACCCTCTGCCTGTTGGTTCTGGAGTTCCTCAAGGCTCGATTCTGGGACCAGCCTTATTCCTGCCGTTCGTAAACGACCTCCCGGACGCAGTTGAGTCAAGCGATGTTGCTATGTTCGTTTGCGACACCAAGATCTACAAGAAGATCAGGTCTCTGGAAGATGCTGTGATGTTACAATCCGATAAAACCAGCCTACACACTTGGTCGTCAGCATCCGGCCTAATATTTAATGAGACTAAGTGTAAAACGCAAAGAATCACAAGAAAGCTTAGACCCGTCATTTCCACTTATAGACTGAAGAACACTGAACTCATATCCATCATTGCTGAATGCGATTTGGGTGTCTGGGTCTCTAACCACTTGATTTGGAACAAGCAGGTGTTGGAACAAACAGCTCGGGCCAAGAGAGTTCTAGGTTACATCAGAAGAAACACTCGTTACATTCAAAATGTCTCTGTGAGGCGAATGCTGTATCTCACTCTTGTTCGTGCCCATCTAGAGTATGCAGCACAAATATTGGCACCAGTCTATTGACCTAACATCAAGAGTGGAATGAATACAACTATGTGCCACCAAATACATCCTTAAGCTGCCATTTTATCCAAAGTTTCTTACAGTACAAGACTCAAAACTCTATCTTTACTACCAATGACTTACTGGCATGTATGGCTTTCTTCTTAAAATTGACACACGGCCTGGTGCACATGAAGACCAGCCTATTACCTGTTCCTCGTCAGACACAGACAACAAGATCATCCAGCATCAATGTTGTCAAGTACACAGTACGTCAATGGTACCTCTATGTACCAGAAATCCTACCTTATCAGGACAACTACAATATGGAATGTTCTGGCTGATGAACTAAAACTGAACGCAGACTGAACTCTTTTAAACGCATTATCCTTCGTTACTATTTTATCTCACTGGACAATTATAATAGTGACAATCTGTGTACTTTCAAGGCAGTCTGTCTAAAATGTAACTCTTGCAGAAGTCTTGCTCTAACTACCACTTGTTGTTAGTTATTTAAGATAAAATTTAATATTTACTTAATATCTACACATTTTTTTATATTTAGCTTTATTAATATTATATTTAGCTGTTATAAGACTTGGCTCAACACCGTTGCGATTTCCCTGTCATATAT
>JAQMCW010000009.1:8783558-8797352 GCA_030068335.1 Chrysichthys cranchii
CAGGCTCCTTGTTGTTTAGGCTCCCTGTTCTTCAGGCTCCTTGTTGTTTAGGCTCCCTGTTCTTCAGGCTCCTTGTTCTTCAGGCTCCTTGTTGTTTAGGCTCCCTGTTCTTCAGGCTCCCTGTTCTTCAGGCTCTCTGTTCTTCAGGCTCTCTGTTGTTTAGGCTCCCTGTTCTTCAGGCTCTCTGTTGTTTAGGCTCCCTGTTCTTCAGGCTCCTTGTTGTTTAGTCTCCCTGTTCTTCAGGCTCCCTGTTCTTCAGGCTCATTGTTCTTCAGGCTCATTGTTCTTCAGGCTCATTGTTCTTCAGGCTCTGTTCTTCTTCAGACTCCTCTGCTCAGCTAACTCCGGCTGAGGGAAGTGTGAAGCTCAGGGCTGTGTGTGGGGAGTGTTTCATGTTGAATTCCTCCCCAGAGGGCACGGTTTTCAGCGGATTCCCAACAGAGGGCGGTGCAGTGGTGCAGTGTGAGGACGCGCTTTACTGCCACAGAAAGGCGGGTCCTGAGTCTCCGACCAGCAGGGTGTGGACGGTGTGGCTAGTGTCCGTCACACTGTCCTCTCTCGTTTGTTCAAGTTCACTTTAACCAGAGCTGCCACTTCAGCAGGTAATAACTTTGATTAATATTTCACTTCCTTGACGAGGCGGCATTCAAAGTTTGGTGTATTAGCCCTCGGAGTGAGTCAGAGCTGCGGTGTTTGTGTTAACGCTATGGCGCTGGATGGCTAACCGCTTAGCGCTGCAGGCTACACGGCTAGTAGGGCTTTAGCTCGGGCAACGACGCCGAGGTTTGGTCTTCCACCAGAACATCTGCGCTTTTAACGAGAGCGAGTAGTTTAGTGCTTTACTGTCCTTGTGTTTTCTTTCACACCGTGCACGCTTTAAATCTTACACTGGGGAAAGTTGACTTTTCTCTCTTTCTCCTCCGGTTTCCTCCTGCTAACACAGCAACTCCGTGAGGAAACCACAGCGCTAACGTCTCTGGTCCTGAACACAGCTGTTAACACGGTCAGAAACCGTCTGTGTGCCTCTACCCCCGCTTAAAACACCGTTTTCACACTAAAAAAGCACGGCACACAGACACTGGGGCGTTTTCTATTCATTACCATATATGAATGTGTGCAGAGGGGGTCCTGTCGTGCTGGTGTGACGTCACCATGTGGGAGTTCTACCCCTCTGGTCCTACTTTCAGTCCAACTGGGATTCAACATGGAAGTGAAAATGCTTTTCTCGCCCTGGAGAAGTTCAGAAAGAAGGCACGCAGACTGTTGTACAGCCAGTGCTTGGCAGTGCACTGAAATAAAATTGTGTATGGTGAATTTCCAGTTCCTGCAGACTGGGCATGTATCTGGTACGAGTTCTGTGGTGCAATACTGAGCAATACTGTGGTCAGTCGTGGACATGTCTAACTAACTTTTGCTAACCCTGTATACCATTAAGTTAGAAGCTACTTTGGGAGACTTACATAAAGATCGTGCCCGTCCGATGGTAGAATAAAGACAGCCGTCGTGTTCCGAGCTGTCCACCAGGAACCGTTTGCTAAGTAACATTTGTAATCGAAACGTTCTCAGACGTTGTGCAGAAGATTTGTTTTCTGATTGATTTCTAAGTGGACTACTTTTTTTTTAGTCATTCGACCACCTGCTGATGGTGGCACCAGTGAGAATTCATCTCCATCTACTACTACTCCTCCTCCTTTCGACTGTTCCCTTCAGGGGTCGCGACAGCGAATCATCGGTCTCCATCTAACTCTATTCTCTGCATCCTCTTTTCTCACACCAACTAACTTCATCTCCATCTAAAGGCCAGTTTATACTTCTGAGTCGAGTGTATCCTCCACTGTATCCTGGCATTTGTCTGTCCAGATATGTAGCTAAGCTTCGTGGCAATGCAGACCACAACAAATGTCTGTCTGCCTGGAAGCCATATACAGTGGAACCTTGGTTTTTGTCGGTAATTCATCTGAAAACAATCGGCGAAAACCGAGGCAGGTATTTCCATAGGGATCGAATGTAAATCCAGTTAATTCGTCCTAGACACTCTGAACTACATACCAAAATAAACACGTTAAAGCGAATATGTACTGTATACGCAGTAATCACTGACATGTAATCGTAGTATTAGCACTCGCAATCAATAAAAAAAAGCACGAAAACACTGGAAAGCAATGGAATTGTTTGGCTAGACGGGCGGGGTGATGCTCACATGACGAGAAACAACACCACTCTGAGCAGGAGGACGCGTGGGTCGCCCTTTGTTTATTAGTTGTTTTCGCAAAATCAACAGCGCAATCTGAGGCAACCGCCAAAAACCAAGAGAGATTTTTTGCGGAAAAAATCGTCGAAAACCGAGGTACCACTGTGTTTCCTCCTGTGCATTTCCGGGTACTCCGTTTTAAAGGCCAGTTTATACTTCTGTGTCGAGTGTGTCCTCCACTGTATCCTGGTGTGCGTCTCTCCAGATGTGTAACTAAACCTCGTGGCAGTGCAGACCACAACAAATGTTTGTCTGCTTGAAAGCCTTATATTTCTTCCTGTGCATTTCTGGCTACTCCGTTTTCTCTGCAAAACCTGGAAAACCGCTATCTGGATATTGTGTTGATTATAAATATAAAGTGTGAGGCTCTACATCTGTAGATCGTTATAACGGACAGTTTATTCCTTCCTCTGAATCTGTGACTTTAAACACTATGGTGTTATTTTTGTGCCTCATTCCGAAGCGTGCACTGGAACTGTCGCTTCGAGACGCTCATACTGCTGAATACGGACGAGTTGGAACACTTCAGAGATGCTTTTAGTGCGAATTCACTTGGTTTCTAATTAATTTGGTTAATGCGGTTTCTTTTCCTCCAGTACATTTGTTTCCAAACAGCATTTTGTCCGAGTTATTTTCTGTTCATTGTTCTTACAGTGAAACACCAAACTCTCATTCCGCTCTTATGCTGTGTGTAAAATCAGTCAATTCTGGTGTGTTTGATGGTCTCCTACAGGAGACCTGTATATGTGCAAATACAAATGCTTCACCCTGCATGAGCGTTCACACCGTAATTACAACATTACTCTACCTAAGAGTAAAAGTTAGCCTTAAAGAGAGCGATGATCACAGCTTTAGTTCTTCATCCTGTCCATCTCTCACATCGGTATCTGTACACTCTGCTCTAACAGATAAGCTTCAAATTTCAACTTTCACATTAACACCGCTGTCAACACCGCCGGTATTTGTTTACTCTTAGATCATTAACTAGCTAAGCCGAGTCTCTGCCGTAACCCAGTGAAAGTGCATTGCATTCTGGGACTTTTAGGTCCAGCGTTTTGCAGTGTCTAGATTTTAACTGGATTTGTCATTAATATGATGTTGACTGTTGCTCAGAAATGGTGAGTGAGAAAATGCAACACAAACCAACAAAACAGCCATTATTATTATTATTATATTTATCCAGTAAAATGACCTTAAATTTATCTTGCCATAGGATCCACATTTACCCCTACTAACTTATTTAATTAAATAAAATGTTAAGCATTAGGCTATGATTTATTTTGCTCTCAGAACATTAAGGAAATGAAGCTAAAATATGATGAATAGTATTTTAAAGATAAATTAATTGACAATTAAAAAATGTTAAAAAAAAAAATGTAAATGGATTCAAAATCAAAGAACAGCATTTTTTCATATTTCCAATATTTGGCAGTAATATCATGATATTCCTAAACTGGCATTAAAAATAACTAGTTTAGGATTGCTGAGCTAAAGTACTTTATTTCTTACAAATTTGGAAGTGTCCATTTTCCAAAAAAAAGCAACCCAAAATACTGCTTTTTTTTTTTTTTTTTTTTTTTTTTATAATTAAAGATTTATGATCATTTCTAGAACTTGAAGGACAGCTATTTACAATCTGTCTCTCGGATACCATTTTTTAAATTTGTAATAATTTTGTATTAAATGCTACCCAGGTGCAGATAAGTATTGAGGAGGGACAGAAAGATACAGTCATGATCACGGTTTTGTGACGTCTGTTTTTTACTTCAAGTTCAAATGCAGTTCAAATGCAGTAGGAGTACAGGGGGACAGTGGTAGCTCAGTGGTTAAGATGTTGAACGACTGATCAGAAGGTCATGAGTTTCAAATCCAAGCGCCGACAAGCTGCCTCTGCTGTGTCCTTGAGCAAGGCCCTTAACCCTCAACTGCTCGATTGTATAAATGAGATAAATGTAAGTCACGCTGGGTAAGGGCGTCTGCCAAATAACGATAATGTAATGTAATGGAGTACACTTATTAAATACTTTCTTTCGACTATGATTGTCCCTCACATTGTGTAGTATGTAAAACGCCCAGGCAATGACGAGGAGAGCATCATTCGTCCAGTGAACTCTTGTTAATCACAGCAGTGAGTTTTTATGTGAATTAAATAAATTGCTCGGTTTGATTCATTTTCATCCATGCTCCATTTATTTCTTGTTTGTGTTTTTGTAAATATCTTAAATCATTGTTTTTCATGATAAAGTGGTCCCTCTGTTAGCTAAAGTGAATACTGTGATGCACGTCATCATGAAAAGTTTTCGAGCATTGTGATCTACCATTTTGCACACTTGGAATGATTCTTTACTTTTTTTTCCTCATCTTACATAAATGAAACATCACTGCGGATAGTGTTGTCATATTACCTGTCTGGTTATTGGCACGTACTGCGATGTGCTGCCATTTCTCTACAACGTATTACTGCCATATGGTAGTGCTTTATATTTTATCAGTGTGTTTACCCTCAGTGATGTGAACGTATTACTTTCTTCCACCCGCATGCTCCAGGTAGCACTGCATCACACCCCTCTCCCAGGGCACTCCTGGTAGGGGCCGAAGGATTCCACAAGCCTGAGGAGACAGAAGGAACCACGATGGACGACATTTTCACCCAGTGCAGAGAGGGTAACGCTGTAGCTGTCCGCCTCTGGCTGGACAACACGGAGAACGACCTTAACCAGGGGTAAGTTCACTTTCAGAAACGTCTGAAATCTTCTGAAATGCTGCCAACGATGAGTGACAAACCAAATCATGGGTGTGGCCATGGCCATAGATTATTGTTTACTGAATAATCATTTCTTGTTTGTGTTCAGGCTAAACCGTGCTGTGGATTGAATTCTTAATAACTCAGAATTTGCGGCTTGTGAGACTAAGATTCATCTGGATGCTCCTTTTTTTTTATTATTATTTATTTATTTATTTTTTATAAAAGAGTCTGTATTGAAGCAGGCAGGATTTTTGTCCTGGCTTGTTGCTTGGCGTTCCACTCCCACTTTTATTACTGTATTCCATGCCTTCTTTATTGCTTATATTATACAGATAATGTTTTGCCATCACCTTTATCCTTGTTGTGTATTTCACCTGAGGTATCCCCCCCCCCCCCAGATTAATTAATTTTTTTTCCTTCTTTGTTGTGTACTTGGTGTGATGGGTCTTCTAATGATTCTCAGTAAGAGGCTCATTAGTTGAGTGAGTTGGTGGCACTAGATTGCAGTTCGCTGTCTCCTGGAGTGTGATGGCGTTGGTCCAGATGTTTCAGAGGAACTTTTGATTGCTGGAGAACAGCGTGTGCTGGGTTTCCCGTGCCTTACAATTGCTCTCACATTCTCTCGCTTAGCAATTAAAAAAAAAAAAAAAATACAAACTTGGCTCTTCAGATAACTTGCTGACTTATTTTCCACGAAACGATGACTGGGGCAGCGTAGGCCTCTTTGGAAAGGTGACATAGTGGAAAAAGCCGTGCGCATGCTGGAGTAGAGAAATGAAAGCGTGTCCCTATATGGCGTAGAGATATACAACATTTATCCGTGGTCCAGACAGCTCCTCCAGCCCAGCAACCGAGGCTGAGTTGAAATAAGTAATGATATCACTTCAGGCATGTAATCCAAGCATATTTTAGCCTTTCATTCGGAATTTTGTTCAGCTCGTATTTATGCAGACATCTGGGCAAAAGTTCATTCCGATTTTAGCACCGCCAGGCTGTTGCCAAACACAAGCTTTTTGGAACCTGTGGTAGACCAGGAAAATTAAATATGATTTAAAAAAAAAAAAGAAAGAAAGAAAGCTTAAGTGCAGGAAAGAAATGTTTTAGTAACACGCCCATGGGGAGTTATAACATGCTAGGATGTTGTCATTGTCTGCTGGGTGGATCACAGGCAACAGCATGTTTGTTGCATGCAGCACTTCTCCTCTCGTAGTGTAGGCACCGTCACGTGACCAGAGTTGAGAAAATCGTCAGATCCGTTGTCGATTCTATCTAGGCATTTCCTGGACATTTCACACAGTTAGTTACGGAGACAGTCGAGCAATCAAGCCATTCCTAACGATCAACTGAACCAGAGTGATGAAGAATCACTAATCATGAAACAAGGCTTAACCTTTTTTGGGAATTCAGCCATGTATATTTCGCAGTGTGACTAACGTAAGGAACGTGTCATGTTACACGTAGTTTGTAGCACTAAACTGACTCAGAGGTAGGAGGGGGAAGGAAAAGCCAGACTGCTCAGGAATGGCAGGGGCGAATAGTTTCCATACTATGAGCTCACTAACCAGAGCAGTCTGACTTGAGCTATACCAGTGCTCTCTCTTTCTCTCTCTCTCTCTCTCTCTCTCTCTCTCTCTCTTTCTTGCTTCCTCTTCCTTTCACACTCTGTTTTACTTTTTCTTTCTCTACAGAAATAGAAAAGCTACACCCAAGGGATTTGTCCCCACCATTGTCATTTGATATTCACTCACTTGCCTATAATGGAGCTTAGAATTAAACAATTTTTGCAACTGATCATACAACATGGCTGTGATATTTCTCATGATGCATGCTGAGTAAATTCTCAGCTTTTTGGGGGCTGTAGAAGGCATGTCGATGTCATGACCCTGAGCTGTTGTAGGAGGAGACAGGAAATGGCAAAACACAGTGAGGCTGCGTAAATGACCATAGCAGATTTCAGCTATAGCCTGATCTTATCTGAGAGCAAGCAGTGGTGATTTTGAGGACCAATTCTTCTGCTTCATGGTCTGAAATACTAAAGAGGGTGGCTGCAGTTAGCATTACAATGATTGGTTCAAGGCGCCCCCCCCACTGACCCCCACTGATTTCGCTAGAGTTTGAATTAGGTACACATTTTGTGGTTTGCAAGCAGAACAATAACGTTTGTCAGACGACCTTTGTATACTAACGCATTAGTTAAATTGCTTCCAACAAAGCCAGTTTTGTCTGTGGAATCAGTGAAGAACAAATAACTGAATGTCTCCACTTTACGTAAAGGGCATGTTTTCATTTATACTGAATTGACTAAAGACTGAGAATTGCATGGCTTCCTCTCACATCCTCTTTCGAATGTAATGCAGATTGGCTGCTGTATGCCCACGATTATCTTTAGATCCTGAATCAGAACAGTATGCTGTAAGAGGAAGAGTGGACCAATCCTAAATTCATCAGCTAGCACACTAGGCAAGTTTTGGACACTGACTAGGATAAAACATGTTAACTAATGTAATAACAAATGGTGGACTAGTTTGCTAGTTGGGTGCGTTACTACAGACTAAGAGAAACGTGTACAGTCGATCCTCTCATTAACGGACTAATTGGGGGGAGACGTTGTCTGCTGACGTGAATAGTCTGATGATGTGAAAGGGGTGTGTGTGTGTGTGGGGGGGGGTTAAAGTCGTGAAAAATCCAAGGAAAAACACTAAGGTCCATAAAAGTGCTACCCAAGTACTGTACACATGACAAGCAGCATAACGACTGACAAATAGGCAAGTACATTAAATACTAATGTAAATAAATATGTAAATACAATTGTAAAGGTCATTTCCCTTATGTGTGTTCACACCATATTCCCAGTCAGAAGCACTAGACTTCTTAATGAGCTCGAATTTCTGGCCAATACTAAGATGGACACGCTTTCTTTTACCACTAGACTTATCTTTGGGTGGCATAATGATGGCATTGGGCAGAAAAACAGTAACAAACATCAAATAACCGCCGAAAAAACAGTATAGCTTCACAACGATCACGCTTATAAACAACTAGTAGCACGCACGCCACCGCTACCTAGCAGCCAATTGCTGAACTACAGGACTCGGATTACTACATCCGGGATTTTTAAACTTTCATACCGGACATTCTGGTTAATGGATTATGTATTCAGACCAGCAAATGTTGTCCGTTACATCTAACATCCGTTAATACGGTGTCCGTAGATGAGAGGATCGACTGTATTTACAATGATCCTCTTCAAACAAAGTTTTTGACATGGGCATCATGTTTGTGCCCTAGATTAAAAAAATAATTCATTTCATTTCAAGCATTTCAGGCGTAACATTCAGTGTTCTGAGGTGACATCACACCTATTACATATTAAAGATTGAATAGCACTGTGACTTTCTGTGGACATTTATCACCGTGATGTGACTGCGTGTGGTACTAGCCGGACAGTTGTATGATGGCTTTGTGCTGAACTGCATTATGCTCGGTTTTGTCAGTGTTTCCACACACCTTCATGTTCCTGATTCTGAAAACTCTGCCTGTCCTCTGTGCATGCTAATTAATCTCGCTAGTGAAACTGTTGCTTGTGTGTGGAGTGTTTTGGTTTTTGTGCATGAGAAATCTGCATTGCCACAACATCCATGCTTTCTTGGGGCATTTTTTTCGTCCTCTCATCATGGTGTGATGTCTACATCAGCATGTCGGCAGCTCTAGACTATATTCACATTACCAGGCTGAAGTGACTCAAACCTGATTTTTTTTTTTGTTTGTTTGTTTGTTTTTTGCCTAAATGTGACCTAGGTCTGTTTTCAGGGTTGTGTGGACGCAGAAATCAGATTTTTTTTTTTTTTTCAAATCAGATTTAAATCACTTTCGTGTTGTCGTAGATCAGATACATATGATACGTAGCCTTGCGACATGAATGAGAACGGTCAGATTGGATTTCAGGAGGCTTTTTTCCTGTATGCATGTGCTGCGCTGGCTCTTTTTGTACCCACTCATCTCTTGATGCAGGAGTGCCAGTAATAGCTGCAAAAACAGCTAAAGCTTGCAGCCTGGCTTTTTCCCCCCACCTTATCGAACTGATCATGTACAGTTGATGAACTGTTGCTGACCTACAGAACAAAATGAGATGCATTCATTGGCTACTAGCACCTCCATTTTGATGGTTTCAATACAGTGAATTGTTACATGATGACCATATGTGGTGGGTTTTTTTTTTATTGCTAGTCACTTGAAGTGAATGTGAACTGTCAAGCTAGGCAAATCTGAAAATGGGAATTAAACAGTGAGGGTTGTAATGTGAATGAGCATCTAGTCTCAGTAGCATCTTAAAAAAAAAGTGTTCATCGGCCTCTCTGGTAGTGTTTACAGATGGTATTAATATACATCCCAGGTATATGTCTAAGTGTAAACAGGGTCAAATGCATCTCGGATATACACTGTGCCCTGATCACATAGTCCCCATTCGGAGATGGCTTGGGACGCATGTGGACACATCATATTAGTAGTGTAAAAACAAATGCATTTTCATGCATCCCAGACAGTAACAAAGGACCACCTAATCGTCTGCACCGTTGCCCTAGCTGAAAGATACACGATCATTTCGACTGTTTCGAAATCACACGGAACGGTAGAGCTTCCTGCTGCTCAGCTAATGGATAAAGACGACACTATAACAGCACACACAAAATCAGCTGTATTTCATAGCCTCATTTGTCATCTGACCTCTCGTTCATTTATACGTTTCACTAGCAGACATCGTGATTTTGAAACATTTGAAACAGTCTGTATAGGTACGAAGGATTAGCATGATGTTCCTGCCTGAAAGTAAATGCAGGGTGTAGACGGCATAATGAAGGTTTGCGGCGTTTTTCTTCCAAAAGAAATGACGTAAGTGGTCACAGGAGACTTTGTTGATAACAGGTGTGAACAAGACAGAAGTGTTAGCTTCCCGCAGTGGTGACTAGTGAATGTACTCGTCGATCAGTCCATGCGTTAATGGCTACAGCACAGTCCTGAGGAGGTGTAGTCTGAACATGTTTACTCTGCTGACAGACCCGTTAATTTAGGTGGAAAGCTAGTTATTTTAATTGAAGAAAAACAAAAAAAAACATGCTGTTAGCTGAGTTAAAACAAACAAGTGTTGACTGGATTATGACATAGTAGTGACAGAAAACAAATGTATCATACGGCTCGCTTTCTGATGTTGTGGCTAAGGGTTGTTTTGTTTTTAGCTAACCTGTGACCACTTACATTGATGACAAAGGCCACACTGATGCACAAACCAGCAGATCTATTTTATTTATTTATTTATTTATTTTTTAAATCTAGTGGGGAATTTCCTCTACAGAGGACAGTGTGGTCTACAGCTCTGAGGGAAGTTATACTGTGTATTGTTCACAGAGATAACAGCATGTCTATAGATCAGCATGTTGGTCTTTAACTCTAGGCGCTAATGCTAATAATAATATAATGAAAATCAAGCTGTGATCATAATTACAGGGAGTCCTGGGTTTACGGCGTCATCGACCTACGGCGTTTCGTGGTTACGTCGGTCGCCATCTCCCAGAAATTTATTAAGAAAGTCTTAGAAAGAGGCTTTGTTTACATTCGCCGTTGATATTTAAATGAATGCGACGCTCAGGATCAACCTCTCAACCAAACCCGACAGAGTTCAGACAAACCCTGAGGACAAACGTTCGGACCAGTCAGAACCGAGGCCTTCTCCAGTCAGCCAATCAGCGCGATTGTTTTTCTTTTTTCTTTTCGTTACCTAGTTGGAGATCCGAGTGCTGTATCAGGCTGTTTTAACATTATCCAGTGTTGTACAGTGTGTGAGTTCCAACTAATGGCAAAAATCGTGTTACATCGAGCCGTAGGAACGGAACTCCGCCGAGAGTCCCCTGTATTTAAATGCGGACATAGATAACAATCATCATGCTTAAGCATTACTAAATAGCTGCCAGTATAAAAGCAGGTTTAGTTCCAGTCAAACTGGCGTATGCAAGGAATTTAATAGTCCTCTTGTCGTTTCTCTCAAACAAATATTTGTGCCTTGTGTCAGTTGGTTGTTCTTTTACACCCTCGGGAAGGGTGTTAATGATGTGGGCCTTTGGACTTCACATCCTTACAAGGACAAGAGCGTGTCTTTCTAGGCCACAGCACGACACCCACACACACTAAAAAGGCAAGGGAGGGCCAGACGGGAGTATTGTTTCCTATCTTTCCTGCTCGTTTCCCTAGTTCTTCTCTTGCTGTCGACGATAGTGTCAGGCTTTTTCTCTCAGCATTTATGTCTGAAAGCTGTGTGATGATAACGCCCAGTCACTGTGCAAAGATAACTGCTGTGATGCTGCATATTTAATTTGCAGAAGGAAACCAGACAATGTTTTAAAAAAAAAAAAAAAGCTTGTCTTTTTGTTCGTGTTGCATTTATTTTAAAGATACTTCTTTAAGCCTGTTTTGAAATGAATTGTATTTTGTAAGTCTCGCTCCAAAGCTTCCTTCTTTGTGTCCAGCTTTTTGTAACGCCTTGTTTACAAATCTTGTTGACAGGAAGTTTTGGACCTTACTTACTTGCATGGTAGCAATCCCCAGACCTTTAAACTCCAATTGTATCCAACCCCGTGTGTGTGTGTGTGTGTGTGTGTGTGTGTGTGTGTGTGTGTGTGAGTGTCAGTGACCATGTTGTAATGCAGCATGAGAAACACTCTCAGCTGTCTTATCTCAAGTTATCTGTGCTCAGGAGTAGAAGGATCTCTATTCGGAGCCCAAGAGTTTTCATTATTGTCGTAAAATAGCTCCTTGGGTAGAGTAACCGTGGGACTGCTAATAAAAATATAGGAGTCCTCTGAGTCAGTAGGAATGAGTTTTATTGCATTTGGCAGTTTGTAAAATTGATTCGTGCTCTATTCATTAGCAGCTGTAATTAGTACTGCAGCTGTACAGTGAGAAAAGCCGGTGCGCGGTCCAGCCGCAGCGCTGAGATCAGCATGCGCTGCAGCGTTCCTGTCTTTACTCTAACTGTGAAAAAGGAAATGGGTGGCCTGAGAGAATCCTGCATTCAAATATAAATAAAGCCTGAGTGAGGGCGCATATCACACACGCAGATGGGGGAGGGAGGGTGCGCCGCAGACAGCGGAGGGCCAGTTAACTACCGTTTATATTTAACCCGACGCGGGAACCTCAGAGACTGACAGCTGAGACTAGGATCGCCCGCTGTGTGTGGAGAAAGGACGCTAGAACTGTCTGTGGCTGTATTTAATAATAAATAAATAAATAAAATAAGCAGTGGTATCAAGTGCTCGTGCTGCTGTATGAATACAGTGGTGTTGAAAAAGAGATGAGGTCAGTACATTCATCTGAGGCAGTTACCTAATGTGGTAAACTGCCTGTAGTGTGTAGCGCACGCTCAGGGCTGCAGTCCTGCTCACGATGCTGTGGTGAGTTACTGTGCAGTCAGTGTGTCGTTAAAGTGACTGCAATATTGAAATATGCATGTACAATAAATTGTACCAATCTAGTATCTGAAGGTTTTAAGATTCTCTCATTTCTATTAGTGCACTAAGAGACATCCAGACATCTGTTACTGATTTTATCTGACCGTCAGGCTTCTCTGTGCTTGCATGTCAGGGACGATCATGGATTCAGTCCACTGCACTGGGCGTGTCGGGAGGGCCGCTCCAACGTGGTGGACATGCTCATTATGAGGGGAGCCCGCATCAACGTGATGAACCGGGGAGACGACACACCACTCCATCTGGCAGCCAGCCATGGACACCGTGACATTCTGGGCAAGGTTCGCAGAATCAGTATGCACGTGCACATGCTCGTATGTCTGTATATGGTCGTTTGGCATGATTTTGGGCAGCGGGTCAAGGTTTGCATGTAGACACAACCAAACATATACACGCATGAAGAGTGCAGAAATGCAAATACCATGTCTGGTAGCCTGTTTCATTATTTCAGCCCGAGTCAGAAATAAAGTATGTAATGGAAAAAAAAAAAACCACTAACCACAGTCAGCATGTCCTCTAATTGTCAGCACAAAAGCAAATGCCAACTCCCTCTGCACTGCACATACATATTGCATTTTTAAATACTATATTTGTGTTAAAAGTTCAGCATAATGAAATATGAACAACCTTTTACGATGATCATGGAAAGTATAAAATTGTGAAATTGTGTAGAAGATTGTCTTGCTTTAGGGCAGTATGTTGATGTTGCTTTAATATCATTTTATTGGCTGGATTAAAAGCATATTTTTCATAGTGTGCTGAATGGTGCATTTTCATGTCTGTGTGGTTTTTTTTTTGTTTGTTTGTTTTTTTTTGGGTTTTTTTTTTAATTCAGCTAATCCAGTGCAAAGCAGACACCAATGCATCTAACGAACACGGCAACACCCCTCTCCACTATGCCTGCTTCTGGGGCCATGACTTGGTTGCTGAGGTGAGTGCACACCTCCCTCTGTTGGCCATAATATAGAACCACAGCGATTCAGGCACAAGTGTGAGAATCCAGACACACTTTTTTTCTTCATGCATCGTGTTGAGCAAACATGGGTTTAAACAGCTCTTGGTCTTGATTAAAAAATACATTTACCTACCCTACATGCAATCAGTGGCCCCTTAATTCGGCACGTCAACATTCTATATCAGGGGTCCCCAACCACCGGGCCCTGGACCGGTACCAGTCCGTGGCTCTTTTGGTACCGCCCCCCCCGCACGCACTTTTGTCAAGAAAGATGGCGAAGTGTTCTTACAAGGGAGTCTTCTTGAATCTTGGATTTACTTCACTC
>JAQMCW010000009.1:8820586-8832953 GCA_030068335.1 Chrysichthys cranchii
GCCACTGTGTATTCATCCGCTAATGAAATACAGTGCATACTGTTTTATTTCGATTTAAATGTTCTTTTAATGTTTGAATTCACTTTTTTAAATTATATTTCATATTCCAGAGTCCCATGAAAGCCAAAAAATTCTGCGAATCAAAATTTGAAAATCCGTGATGCACTGAACCCGCAATAGGTGAACAGCGATATTGTGGGGGTTCATTGTATTATAGCATTTTTGTTTAAATGACTATAAAATCTCAGAATCTACCCATGGAAGGAAGTATATGTGTACCTAGAAAGGTTTTCTGGGTTTTAGAAATGAGTTTCTTTTACTGGACCAATCACACCACATACAGTGGAACCTCTGGTCACGAACGCTTCCGAAAATGAACAAATCGGTTCCTGACCAAAAAAATTCGCCAAAATTTTGCCCCTGGTCACGACCACACAATCGGGTGCCGAACAAACGCAGCTCCGGCCATTTTCCCCTTCCGCTTCGTACGTACCAATGTTTTCCCATTTCCCATTTGTGTATTGCGCAATTGCGTCTTTACCTGACAAAGACGCACATGTCCTTGTAATCAGTCTCGGTCAGACATGCGTTCATTCACTGTACAGTAACCTCCTCCCCGCCTATCTTCCTCCTCACTTCCTTCAAGCCAGAAGTCGACTCATGAAAGGTTCGTTTTCTTGGTTGTTTACAGTAAGTTTTTGTATAATTAAGGATTTTTCAAACTTTGATTTTTTTCTGTGCTTAAAACTCATTAAAAAGAGTTTACAGCAAATGGTTCATAGAGGTCTAATATGGACTCTTGCAATGCTAGTTTTCTCTGTCGTTCAAGGTTTTCTCAGTTTTTTTCAAGGTTTTTATGTTTAGTTTACTATTACACTCTGCATTCTATGGTATAATTAAGTATTTTTGTGCTTAAAAATCTTTAAAAACCAAAACAATATTTACATACAGTTCGTAGGGTCTGAAACGGATTAATCGTATCTACATACAATCCAATGGGGAAATTAGGTTCGGGTCACGACCAGAGTTTTGGAACAAATTATACTTGTGCCCAGAGGTACCACTGAATCTATGTTTTACAATTAATTCTAACACTAACAGATATAATTTGAAGACCACTCAAGAGTGTCTGCTTTCATTAACGTGCCTATTAGGATCTTAGAGGTCCACAGAGCTGTGTGTGTGTCCTTATTTTATTGCTGTTCTGGGACATTTTGTTTGGTCTGTATAAATAAAGATTAAACCACAATAAAACCTCAATTTTAATGACGATGCGTATGGCCAAATATTTGTAGACACCTGACCATCATGCCCATTTGTGCCTGTTGAACATTCCAATCCACATTCAGTCCCCCTTTGCTGTTATAATAAGCTGCACTCTTCTGGAAAGGCTTTCTACTAGATTCTGGATGGTGGCTGTGGGGATTCGCTCACTTAGCCATGAAAGCATTACCGAGGTCAGTCTGGGTTGGAGTCGGGATTCCAGTTAATTTCAAAGGTCCATGGGCTCGTTGTTATGCGAGAAGTTGTTTAGGCTCCTTAGTTCCAGTGAAGGGAAATGAGAATGTGGGAACAGCTTGGGAAGAAACACACATGTGAGAAGGTCAAGTGTCCACATACTTTTGACCATATAGTGTATATAAGATTAAATCCAAACCATTTAAAACCAATCTAGTGCCTTCCAGTCTTTACTACTGTTAGTAATATAATAGGCTGAGTTGTGGCTCAGAGGTTAAGGCTCTGGGTTACTGTACTTATCAGAAGGTCACCTTAACCCTTTCTGCTCCAGGGCTACTGTATCATGGCTGACCCTACACTCTGACTTCAACTTCCTAACAAGCTGGGACATGCAAAAAAAAGAAACGAATTTCACTGTTTTATAACGTACATATGACAAAGACTACTACTTCGAATAACATGGTAGTGCCAGTTGATAAGAATACTGACAAACACATCTTGTACCACAGAGTAATCATGGAGTGTGGCTCATGATGTGCATGCTTGGAAAACCTGTATGTTTTGTGGTCTAGCACAGTTGATTTTTCTCCACAGGCTCACCCCTGACCAGAAGTTCCTGGTGGTCGCACAGTTAAACACTAACCGTGTCACTCTGCTGGAAGCTCCGCCTGTGGGAATTATCGGCCAGTGTAAAGTGGTGAGTTCCATCCAGCTGGCTGACGACATTAAACCTCACCTGGTGGACCTGGATCAGAAAACCGGAGCGCTTTACGTGGCAGAAATTGGTGCTCAGCAGGCCCAGAAGTTTGTACCGGTCGCATTCGGGAATGGCGTCCTTTAAACCAGAGACTTCAGAATGAGCTGTTTTGATGGGAAAACAAGAGGATTTAAACTTGGCATCATTTAGATTAACTTTTAATAAAGGTGTGAACGGTACATCATGTTTGGGTTAAATATGATACTGTAGAAATATCTTCCAGATGCCAGCTGAAAAAAGTGCACTATAAAGGGAAAATACTTTGTTTGCAGTTGTATGTAATAATACAAGATGTCTGTGCAGGTGATTTTATTTATTTATTTTTTTTAAACATGAAAGTATACATTTAAGTACAAATTCAGGCACATACATGTTCTGTAAGCATATATACAACAGGTGCAGGTGCTTTTGAATGTGACTGTAATGGCTTTTGCGTCGCCTTTGTTTTTTTGCATGAAGCCATTCTGTGATGCTTTAACTTGTGTTATAGCAAATTAATGTTAATGTGCTTCTGCTGTGATTGTTTCTTGAAAATGGGTTGATGCCTTCTTTGTGATTTGTAAAATATTATGGATCAACATGCCACTATATTGTTTTTATCCATCTTGAAAATCACAGCCTGGGATGTCTTTCTGTACAGGACATCATAATCTTATTCATTTTTAAACAATATACAGTTATTTTAAATATATTAACAGTACATTTGTGAAGCATTGTGTCCAATATTGCCTGGGTTTTGTTATGCATGAATGAATATTCATGTGGAGTTTTCTGTCCTCAATTTTGGAAAGGTAGTTGGTATTTTTATTTGAAACTCAAGTTGATGGAAATGTACACAGGTCATTACAAGTGCACACTAGATTGGGGCCAAATGTGTTTAGATATTATTATTATTATTATTATTATTATTATTGAGCAGTGGCTGATTTTGTTTCATAGGTGATAATTGTACATTTGTAATGTGAATCAATCAATGTAGCAAAAAATAATTGTTTCTACATTGCGTCAATACAGAAACTGTCGTTTAACTTTACTGGAAAATCACTACTGTGGGATTAAATCATTGTTTTCAAACCAAAGCTTTCTTCACAGCTGTAAATATCAATACCCTTCTACCAGTACAGTGTTCACCTCAGACATGTCCTATTACTGTCTTTGTCTTTACTGCGTTTCTGTACATTAAACACCCCATGTGTATACACAGTTTTCTAAAGTTAACATAATGGAGCTTGTGTGCAGATTTGATGTGCACTACTTGTCCACTTTATTAGGAACACTGATACACCATGACACCTATGCAAAGATCCGGGCAGCCAATCATGTAACAGCAGTGCAGTGCATAAAATCACACAGGTACAGGTCAAGAGCTTAATTTCATTTTTTCATCAAACATCAGAATGGGAAAAAAGATGGAGGGAAAAGCCAGTGCTGTGAGTCTGACATGCTTGTGGGTGACAATAACTCTATTGTTAACTTACTGACTATATTTCTATCTGTTTGTATTTGTTTTACAAAGTCTATGAAGTGGGAATAATTTTTGCCATGTTTATATTTCTACTTAAAATAAAAGTTCTTATGTTTCTTAGTCGAAAGGAAAATAGATTTATAACCGTTTATACATTATTTTCATACGCTATACAGTGGAACCTTAGATTGTGAGCATAATCCGTTCTGGAGACGTGCTTGTAATCCAAATTGCTCGTATATCAAAGCAGGTTTCCCCATAAGAAATAATGGAAAACTCAGATAATTCGTTCCACATCCCCCAAAAGTATTTGTATAAAAATTATTAATACAACATATAAAGTAAAAATGCATAAAACAAAATAGCCTGCACTTTACAAAATACAAAGTAAATATACATAAAACAAAATAACCTGCACTTTAGCTTTGAAAAGAATCGTGGCTGGTGTAAGGGAGACAGATTGATAGATTGTCAGAAACAGGAATATCAAAGGCTACAACAAAAACACGAAAACTGGAGTACAAACAAGAGTCAAAAACATGAGCAAGGTAAACAAATGGCTTGGCAATAGTGTGGGGAAATGCAAACAAATGCTTCACAAACTTAGAGTTCAGGAGTCAGTCTATTTATAGTCTATATAATTAGTCCTAATGCAGAACACCTATAGTATCCCACGTGACGTGCGTACATGGCGCGAATCCTCCGGCTGCACGTGCTCTGCGTGGGCAGATCCATGACAGAGAGTAGGAGAATTACTGTGTGTTACTTTCACTACAACTCACAGAATCACTGCAGTCTGGCAGCTCACTGGGATCTTTTTCTTTTCATGCAACTTTAACAAGGAAACTATCCAATAATGGCTGCTTTTGCCTCCTTTTGAGGATTTCGCAGAAATGCGACATTGCATTGTCATTAAACAGATGAGTGACACACACACACTAACAGTACATACTAGCACGGAAGCCACAGTCCTGCAGTAATGAGAGAGAGAGAAGTTGTGATCACGTGAGGCTCGGCAGATGAACGCTACTCGTGTTGCAAAACATCCCTCGTTAACCAAATCAGAATTTATTAAACATTTTTGCTCGTCTTGCGAAAAACTCAGACCAAGTTACTCGCAATCCAAGGTTCCACTGTATTATATTGCCATTCCAAAAAGCTGCCTATTGTGAACTTTTAACTTCCTTTGCGATTTTTTTTTTGGTAATCAGTGTATATTTTGTGTTTCGGTCATTTATTTGGTGTTTTGGGATGTAACATTAACGAGTAAATGAATGAATGAATGTCCATCAGAGATCAGTCCATATCGCTGTGCTGCGGTGGACTGAAAGACCGAGTGGGGTTTTTTTGTTTTGTTTTTTTTAGCCAATCACTTCATCATCGATACCCATTTACGCCAACGGTTCCTTCATAAAATACACAATCCCGTTATAATGACAACAAAAATGACCCAATTCAGTGCACAAGGTCAATGCCTGGTAATGCACCCCATTCATCCCCTTAATGCACTTTCTGCCTCTGTAGTCGTGCTTCGTGTCCGACAAACTACTACACTGTTCCTCAACGCGGTCAGGAAATTTCAGCCACAAACCCAGCTTTTTCTTCGTGCATTTTAGTTTACTGTTTTTTTTTTTGTTGTTGTTGTTGTTTTAATGAGGGACCTGATTGGGACACTGAACAAGTGCCTGTTGTAACGGGGAAACAATCGGTCATTAGTCATGACCTTAAAAGATAAAGAATTGGAATGCTCTCTGAATATATATCCGTAGACATACTGTATTGGAAATAAAACCGTGTAAGGGAAAACTGCGATGGCTTTTCGTTAAGATGGTCATTTTATTCAGGCATTCCCGCGGCCAGCTATGACTATAGCGGCCCTTCTGTTTTGGCGTCGATTAAACATTAAACATGGCGGACTTTGGGGACTGTATCTAGCAAAGGTTGGTGCTTAATTTTTTTTTTGCCTATGTTTGGTAACATGGTTGCGTTTTGTAACGATGAAATGTTATCTTTGCAGCAGGAGAGAAAAAAAAAACCATGCAAGTAGCAAAATAACCAAAGGGTCAAATGTGCTGAAAGGATGTTATCTTTAATATTCAGGCTGGATGGTGTTGAATATCATATCAACCCTGCCCATCGAGCTGAGAGGAAGTCCTCTTGGTGCTGATGAGGGATTGGGGGTTTTTGTTGTTGTTTGTTAGTTAAAAGAGAACATTTGGGGGAATAGTGTAAGTTTGGTGTTTTAATCTCATTTTGCTTGGTATTGTTGTGCTCCAGAGAATGCACTAGCTGTTGTCATGTTGGACTCATTTAATTGCAAGAGTCCAGCAGGAAAAAAATAATTCAGTATCTCACCGATTGCAGTGTCCCCTAAAGGGCGCCCTGAAACACTGTATATCTGGACATGTTTCGATATCTACCCTGGATATGGAGGAATAGCGCCTACAGTCAACTCCAACTTGTTTTTTTTGTTTTTTCATCCTCTTTAGTAGAGGAGCTCCTCCTCTCCGGCCTCTCCCTCTGCCTAGTTTCAGGGTTAAATGGTCTGTTAGAGCAGGACAGAGGCCGTCATGGCTGCACAAACTGTCGGATACCGAAAGTCTCGCTCCTGCTTTGGTTTGTACCTTCACTAAGTTGTGGTGTTATTTTTTCGACGTGACTAAATGTATAATTCACACCTAAATATTAAATGATAGTTCACATGCGAAACCCGTTAATGTGTCCGGTGAAACACGACACATTTCCTTCCCCACTCGGTCTTCCTTGACGGTAAAGTAGCGAATGTTGTGTTTGCTCGCCTGCCTGACTGGGTTTAACGGGACGCTCCGCGAGACCGGATATGGCGTGTAATTCTTTCCGGTTTCAGGCCGTTATCAGCCAAGGTTTTCTTTTGTTGTTGTTGTTGTTTTTAACCCTGTACCTCCCTCCCCCCGGGTTTATGTTTGACCTTAACTTTATTTCACTCTTATATTTAACCCACTCATTGGTTAGTGGACATTAGTGGACATCCTTATTAGAGGTCTCATAAGGACCATTTCATAACATGTAGTGGGAAAGGGGGGATTTAAAAAAACAGATGTTTTGGGGTTCACTGAGTCTTAAGGTGGTCTGGGTCTTCCAGAGTGAACTTGGCCACTGGTGGCTTTACAGTGAGTCAGTATGAGTATTGGGATGATGTTTGTGGCAGCAGTTTCGTACAGTGTCCCCCCACACATGGGCTACATCCCCATACTCACACTGCCTTGTTGTACAGTAGGTAACAGCAGGAAGTCATAACCCGCCGGGTGTGCACGTGGAGTTTCCTCCGCCGAGTTCATTAATTCCGTATAATGGGACACCTCTTAGGCTGTTCTCCTGTTTGTTCCCAGGTTACCAAACATGTAAACAGGTTTGTATATTTCCAGGCCTAGAGAGAACAGATGGGAGTAATTTTCTCAGAAACAAACCTGTTTGTGGTGTACTTTTGTCCTGAATAAGGAAAACCCGGGGTGGATGGTCTAGCTGGTTTGGTTGTTATGGTTACCGGCTGTGCAGGCTGCCAGGCGGCGGATTACTTCCTAAGGTTGCTATGGGTACCGTTCATAGGTCCCCAGAGTGTTGATATGGAAATATGTTTTAAGCTTTTTCCGGTCGATCTACTTTCTAGGTGTCCTGTTAAAGGAAGTTATGAGACACTCAGCCAGCCAATCAGAGAAGTGTATGTCTCGTGTCCTGCTGTAACAGACTTCAGTGCACACGGAGTATTCAAGTTCAGCCATAGACTTTACTTTAGCTCAACCAAAGAAACAAGAGGTGCAAAAAAGCCACGTGTCCTGGAGCACAACCTTCTGTACAGAACTTTGTCCTAACTCAGTGGAAACAAATCTTACAAATATTCCAAGGAGCATACTTGCATGAAAATGTGACACACATCAACATTTTCAGTACTGTTTATTGTGTTTCACAGATTCGATAAAATTAGATGTGCACAGTATATGTTTAGCAATACATTCAGGTATTTAGACATGCTATAACTGCATACTAAGTACGTGTGTGTAGACCCAGTGAGTGAGACTCAGCCAAGGCTGACTGCACAATGTGACTGGCTCACTGAACTCTGTTACTAAGTAAACGACAATTGCCTTCTTTAGTAACTAACGCATGCTCAGCAAGTCACTGGAAGTAGCCAAATAATATAGACTTGTAGATTTGCACATTAAAACGTTACATGAAGGACAGTTTCCTCGTAAGAGACACTTAGAATAAAATACAATACTGTAGATTTTTACAGAAACGAAAGTAATCGATTATAACTTATTTGTCATAGAATTAAATCTGGTCACAAACTACTGTAATTCTTATTCTCTAATTTCTGTTATTTTAACATTACAAAAATGAGCTGTGATAATGAGGGAAATGGACTACAGATGGAAATGGCTGCAGAAGGAGTAATTATTTATTACTTATAAATTTAGCCAAGAAGAGAGTTTAAATTAAGAGTTGAACAAAATATTTGATAAATATTGGTGACCATTGATTGGCTTTTGGGAATAATGGTGATCAGCGGTTTGTTGAGAACATTGTTCACATGAACACACAGCTCAGCCAAGCTTTTTTAATTATTTGTTTGTTTATTTATTTATTTATTCTTTAATTTTACTCAGTCATCATCTGCTGCTTAATCCTACAGGAAATTTAGAGTAGCCAATTAGCCTAATTCCCTCTGTGCATGTCTTTGGACTGTGGGAGGAAACCGGAGTACCCGGAGGAAACCCACACGGACACGGGGAGAACATGCAAACTCCACACAGAAAGGCACCCAGGTCGACCCGGGGATCGAACCCAGGACCTTCTTGCTGTGAAGCGGCACTGTTAAGTCTCACACCATTGTGCTGTCTCTTTTTTTTAAACTTAACTAATAAGTCGACCAAAGCTGCTCTCACAGCCCATATGCCTGACAGCTGTGTGGAGCTGGAGAGCTGGTTTTGGGTCTTGGAGTCCTTGGAGTGCAAGACAGTTGTTAACGGCTGCTCAGAGAGTTGCTAGATTTGTTTATTAAATAAAATTGTTATGAACCTGCTAACACAGCACATATTCTTAACATGTCCCAGAATATTGTTTGTTTGTAATGACTTTTAAATAGAAACCTTTGCAGTTCGGCATGTAATGATGTGTCGGGATACAAATTTAGCACAATTCGAATCGATGGGAATCAAAAAGGAACCACGGTTATCTTCAGTTTTTCCTAGCTGTGATTGTATTTGGACAGCGGAGGGCGCAAGAAGGTACAATGACGGAAATACACGTGACGTCACCATAGGCGGAAGTAACACAGCTCTAATGCATTACCTCTACCCCCCCCCCCCCCCCCCACTAACATTACAAGCAGATTCATTCAGAAATCAGAGCTTTCTTTTTAGAGACTGTTAAAGACGTGGAGGCAGCTGATTTATGTTAAAGCTTTTAATTTTTAAGAAAAGCTTGTTATTAACTTTATTTTAGTTAACAGACATATTTTATTTCAACTTTACAAATGTTTGTTACAAATAATTATTGCTGGTTTTTAGGAAAATGTAACAAATGTTTGTTTGTAATTTACCAAAATGAATATTTAAGTTGATTGAGAATAGGAAAATAAAATTTCCCTTTTTTTTTTATAATTAATGTAAATATTTTTTAATATCACAGCAAAATCAGATTGTGAACAATGTCGTGAACCTAACCGAGTCGTGAATCGGGTGAATCATTTCATGCCTATTTGAAACCATGGAATAATTTATTTTCTTTCTTTTTTACTTTTTTTTTGTTTTTGTTTTTTTTTTTTTTTTTTTTTTTTTTTTTTTTTTTTTTTTTTTTTAAAGGATAAGTTTTTCCAGAAGATCCACACTAAACAGGTCGTGCACATTTCTGACAGTGTTCACTGGCTTCCAGAGGTAAAAAGGTAGTTATGTGTATTTTGCAAACAAATGACATAGTAATAAATCAATTCTAAGGATTAGGTTTTTTTTAATCAATGTGTTCTTTATGTAGATTAACAAAATTAACATCCATGGGGTGAATAGTTTTTGCAACCACAACAATGTTAGCAAACATGTCTGTTTGTTCTGCTATCAAGGGATGGATGTGCACTTCATAGTTCATTTCTGTTTTTCAGAAGTGGATGATTCAGCAGGAGAAGCCCCAGCTGCCTGCCACCATGCCGGTGGTGTGGCCCACGCTTCTCGACCTCAGTCGAGATGACTGTAAGCGAATCCTGCGCAAGCTCGGTGAGATGCTTTTATTACCTGTGCTTGTGTGCTGTACTCTAAACTGAGAGACCCCTTATGTATACCAGGAGACCCCTCATGTGTAACGGTGTTCTAACTGGTTTGCGTGCAGAGCTGGAGGCGTACGCCAGTGTGATCAGTGCGCTTCGTGCCCAAGGTGATCTCACCAAGGACAAGAAAGACCTGCTTGGCGAGCTTACCAAAGTTTTAAGGTAGATTTAAAAGACTTGCTATAGAAGCCTGTGGTCAGTGTGTGCTTTTGAATGCTTGAAGATTTATGCAGCATCTCAGAATGTATTGAGCAGGGCTGAGAGTTTAAAGATACATACACGATCTGGTCATATAGACCATGTTTCTCTATGTATCTAAAGTCTCCTGAATCCTGATGGCCATATCAACTGTTGTAGTTGTTTATAAGCATGACTGCAGTGTATGATTCCACTTATTGTATTGTTGGGTCTGTAGATCTGTGTAAACAGACAGTAATATTGGTAAAAGAAGGGGTGGACAGATCACTGGAAAGGACAAGCAGAACTTTGTATTAGTTTCAGGCAGACAATTAGAAAAAGTAATAAGCAGTCCTACTCTGTACTGACTTTCCATTTGGTATTTACCTATGTACAGTGTAGTATACTTTACTGTTGTTTGATGCACCACCAGCTGCACCACACACATCAGTGCAATCTGTCTGACAGCAGAGCTGCTTTTACTTGGTGAATTAACATGCACAAATGACATGCGACTGGCAGACTTGTTTTCCCTGCATTATCACATTTTGATTCAGGGCAACGTTGTGTGCTCTCTGTGCAGTCACCAGGCACGATGTGATGGTGTAATTCTTCCAGTAGTCCTTCAGGGAAAAGTCTTCGTCCATTTCCATGGCATCAACCATGTGTTGCAGGGCGTTCTTAGTGTGCAGTGCCTTGAAGGCCCGGATACCCCCTTGATCCATTGGCTGAATCAGTGGCGTCGTATTTGCCACCCAGAACTCTACTTTCACTCTTTGGAAGGAAAGATCCACGGGATGACCTCCGGCATTGTCCAGCAGTAAAAGCACTTTGAACTCAAGGCCCCTTTCTGCCAGATAGATCTTTACCTCTGGGATGAAACACTGGTGAAACCAATCAACCGTCAGGAGTTTCATAATCCAGGCCTTCGGGTTGTGCATTCAGTAGACAAGCAGCAGGTTCTTGCTCTTGTTTTTCAGGGCCCGGAGTTTTTGGACTTGTAAATGCGCCCAGGCTTAAGCAAAAAGCCCACAGCGTTGATGCACGTGACTAGCGTAACGTGGTCTTTATGAGCCTTAAAGCCCAGGGCTCTTGCCTTCTCGTTCGTGATAAAGGAACGATAGGGCATCCGCTTCCAGAATAGGGCCGTCTCGTCCATATTGAACACCTGCTCTGACCGATATCCGCCTTCTTTAATGATGTTCTTGAAGACATAAATTTCTGCTCCGGTTTTGTCCGTGGAGCCAGCCTCTCCATGGAGACTCATGCTGGCCAAGTTGAATCGCCACTTGAATTTTTCAAACCAGCCCTTGCTGGCAGCAAAGTCACTTTTCTTGCTGGGGGAATCCGCAGAAGTTCCAGCTTGAGGGTCTTCCTCCTGCTGAGCCCCACCATCTGCAAACATTTCATGAAGCTGTTTGGCCTTCTCTCGGATAATATGGGTGTCCATGGGGATGTTCTTCTTCCGGCAGTCCTCAATCCAGAGTCCTAAAGCAGATTCCATCTGGACCACAGCCTTATTCCGCACACTTACCACTTGTTTGACGCCCTGGTTATACGACACTGCAGCCGTAGCTTTTATCTTCTTTTCAGCCTTTATTATGTAGCAAACCGTGGACTCGATGCCGTAATGACGTCCTACAGCAGCGCAGCTACTCCTTTCCTTGAACAAGTCCAAACATTTTACCTTTTCGGCAATTGTTAGTCTCGTCTGTCGGTGCTTGGCCGTGGCCCCGGAAGAAGTAGAAGGTGCAGATAACTTTTGGGACATAACGAAGGGCTTTACTACTACAAAAAGATCCACGACACACGTTGATGCTGAATGAGCGGGACATGAGATGTTGGCTAGCACAAACCGGAATGATGATCTTCGCTTAGTTAATCAGCACCCAGGTGTCTGTAATTAGCCACGCGCTCTGATTGGGTAGCCAATTAGCCATCGGCCAGTGGCAAATGAGGACGCATGTACTCTACCAGAAAAGGTCCGCGAACCAGCAGAAAAGCTGCAATATATATTTATTCGTCTTCTGCCGCTTAATCCTGTTCAGGGTCGCGGAGGGAAGCTGGCGCCAATCCCAGCTGACATCAGACGAGAGGCGGGACACACCCTGGGCGGGCCGCCAATCCACCACAGGGCGACACAGAGACAGACAACCATTCACACTCACATTCACACCTACGGGCAATTTAGAGTCGCCAATTAGCCTAATCCCCA
>JAQMCW010000009.1:8845016-8858405 GCA_030068335.1 Chrysichthys cranchii
TGGAATTTTGACACTTACACATCATTGCATTCCGTTTTTATTTACAATTTGTAATTTGTCCCAACTTTTTTGGAATCGGGGTTGTATTTGAAGAAAAAAAAAAAAAAGTAGAAAGGTCACAGACAAATGGCCCGACAGTGAAGTCCATGCTTTATTGAGCCTATATGCGACAGAGGAAATACAATGCGAAATCAGTATTTTTAAACTTAAATGTACTTGTCTGTGGGTTATTTTTTTTTCTTAGCCCTTATTGAAGGAAACCTGGTATAAAATAACCACACGTGTTTAAGGTGAACAAATTCAAAGCAATCGCAAACTATTTTTCTCCACAAACTTCACTCTTTGTAATGTCAAATAAGGAATTCACGGTCAGTTAGAACACTTCCTGGTCTCCCCTGTTATATGGTAACATGTGACCGAAACACAACACATGAAAGTGCACAAGTTTAAATCCTAATGTTGTTAGTGTGCCATTATCACAGCTACACAAGAACATTGGTGGGCAAAACATACGCATATTAAAACCTGCAGCAAACTTGTAATGGCACAATGCCAACCGGCGACAAGCTTACATCAGTTGAGCATTTCTGCTGGTGGTGCGAATGCAAACAGGAAAAAGCACTGAAGGTGTGTGTGTGTGTGTGTGTGTGTGTGTGTGTGTGTGTGTGTGTGTGAGAGAACTCAGGGAGCTCTCCAGTGGGTAGTTCCTCTCTGAGTCACATGAACTGTTTGGTTGGATAACACCTAATAGGGGACCGGATAATTTAGTGCCATCTTCCTAAAGCTATCGTGACTGTATTTCCTTCTCCCATTCTCAGAGTCTACTTAAAGCATGTCTTTTCTCCGAACACTTTTTTTTTTTTTTTTTTCTTTACAGCAACCGAACTTGACTGCTGGAATTTCCTAATGCATTATTTATACACACACACACACACACACACACACACACACACACACACACACACACACACACACACCAGGACATGTATATTAGTCCTGATTAGCATATGTGTATGCATACTGAACAAATAAATAAAAAAATAATAATTTACCTCTTGATCTCATGAACATCATTGTTAGCAATAATAATGCACATCGACCCTGCTGTTGTGTTGTATTGTAAATAAACCCAAAGTTTCTCTCCCTCTCTCTCACATTCCCCCTGTCCTGTAGGTGATCCCACAGTATTCCATCATGCCCGACTCGAGCCAGTCAAACGTCGTGGTGGAGCCAAGCGGCTTCCTGGAGATCACCAACTACACCAGCCAGCGCCTAGAAGATGAGGCTGCTCTGGATCAGGAAGTGGACAGCAGTAATGATGAGGGTGCAGCTCCCAGCCCCATGGAAACCTGCGCTGACCAATCACAATGAGCAAACATGCCAGCGTTCACACTGTCGTGAGCTCTGCTGAGCAGG
The DNA here is from genome assembly GCA_030068335.1 of Chrysichthys cranchii. NCBI lineage: Eukaryota > Metazoa > Chordata > Actinopteri > Siluriformes > Claroteidae > Chrysichthys > Chrysichthys cranchii. The sequence goes on from JAQMCW010000009.1 coordinate 8,846,433, forward strand.
AGTAAGGGAGAATCTGGCTGGCTTGGTGGCATCATAGGACATTTCCTGGAGAGAATTTTCTGGAGAAAATTTTCTAAAGAGAAAACTTCAGTGTCTTCTGGTTGGACAACAAATAGTTATTGTTTGCAGTTATTTCTTCTAAACACTTTTTTTGTTGTTGTTTTGCATTACAGGACAGTATTCTACCCCGAACTGAGATTACCATTTGCTAAACTCCAGAAGGAGAGGTTCGGAAAGTTTTAGTTTTGTTTACTTAACATCCCGCATTATTATAACCGAATCTGCAAGGCAGGCAGGGCAGAGGAGTGTTTACTGGATCACCTGACCCCACCTTCTCATTCCGGATATGATACCACGGATTTAGAGAGCACGAGCTCTTGGTTTAGTTTATGTTTAGTATTTGTTAAGACTAGAATTTTTAATTATTTTTCATGCCGTTTTCGTCTGGAAGGGGCATGCACACTGTAACGCTTAGTGTAAATAATGTCACAATACTTACACAAGTAGTTGTAGAAGATTCTTATTGTCATGATGCACTTGTAAATTGACCCATTTCTCTGGGAAGCAAAAAGCTACCCCCGTTGACTCAATCATGCTTTGTTGCCTTTAAATGTACAATTTATAATTTTAATAGAGTAAACAGTAATTCAAGATTCTCACTAAAACCTTTTTTTGTGGGTTTTATTTGATCATTAATACTTGGGAGGAGTTTCTCTTTAATATTATTTTTAATTTTTTTTTTCTCATCGGACAGGTATGTGTCGCTATCACCATGATGATCCTCGTTGAATACTTGACAGGGCAGTTCAGGAGCACCTGTCTCATATGTTTAAATGTGGAAAGTACCAATTTCCCTGTTAATCAGATGCTAGCATTGTGTTCTCTCGTGAGAGGGCTGGGTTGGAGGTGTGTGAGGGATTACATGTAGTCAGGTAAACACAACAGGATGGGGTTCTTGGTAGATTCCAGTGCCTGTGATGATTACATGTGTAGGGAAGCTTTCAAAGATTACCGCCTTTATTTATGGTCTGTGTAAAGCAGAGGCGGCAGCTGGCCTTTGTGGAAATTCAGAAAGCGTCACTAAAAGCCCCTTTCAGACCCTTATTTGCACACTCTCGCTTTCTCACTTTCTGTTTCTCTGGCTCCATGCCCTTGGTGCCACATTTCCATTAATTTCCATGTTTTGCACAGGACTCGGGACTTTCCAAGCCTGTTTTCCTGAGAGCCGCTGGGAGCTACGGTGTTCACCTTTGGGTAGAATTATAGTGTCATTTAACTGGTTTTCTTTTTCTTTTTCTTTTTTTTTTTTTTCTTTTTTTCTTTTTTTACTCCTGTCCTTTTTCAGGAACACCAGCATCTCTTATGTTACATGCGATAATGTGTTTCTAATGTTGCATGTAGACACCTCAATAGTGAGATAAGTTTTCATGTAATAAACTCTACATTGTGAAGGTTTTTGAATAGGCTTTAGCTTTTTCCTTCTCCCTCAAGCTTCCTGTTTGTCTTCCTTCTTTGTGTTCTATCATCTGGCTCAAGATGGTGCCAATGTGTATTTATTTTTAAAAAAAAAAATATATATATATATATAATGTATATTTCTGTTTGTTTAGCCTATAGCAAAGAGGCTAGCAGCTTCAGGTCTTCTTCTATCGGGCTTAAGCTGTAGGATTCCCCATCATTCAATGCACGTTTCAAATAGATCTGGTTTTCCCAGATTGTATAGATCTGCAGGAATAGCTAGAAGAAACATGATGAACACACTGAAAGGGCACTGTGTCTTGTGGTTCTGACATAATACAAGTCTGAGACAATCAGCTGGTTGAAGTTACGCTTTCAGTTTCACTTACCTTGTTAGAATGGTGCATCAGGTGTATGGGGAAACCCCATATGTAAACTTAAACCAGGTTTTTATTGCTTGATTGGCAGTGAACCAGAGGTCCCTGTGTACTGGTGTCGATTTTGAGCCAAGGATTATCATTAATAAGTCTAGTATTAATCTGTCGACGCAGAAGCTAGATTTGCCACTAAAAGCTATGTAAGTTCAAGACTACTTGCATAACTGGTCCTGTGAGTTCCTACAGTATGTATAGTGGTGAGATCATGGGATCATCAAGCACTATATTGTGAAAATGGAAGCCTGTCTTGCGTTCAAGCTGCCTTATTCCTATTGTAAGGTTTATGTGACTGAGTAAAGATGTTTTTTTTGTTTGTTTGTTTGTTTGTTTGTTTGTTTTTAAATGCTTCTGAAATGAGCCTGAAATTCAAAGCAATCAGTGTCATGAGGAAACATGTTGAGACATGTAAACAAGTTTAATCAGATGATTGAGGGTTTCCTGTGCTGGTCCTGTTTTGATTCTAGACTGTTATGCTGAGCTATAGCCTCCTGGAAAGACTAATATGCCCACTTTATTAAAGATTTAGAGCTCTCATTCCTGAAGGTGTCCTGAAATGGAAAACAGGTTTGCATGACCGGGCTGAGACCTGACATTTGGAGCAAATTAACATTTTTAGTGACAACACAAAGACTTGGTTGGCTCCTACTTGTATTAATCATCCCGAGATCTTCTTTTTTTTCTGTGGGCACGGGAACTGGTGAGATGTTACAGTGACGAGAATATTGCATACAGAAATATGTATCTGTAGTCTCCCTTACCGGAGGGTGCTGGTTTTCTGCCACAGGAAAGTTTTCAGGAGTTGGTGCTTTCCAGTTTGTCTGTGTTCACAGTTTTTTTTTTTGGCTTTTGCTAACTACAAGAGTGAGAAAACAACAAACTCTGGTAAGAAAACAACTGTTTGTAGCTGCTGTAATGCAAGGGACGGCAGAAACTAATTTGTCTCACAGATCCTCCACGATGTTAAATGGACCTATAAACAGTAAAAATAAATAAATAAATAAATAAATAAATAAAAAATGTAATCATTTGCAAATGTTATAGAAGGAACGAAATGCGTTGGGACATGCTGTCTGTTATTGTAAAACTTTACAACCCCTACATGTTCTATTCCATACATAGAAAATTCCAACCCCAAGGCAGCATGAGTATTGGAGAACATCCATCCATTACTGCTTATCCGTCAGGGTCATGGGGAAGATGGAGCCAATCCTAGCTGACTTTGGGTGAGAAGTGGGGTACACCCTTGGCAGGTCACTAATCTACCCAGGGCTAACACAGAAAGACGAACAGCTATACACATTCACATTCATATCTATGGGTAATTTAGAGTAGCCAGTAGTCACACAGCCTAATCTGCATGTTTCTGGACTGTGCGAGAAAACCCACACAAGCACGAGATGAACATGCAGACTCCGCTCAGAAAGAAGCAGGTTCAAACCCAGAACTTCCTTGCTGTGAGGCAACAGTGCTAACCACTGCACCACCATGCTGCCCTTGAGATCAGTATATTAGGAGGAAATATTGGCCATGTGTCTCTGGTTAGCTGTCTGGAATTTTACTGTCTTCAGGCCAGGATTTATGGGCCAGGGTCTCTTTTGGGTGACACCCTTTTCCTTTTTTGTCTCAATCATGTCTGCACACTCATTTGGAAATCCTGCTGGCCAGCCCCAAAATGCCTTTTAAAAACAAAACGTGATATAAATCTGGACTTCAGGCACCTTTCATCTGATTTAGGGGACAACTAAGGCGAGCTGGCGCATTCGCAGTGCTCAGCAGATCCACAGCGCATGTCACGTCTATGCATTTCCTCTCAGAAGACGGTACAGACAGTACACTTACAGCTGGAACATATAATACAGGAATGTGAATAATTTTCCAGGGTCCGATCTTGTTGCTAAAAAGTGAGGTACCTTTCCTGGGAGTGGGAGAGAGGCATTTTGGCAAGTTTGCTGAATAGAGTAATCACAGAACAGACTCCATGGGTGTGAACACAGGCAATGGATTTCAAGAGAATATTTTTTCACCTAGTGAGTTTTTGCTCAAGTCACTGCTGATTCATAGCCGGGTTATCTACATCTCACCAGTTTCAGGATCAATATTGAACTAAAATAATACTCCTAGGCAGCACTTTAACTGAAAAGTGCACATGTTAATGTCAGTTTCATTAATTACCTACTGTATGACCGTCAAGGTTTTTAAAACTGTGGTTTAAAAAAAAAAAAAAAAAAAAAGATTTTCTCCAAGAAGTACACATTCAGTGGCAACTTCAAATTTATCCAAAATACGATATCTTGCAAACCAGCTGGCCTTATACTTCCATTTGAATGACAGATCACTTGCTGTACCTTTTGGAGCACAAATCCTGCCCATAATAGGCAGCCACTTTCTGAATGCAGGGATAATGATGATTGTTTTGTCCATGATAAGGGTGTACATCATGTTGAAAATCCACTTTATTGGGTATACCCATACACCGCCACGCTTTGACTATGGCATGGTGGTTGGTAACAGAAGGGCTGCTGTAAGGTATTTCAACATTTACTAATCTTCTTTGCGGTTCCTGCATAAAATTCTCTAGAGTTTACCCAGAATGGCATGAAAAAAAAAATCCAACTGTTGGCCTGAAACACCTATTTAATGTGCAAGATCACTAGGGTAGCCAGACTTGTTTGAGCTGACAGTCTACAGAAACTCAAATATCCACTCTTTACAACTGTGCTGAGCAGAAAAGCATCTCATATGTTATAAAAAAAACAAAAAAAAAAACCTTCAGATGGATGGGTTACAACAGCAGAGGACCTAATCAGGTTCCACTCCTGTCAGCTAAGAACAGGAACCTGAGGCTACAGTGGACACACACTCACCTAAACCCTATAGTTGAAGATTGGAAAAAGACCGAGTCACGCTTTTGCACTTTTCATTTTCAACTTCAGTTCTCAAGCCAGTCTCGACATTCTCCTCTTACAACAACAAGGCGTTTCTACACACAGAACTGTCACTCAATGGGTTCGGGCAGGCATGTCCAATCTTATCCGGAAAGGGCCGGTGTGGGTGCAGGTTTCCAACCAAGCAGGAGTCTCACCTGAACCATTTGAAAGCTTGGATCAACTGGTTAAACAGGTGGAATCAGGTGAGGCTCTTTCTTGGTTGGAACGAAAACCTGCACCCACGCCAGCCCTTTCCAGATAAGATTGGACACCGCTGGTTAGGGTTAACCCTAGGGATAGTCGCGTGAATGTCTAGGGGTACAGGTGTTTCTAATAAAGTGCACAATGAGTGTACGTAGAGCTGACATTACCCTGCTGTCAGTACATCTTTTCTATTTAGTGTGAAGTTGACAGTGCCTGGCTGACCTTTTCTCAGCAATCTGCAAAGACTTCTGGGTTTTGAACCAGTTTCAAGTAGAACCTGACCCACATTTAGCTAAAAATTTTGGTTAGTTAAGCAGCCCTCGGATATTTCTCTGGTCTTCTGCAGTGGCATATTGATTTAAAAACATATTTGCGAGTGAAACAGTTCACAGAATATTTAGTCTTGTATCCCAACCACTTGTATATCCACTAATCACAAAAAGAACAGCCGAACAGCACTTTGCCTTTATTTCGATTCACACTGTTCGTCTTAACATGCAGCGGTAATGTTCTTTATAACTCTTTGTGGATTGTTAAATTGAAATCATGTGTTTTCTTTGAAGTTCTCCACCAAACCACGGATGATTATTTCCACTTTGATGGAACCGTGGTCAAGGGTTTATTGCGTCAAAACCGTTACCTAATATGGCTATATTGATTTTGTTATCCATCTCCGCAGTTTAGTCTGCTGCTTTATTTTTCTTACAATTCGGAAACAGCAGACAGAACTGACTCACCAGAAACTATTTCTCTATTCTCTAATTTTCAAGCTGTCTTAAGAGAGCTGTCTAAACTCACAGGAAATCGTCTCATTCTGAAAGGAAATCATTTGATGTTCTTTCAGTCATGTTGTAAGGCTGCTACGTAATGCTCTCTGTGAGGGCGAAAGAGTTTCACTAATGTAATGATGTTTTGTCTGGCTTAAATCTTGTCCCGGAGCTTGAACTCTTCAGCAAGTCTGGTAAATCCAATTGATTACACATAATTAGAATTCTTAAGAAACAGTTGGCCTAATTTATTCTTTCTGTTTCCTCATACCACTTCAACGAGCTCCTTGTGTGGTGAAACCCGAACCTCACCAGACAAACAATGCATTCCAGTGCTAATAGTTGCACAAAGTATGCCTTATATTTTAAATGCTGGATAAGAAAGGTGCATGCTAGCGTTTTTCAACACATAGTATTTAGGACATGCTTTCTTTTGCTAAAAAAAATGAACTAATTTATAATGGAGGACTATGGGCAGCTGTTTGATGTACCATCAATTAACATGGATGTGAAACACTTATTTTAGAGAATATCTTGATGCGTTCCGTGGCACAGTGTGTCGTCTTGCCGCCTCACTCCTGATGGGACGAGTTTCACATATTGTCCCCAAGTCCTTGTGGGTTTCTTTTGACTTCTCCAGTTTCCTCATACCTCCCGAAACATGTTAGTTAGGCAGAATGGCTACTCTTAATTGCCCCTAGTTGTGAATGTCTGCGTGCGTGCGTGTGTACGTGTGGTCGGTCCTTGTGATGGGCTGGCATTCCATCGAGAGTGTATTCGCACTTTCATACGGTCAGTCTTTCCGGTTCTAGATCCAATGCAACACTGCCCAGTATAAAGCATTTACAGGTCATGTCGGACATGTTGCTCTGGGGATGGAAGTACTTTTTCAGAAATAAGAATAAATGGCTATACATTACATGGGTCTGCATGTTCATAAGTACCATATAACCTTAGTGAAACAGCCATAACTCCTTTTCCCCGTGTACCTCCGTTTCTAGTGTAAAAATACTCTGTAAAGTATTCTGTAAAAATAGGTTTCATTTTCAATAAGGGTTAATGGTACTTATGAGCACAAACACACACATATAATGCATAGCCACTTTCTATCATGTTTTCCTTTTACTATTTCTTACTGTTGTTTTGAATTTCAATTCAATTAAATTTATTCATACAGTGCTTTTCATAACGGACAGTGTCGCAAAGCAGCTTCACAGAAGTTTATAAATTCCAGTTAGAAACCTATAAATCGAATTAATTCATTATTAATTTTATGAATTTCCATGATATACTTCTGTAACTGCCCTCAAATGTCTATTATAAGTAAATCTTTAAAAAAAATTTAAAAAAAAAAGGTTTTCTGTTCTTTTCTCAGTACAGTTTACCGAAGGGAAATTGGTGTCCCTCAAAATCAGATATGCACTACAGATGCAGTGGATAGAGAAACTTGAACATTCCATTAAAGAAGTTGATTAAATGATTCACTACTAGAAATCACTTGTTTTTTTTAAAAGTTTATTTAAGACTATTTGCTGTTTAACATGGACATGGAGCATCTATAGTCTGGCTAATGCTAGGTGTTGTTATATGGGATATAAAAGAGAGAAAGGAAGAAAGAAAAAAAGCACAAGATGTTACTAAAGTAATGTGTGATCAAATTCACCTGTTCAGTGTTTACAGAAATGAACGAATTCCACTTTGCTGAATCTTTCTGGTGTTGGAGTTTTTATAGGCCTCATCATTTACAGCCCCACCTGCACATCTGGAGCGCATGTGTGTGTGTGTGTGTGTGTGTGTGTGTATGCACACATCTGAGTATAGTCTTAGTCAGGGTCATATTTATAATTTCTTTGCTCGTCCCACACAAATGTTAATTATTAATTCATTTATTCATTCATTCATCCATCTGTCTTTTTGATCAGGGTCATAGACGGAAGTGGGTCTATCTTGATAACACTGGACGCAGGCCGAGAATATACACTGAATGAGATGTCGGTCCTTTGACAACAAACACTTACAATTTTTCAGAGGGATCACAGCTTCGTAGGAACAGTGCAATGGACTTTGTATGATTTGTAAGTTCGTATAGGAAAAGCTAAAAAAAAAAAAAAAAAAAAAAAATTAGCAATGTTTGTCCCATGTCCAGAAGTCTATTGCAGTGGAAAACTTTTAAAGTCCACTACATAGGATTCAACCAACTAAATGTCCTCTCTTACCCCACCTTTCGAGCATATATTAGTATATACAGTGGCCGTCAGGTGCCTGTTGTTTACTTCTAAGTACTTACTTTCACACTCCCTTGCTTGTTTTTGGTGCTAATTAATAAGTACGATCCTCTGTTTTTCAAAATTTGGGTTCTTAAATGTGTTAGCCAGCACCAGCAAGCACTGATTCGTCTTCATCTTTCTCCTCTGTCATCCTCTCGTGGGTTCCTTCTGGATTCACACTGCTGTAAAAATGCAAAACGTGGAAGGCTTTCTCAAGAAGTTTGTCAGTTCTGGGCTACTTTAGATGAGCAACATGGATGCTCTGTAGAAATGGACCCGCTTCCTATGTAGATATAAGTGGCGGATTCTTGTAAACACTAATGAAAACCTAACTAAGAATACTATATTCAGTTTTTTCCAATAGGACCCCCCCCAAGTCCTATATCATAGTCCAAATCAGTTAGTCGAAGTTTTCAGCTTGTTTTTGTCACATTCTCTTTTCCGAATTCATTCCTTTCCCATTTGGATGTGATTTGATTCATTAATCACATGGTTGAATTAACCGAGGCGAGGCATATCAAGTGACCCTGATCTCATTTAAAACCAGCATAAATACAACGAACTGATTTCTGTCACACTATGTGTTAGCCAGCTTTGTCTCTCAAAGGAATTTGTTTGTGAGGAAGATAAAGAAGTCCATCTGGAACACTTAGTCAGAGCTGTGAATGTTCATCAGATTAAGTAAGAGAAACAGAGTCTGGAATGTTTGTGCTCCGTTTGCTTTTCTTAGTCATTACCATGGATATAAAAGAACATCCAGCTAGAGTACGCTGGCAATTATCTTACAGATGTTCATTATACAATCATCTCAGGTGAAACTTTAGCACAAGTGTTTGAATTCCAGTACGGTTTCTAATACACCGTCACCAATTTCCCCTTGTCATTGTCCCTACAATGGGAAATCCCTGATGCTATTTTAGGGCTTTGTTAAGTCTCTCCTGGCTCAAGTAAAGTTTGTTAGATGAACCACTGAACTCCTAAGGAATGAGAAATCAAGAAATATATTTATATTTATATATATACTTATAGAATATATCTTTTACCATTATTCCAATTGATTTGAAATATACATGAAGTTATGTATCTGATGTGTTTATAATCAGTTAATTAAAAACCTCTCACATGTATGGTGAGGAAGATGGTTTAGAAGTGGACTTTAGTTGATTCTTAGGGTTTTCACATTTTAAATCTAACTACTAGACCCAACCTCTGTAGTTCTGCCAGGTACCAGGATCCTGAAGCACAAAACCTGGTTATCTTTCCCAGGAGGTTAGGATGGATTTTTCAGCAAGATAAAGACCCAAAACATCCCAATCAACACTGAATTGGTTTAAACTACAACAACAACACAATGATCTCATCTCATTCTGTGGATATGAACGCTATAGAAAGTCTGGTCTGACATGTGGAGGGCAGCTCACATACACAAACCAAAGAAAGCCATATCTATGTATGTGTATGTGTATATATATATATTCAGGTCAAAATATAACTACTCGTATGTTTTACTCCTTTAATATATAATATTTTTTCATTGTTTAATGAAGATTACCAGTCATTTTGGACATGTAGGTTTGAGTCATGCTTATAGTTTTATACATTCAGTGCCACATATGTAGTATTGCTTCCATGTGGCGCAACAGAAAAGTATTTGTCCTACAAAGATGATCGAATTGGCCATGCTTTCTGGGTGGGTGGGATGACATTAATGTTTCTCTCCCCTGTCACAGGAAATCTAACCAATTGTGGGTGTCTGCAAGCTCATGTATGCATAGGAAGATGGTAGCGCTTTCCTCAGAGCGCGTGACGCTCCCTGTGATGCAGCATTTCAAAAAGATAAGACTGACTGGATTCACATGTCTGAGAGGAAACACATTAACCTTCATCCTCCCTGTTGGAAAAATAGTGGGTAAGAGACTAGGGAAATTAGGGGAAAAACATAAGCATGACAATGGCTAGTTCTAAACCCTTCCAATCCTAGTGACTAATCAAATAAATGCAGTAATATCTTTGTCTGAGGTTTGGGATTCATAAAATAAATAAATAAATAAATAAAAATACTCTCACTGGTGGATTTGAAATGAAACCGGGACTGGGTGGAGTCCATACTTAGGAAAATGGCCAATTAAATGTAATTTGCTCTTCTCAGGCCCAGTTTATGTAGTAGGACAAATGCTTCCTTGAGTACTTGCACACTGTATGCCAGAGATTCCTACTGCATTAACTGTCTGAATATGCTCTTGTTTAGAAAAAGGACAAAGATGTCTCCTCCCGATATAGGGTAATGAGCACTGGAATTTTCTTGTTATGTGGAATTGTCATTGTAATGTTACTGAAAGTAGACAGAAAATGATAGTTCCTCATCTGTCATGACAATTACAAAAAAGGGTGAGTTTTCATAGGAAATCTGCTAAGTCATGCAAAAATAGGTTATAAAGTAATATTTCATAGTTGTACATCACTAGCAATTTATTTATTTATTCGTATATTTAAAAGTTATTCACCGGACAGACGCTATTATCCTAAACAAATGACGCAGAATTCGAATTCAAATATTTGTAATCTGTCTCACAATGATAGAAATTTTTAAACGATAAGGTTGTATCTTAGCATTTTTCACACACTGAGTGATAAAATTTTCATTATCAAAACATGAATCATTTCTAAAGTACAGAATAGAGCACACAAGCACTATAGGCCTGCAAACACAGAACGTTAAACTAATGTTGGCTTACGGACCTGCTATGGTTAGCTTTAGAAGAACTTTCTCCCAACCTTTAGAGAACATTCTAGGGTTAGAAAAGAATGTTCTCCAAATCTTTGGGGACCTAAAAAAAATTGTTGTATTGTGCTTTTCACACAATAGTTCTAAGTGGTTGTGTTTTGGTATTCATTCACGCAACCCTATAAGAACATTTCTAGAACGCTGAACAGAGCTTGACAGGGAAAAGGGATGGATGGTTTAAGGAATTGTTGCAACGAAAAAGGAAAGTTCTCCAAAGGTTCATTAGGAAATTATCAGGATGACATTCCGAAAAACAAAACATGCAACCAAAAACTAACTTTATAATTTACATAAAACCCACTTTCCTTGCAAACCACAGGACAACCAAACAACCCTGGAACACGGAGTGTTCCTCTAAGCAAAAAAATAACTTTTCCAGGATATTCTAGGAGACAAAAATGATTAGTTTGTCGAGGTTTGTAGAGCTAATCCATAATAATATGTCAGTTAAATAACATTACTGTAAAATAATTCTATCATGTTTAAATCATGATATTATTATTATAAACAATGGTCCATATTAAATCTTTTTTGATTAAACAGTTCAAATGTTGTACCTTTTAACAAAAGACATTTATCCGTAAAGCATACTGATATAATCAGGTCCATGCTTCTGTGAACAAAGAAACATTGCTTTCCTTCTCTGACTCACAAACGTTTAGTGTAGTAAACGTTTAGAAAAGTCTGACTCGATACTGTGTCATAAAAGAGGAAAGTGAGTGCAATCTGTTTGCAGTTGGAGACCACCTAAATGCATGGTGCTTTCAACACCCATTCACGCACAGTCAGGTTTTTGCCAGGAAGAGGCCACTCTTGGTGATCGGGCCGTTTCCCAGACTGCATTTATTCTTTATAATGTAGTCTACACTCTAGTGAATAATCTTTGCTACATTAGAATTAGCTGTAGTCATTTCTGCCTTTCAGCTCCAGCATCTCCAGTTTGCTTTTGAGCTCTTGAGTTTTACATGCTATCTCTGTGTTCATGTGAGTTTCCTCTAGGTTCTCCGGTTTTCTCCCACCTTCCAAAGCATGCCAAATCAAAAGTGTTCCAAGCCATGAGTGTGTGTGTGTGTGTGTGTGTGTGTGTGTGTGTGTGTGTGTGTGTGTGTGTGTGTGTGTGTGTGTGTG
>JAQMCW010000009.1:8964016-8991017 GCA_030068335.1 Chrysichthys cranchii
ACACGAACACGGGGAGAACATGCAAACTCCACACAGAAAGGCACCCATGCCGAACCCAGGACCTTCTTGCTGTGAGGCGACAGTGCTAACCACTCAGCCACCGTGCCGTCCTCACTAACTCTCATTAACCCTAAATAAAGATTTTAAAGATAAAGATTTTCAGCAGTTTCTGTAGGATTTCCTTGATACATTCTTGGTTTCAGCTACCTTCTAAAGCCCTCTAAGAGCTTACAAAGCCTGTACGGTATCTCATTTGTCGAAAGATATCGACCAGAGGGGGGTTTAAATTTCCAAAACCTTAGATGAATAAAATGAAGTCTATCATTAACAAGTAGAGAAAATGGTGTGCCAGAGTGACATCACCAAGAACAATACGTTCTTCCAGAATTTTTACAAAAGAACAAAAACAAAAACTTACGGCAACATTAAAGGAGCTGCAGGAAAATCTAATACTGATTACTCTTTGCCTGGGAAACATAAATCCCTTAAATTCTTCTCCTGTCTTGGCTGTGGGGTTGGGTGGCTATACAGAAGTAATTTCTTACAAAAAACATTCAGGTCTAACTAAAACACCTTAAACCATGTGGGAAAATGTGCTGTAGTCTGATAAGAATAATTCTAAAAGGTATGATAATATAATAATAATAAAAAACACCTAAAAGATCTGTGGGGTGACCCGAGGCAGGCTGCGCACAGGAAATGCCCTCACAGTTCAACGGCTCTAGAAAGTTTTTGGAAGAAAGAGTAGGAGAATATTGCTAAGTCAGGGTATGTGATGCTGACAGACTATTACTTAAAAGACTAAGAGGTGTAATGACATCTAAAGGTGCTTCAACAAAGTATTAGTTGTGGGGTCTGCACACTTTAACTCAGCTACGTTATTGTTATTATAAGTTTTTTAAGCCCCCCCCCATAAAAAAAAGGCCTTCTGATTGTTTGTCACTTTATCTGTACACTTTGAAATTTCACCTTGAAAGCTGGAAAAGTTCTGGCATGATTTATGTTAAAAAAATTTTACTGCCGTTTTAACAGGGGTGTGTAGACTTTTTATTTTTACTGTACAAACACACACACACAGACACACACACACACACACATAGTGTATACATATATACATATGCAGAATAATCAGAATCCTCTGTTTAAAAAACCATGAAAACTCCAGTTTTCTCTCTTTTGCTCCCTCCCATTATCTCACACCGTGCTGTGAATGGCAGAGGAGTACAACAGATGTGGAAAAGAGTACAATTCCGCGTGTGTGCTGGGTCAGGTGTGATAGTGCGTTTGTATTGAACAGAATGTTATTTTACTTAACCTTCAGCCAAGCTGTTGTGCTTATGAAGTACACTTCCTTCACTGTAACTGAAGTCTGAATTGACGGTGGGCCACAGCTGAATAAGTGCTTGTGTAATTCCCAATCCGTCTCAAAACTCAGCTATCTCTAGCTCATCTTCATCTCCAGGACCAAGTGCATTTTTCCTATCACCAGCATGAAATCTGTTTTCCTGGTCTACATGTGGTTAGAGTTTGGGACTACAGTAAAGACTGGCGTGTGCTCCATGAAATGTTTGTCAAGTTCTGACAGACATGAGGATGTTGCAGTTTTTAATGTGACCTCTGAGAAATACAGATCTCGGCAGTTTTGGATAAGATACTTTAAAATGTAGTTAGCGAAACTACACACGGTCTCAGCACATGGCCCAGAGAACACCTGATAACGTTTGGACACTTTTCTAGCCACAGGCTTCATGACCTTGAAGGCTGCAGTCTGATCTCACATATGCACTGCCATGCTCAAGTCTACGGCCGGAAATTTGAGAATCAATGAGTAGCACATTTTTAGGGAATTTAATTTGAGCATATCCTCATATGTTTGCCAGTGGACTATGGGGGGAAAAAAAGATATGTACAATGTGAAATAGCTGTGAATCTGTGAAAGATGTTGGTTCATGACCATGTTTAGTAAACAGCTTTGAATTGACTTGGGACAGAAAAGTCCTTACAATCAACCAACGATAAATATATAACTTGATGAATTGAAATATTTTCTGTAGGTTAACATTTCATTACCATCATTTGGCAGACACCCTCATCCAGAGCAACTTGTATTTTTTTTTTAAATCTCATTTATACAACTGAGCATTTTTAAGGTTAAGGGCCTTGCTCAAGGGCCCAACAGTGGTAGCTTGGCAATACTTGGATTTGAACTCCTGACCTTCCGATTAGTAGCCCAACACCTTAACCCCCTGAGCTATCCCCTGCGTTCATAGCGCTTTGGCCGCATTCATGGCACTTTGCCCCCACACACACGCACACCCACACCTACACGCCTATAGGCAACTTCGAATTTACCTACCTGCGATGGTAGGAAACCACAGAACCATAGAACCCAGATTAAACACTAGGGAGAAGATCCGAAACTCTGCACAGAGAGTAACCCGAGCTCTGGATCAAACTACGGGACCACACAGCAGCAATGCGCCACGGCATTATATTCCGGCAACAAAATATGTTAACTTCACTCTAAAGCCATGCTAATAATTAATACTCCTTGCTAATAGCATCATTAAACTAGTATTAAACGAATAGCTCTGCTACTTGTACAGTTCGTCAGTTCATCCCTTCGATGCAGCAGAGTCGAAGCTCCTGCCAGTTCCCACTACTTTCATACATCACCACTGGCCAGCTGCCACAGAGATGGGTGATGTTCGGATGCTTTTTTATGTTGAAAAGAAACGTCAACACTTTTGTCATGCCTGGGCCGATGTGATGTGCTGTATGTGGTCTCCTTTGAGTTGTTCAGTGTCAAGAGGTGATAAATGATGTTGAATATATAAGAAAATTCACATGAGCTCATACAAATACATATAAACACACCCAGCAGCTAAACCTTATCCCTGTCCTCACTCCAACTAAAGGAGCATGCCAGAAGTTTGGAGCACCGATCCAAGAAATCTGGCATTCAGGAATGTTATTTGCACTGGGATCAGACCGTGGCTTTCTTCTTTCTGGTCTTTTTTCTCTCTCCTTATTTGTGTGTGTGTGTGTGTGTGTGTGTGTGTGTGTGTGTGTGTGTGTGTGTGTGTGTGTGTGTGTGTGTGTGTGTGCATGCTTGTGTATCAAGGGGACAGACTTGTGGTCTGGTCACATTCACTGTGAACAGCATGTGCAGAAAACCTGCCGAACTCCCAGACATTTGTTATCCAGGAGTCCTCCAGTAGGGCCTCTGCCAAGTTGTGACAGAGACGCTGGCTCACACACGCACACACGCTTACATGTGCAGAGTGGCGGCAAGCAGGCCAGCACAGATGAGCTCGCCGTGGCAAGAGGGTAGACGTTCTCTGAGGTAATGGCTCTTCATTCGTCTTCATTCTTTCTCCTTTCCACTCATCTTCATTCCTCCCTTTTCCATTCCTCTCATCTCTTACTCATTCCGTTGCTTTTTGTTCCTCTCCTTCTTTCACTTCTTCTCTTGATTCCTCCGCTCTGCTCTTCATTCCTCGCTTCTTCAGTCCTCACGTCTTCATACTTGCACTCTCCTCTCCGCTTCTCTCCTCTTCCACGGGCTGTTGTTCTCACATGTGGCCTCAGTTGATGTTTTTGTGTGGACTTGCTTGGGTTTAAGACAAGGGTTTTTTTTTTTTTTTCAGCCTTTAACTTTAACAGGTAAAGAGTGCATATGTATGCGTCAGTATTCCATGAAGTATAAAACTCACTCCATGGTGCACTCTCTAGAGTGACTGTTTGTTTCCACTGTGAAGATGAAGTAGGCTGTTGCATCCAACACACAGATACACACACAAGCACACAGGGACAGTGCATGCAGTGTCTGAAAGCTCGCAGGAAGAATATTAAGTCCTGAAACCTGGGCATTGGTGCAGTGTTGTGGATTTTTCTCGCTGTGAATCTAATGATGTTTTTCATACACGGACGGCTTTTTATGCATGAAGGGAGAATTGAGGTCGTCCTGTGCAAGGCCGGGATTGACTCACTTTTGACGTAGTCAACAGAGAAGAAAGCTTTAAAAGCCGTTGCAAATGTCTTACATTTTTAGTATATTTAAAGTTTATTGAATAATAATTCAGTTGGAATCGTGAATTCATTTGAATAATTTACCACCAAGCTCTAGTGTCTTACTACTGAGTCTCCTTTTCTGAAACAAAATTCTCCTGACAGTAACAAATCCTTTCCTGGTACAGGATGGCAGAGGAGTTGTGTGCGTTGAAACTGAACTGGAAATATAAGCGCATTTAGTGGTCAAGTGGTTATCATCGTGAGACAAATAGGAAATTTGGACTTCTTAGCAAGGAAGCTAGCAAATGACTGAGCTAATGATTTAGCTAGTAAGCACCTAGTCATTTGGTCTTTTAAACAACCAGTGTGAAAAAAACAACAACACAGGGTCAGTGAAAACAAGACAGAACTGTCAGGAATATTGCTGTTTTCCTCAGATATGTCGTTAAAGTTCTAAGACATGATGTGCCAAAAGTTAGCTCATTAAATTAGCTTCAATTGCTAATTGGGAGTTGACAGAGAGTTTCCACTTCCAACGTAGTAAAACTACCAGAAAAGTGAGTTGTTTTATGAAATATTCCCCGTAAACATTCTGAACACACGAGTGCATATGAATGTAACAGACGCAGACTGGAGAGAAACTAAAGAGCTGAATTGCTACTGTTTCCGAATGTTTCGGCTACATGGGGGTGATTTTCTCTCTGCGGTCCTGCTGTACATCTCATATTTAAACTCCCTCTCTCTTACCTCCGTTTAACGTGAGAATACAGGAATTCTCTCCTCTCCTCAGGGCATCTGGCACAGCATACCTTCAGCCATGATTTCCTGTAGCAACAAAGAACCGTTTATGTGAATGTCCATGTGTGTGTTTCAGTGATTGAGTGTGTGCTTTTGTGTGTTTTTGAGTAGTGCGGCCCAGTCACCTCACATGCTGCTGATAGAAAGAGAGCAGTGGTAAGGGTGCCAGTGGGTTTCCCCAAGGTTTACTTGATTGAGTTGAAGAAACGGAGCCAAGTGCATTCACACTCATGCAACCCACTGTAGGCAAGACCACTTTCAGCTTTACACAAGAATCAAGAAATTCTTTTATCACTAATCACCAGTCCAAAAACCTGTGGTGACTGAGTAACCTCTACATGTGCGTGTGCGTGTGTGTGTGTGTGTGTGTGTGTGTGTGTGTGTGTGTGTGTTTAGTTTCTCCATATTAATGTACTGCATGGAAACCTGGTTGTGGGAAAAACAAGCAGGAGAAGCAGAACTAGACTAATAACTATCACACAAGAACTATAATATGTTTCATATCAGAAAGTAATATCATTTGCTTATAGTCACACAAGATTATCGAATGCATGATTTTACAGCCATTATCAATCATTTTATAAAGGTAGGACAGTCGTGTGTAAAAGTTGCGTGAAAGGGCTTCAGAGAAGGGGACTGAAATCCAAAAAACTCTAGTTCCGTTTTATTTACTTAAAAATCATTCGTGCTGTAAGTATTATAGTATTTCTTCGATTTCATTCGGGCTAAAAACCCCAGAATAAAAATGATCCACTCAGGTACTTTTTTCCTCTATTGTCTGGGTAGCTCCAGTGAAACTAGCTCATCCCCTGGATATGACTTCAGAAGGCTTTAGAAGTCCAGTTAACCACTGATATAATTAGGAAGTAGCAGTGAAATCCTAATTATCCAACCCACGGGAAAACACAATATGATTTCCAGTGTATTTTGTTATTCTGTAAGATGTAAAATGTTTTTTTTAAGGCCTTCTGGAACACTAGGATATATACCTGTCAGTTTGTGAGCACAGATGTCACTTAACTTACCCTTATAGTTTACAACCCATTTCTCATGTGGCTCCCAGTTACATAGATGTAGGAGCAGGAGTATAGTGTCCATTAAAACATCCATCCAGCCATTATTCTATGCCACTTATACATTAAGGGTAATGGGGAAGCTAAAGCTAATCCCTGATGAGTTTGTGAAAGAGGCAGGGTACACACTGGGCAGGCTGCCAATCTGTAGCAGTGCTAACACAAAGAGACAAATGCCCATACACTCACATTCACACCTATGGGCAATTCTGAGTAGCCAGTTGACCTGTCTTTGGACTGTATGAGGAAAGTCACACAGGCACAGGGAGAACATGAAGGGTCCACACAGAAAGGCCCCAGTCAACCGCAAGGTTCGAACCCAGAACCTTCTCGCTGGGAGGATATAACGCTAAACTCTGCACCACCATGCCGTCCATACCTTTAGCACAAAACAATTTTCCCATTACTTGTCGTACATCGCTCTGGATAAGCGCGTCTGCTAAATGCCTGTAATGTAATGTAATGTAATGTAATGTAATGTAACGTAATATAGGAATGTTACAATGCCAGAGGGAGACAATCCCCTTAATTTGCCTTTTGATTGAGGATAATTGGAACTTTTTGGGACCCATCATGGATTGGTGCTACATTTTACATTTCTACATCGCGTAACAGGTAGTTTTAAGTCCAGTTTATATTACTGCATATAAACTCTACAGAACGGTGCACCAACACTTGAGGGTTAAGTATTTCTACTATTGTGTAAAGTGTACGACTCCTCTAGGAGGCTCTGTCACATGAAACACACCAGAATTGACTGATTTTACACATAGAAGTGTGGAAAAAACAGCATGAGTTTCACTGTAGGAATGATAAACAGAAAATAACCAGGACAGAATGTCCCATTGAGACAAATTTACTGGGGAAAATGAAACCTCGTGTGATTAATTATGAACCAGATGAATTCTGACTGAAAGCATTTCTAAAGTCTTTTAACTCTTCTGTATTCAGTAGTATCAGCGTCTCGAAGCACTTTAGTGTAACTAGTGTTTAAGTCCACAAGATTCGATTCAGGATTAAACTGGCTATTAACTGTAAAAATTGGGCTTTGAAAATAAGGGAGATTTTCCGTGGTCCATCCCAGGTCTTACCACAAGCCATATCACTTATATTTAGACAAGGGTTAGTGCTTTAATGTGCTTTAAAGCAAAGATTTGATTAACTAGCTCCCATATTGACTAAGTGACTACAATTAGATGGGCTTTCAGATATCAGCCTGAAGGTGAAATGCTGTGAACCAGTGGTGCCGGCAGGATTATTCTTTATTCGTCTTCTGCCGCTTAATCCTGTTCGGGGTCACAGGGGGAAGCTGGCGCCAATCCCAGCTGACATCGGGCGAGAGGCGGGACACACCCTGGGTGGGTCGCCAATCCACCGCAGGGCGACACACAGAGACAGACAACCATTCACACTCACATTCACACCTACGGGCAATTTATAGCAGCCAATTAGCCTAATCCCCTCTGTGCATGTCTTTGCACTATGGGAGGAAACCAGAGTACCCGTAGGAACCCCACGCGAACACGGGGAGAACATGCAAACTCCGCACAGAAAGGCACCTGTGCCGAACCCAGGGCTCCAACCCAGGACCTTCTCGCTGTGAGGCGACGGTGCTAATCACCCAGCCACCGTGCCGCCCACCGGCAGGATTATATTTCACATATAACTTCCCACCCGCTTGTAGGCTACCTTTAATGTCTAGGGTCCAGCACGTGCACATAGACTACTCTGCAAGTCAGTGAGCGAGTAAGAAAGAGTGTTTGATTTGGAGGTTTTTTGCATGTTACCAATGCAACCCTACCATAACTCTGATTTCCCTAGCGCATACCTTTCCAAGATCAGTCAACAGGCTGGATAAACAACACCAGCCAGCTAAATAATAGGCCATAATATACTAGTCTATATTATCATACACTATATCGAATATAGACCAGAGAAACATGCAGTGAAAGTCAACAAAACAAACAACAGACTTAGCATCATCATCATCATCATCATATGAACAGATAGGCATAAATTTAGTAACGACAACAATATGCAACCACAAAACCAAACTGATACAATAAGAAATCAAAAAGTCACATGAGAGAATACAATGAAATAACATTCCTATCTATATGAAGTTCATTTTGTGTCTAGCAATAATGTTAGCAGATTAGGGGTAGGGTACATGGCTACTGATGAAGCAATAGAAATTAGCCTTCAGTAGCTGCTCACTTATTAAATCATCTGGATTACCTGGACAGACCAGACTATCAGATGGCGCTTTGTCACCTCTGGTCACAGCATTCCTTCCATAATTGGAATGATGCCACCATGCCGGCTGGGTGGACAGGGCGTGAACCTACAGCCAATTTGGAGTAGCCAAGCCACCTAATGTGCATGTCTTTGGACTGTGGGAGGAAACCAGAGTACCCAGATGAAACCCACACAGGCATGGGGAGAACATGCAAACTCCACACAGAAAGGCGCCCAGGTCGACCCCAGGGATCGAACCCAGGGATTTCGTGATTACATTACATTACCATCATTTGGCAGACGCCCTTATCCAGAGCGACTTACATTTTTATCTCATTTATACAGTTGAGCATTTTGAGGTTAAGGGCCTTGCTCAAGGGCCCAGCAGTGGCAGCTTGACGGTGCTTTGACTTGAACTCCCAGCCTTCCGATCAGTAGTCCAACATCTTAACCCCCTGAGCTACCCCCTGCCCCCTAATAGCCATGTTGGGTTGTGTTAATCATCATATTTATGCATCGACGTTTAAAACCAAGCCTCTCATTCCATTTTAAGCCGCCTGTGCATTGAGGCGGTGTAATGGGTAATGTACACACTGAGATTTAATCCATTTTAAATGGTACTCTTTACAGCATAGAATTTACTGAACCCCTAAAACTAAAATGCAGGTTTGCCACTGGTATTTACCAAATACATCTGGACTTGTTAAATGAAAGCAGCAACCTTATTTCTCTACCCAGGTTCTAAATAGGAGAAGTTTATCGTAAACGCTGGCTCAGAATTGATTCTAGTGTCATGCGCTATGAATGTGCCTGTATTAAGTCTAATGTCATTAAGTGGGTATAAATGAGCTCTTAAAGTCTGCTTCACTGCTGCAGTAAGTATCGCTATAAAAGGCTGCGGAGAGAGATGATGATAATCTGATACCCTCAAGGCCTCATGGACCACCATCGAGGCATGGAGAGCTGCACACACACCATTAGTGTCTATCCCTTTGGTTTTTCCATACTCAGCTGACCCTCCTGTAGTAACAGTGTGAGTCTGTAGGTGGAGCTGTGAGCAGGGAGTTTGTGATCGCCCAAATGCTGTTGATGCTCTTTGGCGTGTTTCCTCGACTCACCATCAGTACACCAAGGGACAAAAGTGTGTGCGTATGTAAATGAGCGTCTTTACGTACTTGCTTCGGACACTTTCGGAACCGAATGAGCTTAAGGAAATGTTGCACAGAATCAGAGTCGAGAAGAGCCATTGAATATGTATTTATAGTGGCGATAAAGGTATGTGAGTGTGTGTATGTGTGTTTATGCATTGTACAGGACATTCCTGTGGAAGGGCCCTGCCCTGTTTCCCAGCTCCCCATTGAAGAGCATTTCCACTGCAACACACACACGCATACGGACTCAGCCGCTTGGCTCGCTTAGACAAAGAGCAAAGGTGACTTCCTACAGACATCCTGCAGGATGCCATAAAAATCAAACATCACTCGAGAAAGTGAGAGAGAAAAAGAGAAACAGAGACGTGTAGACAAAAAGGAGACAGCGATATTGAGATTTGTGATTATACAACATAGGATCTCTTACACACGACCCGTTTCAGACAAGGCAAATTCTCAATTCCAACAGTGCGGCGTTTTTTTTTTTTTTTTAAAGGAGCATTTTGTTACGTTAAAAAACAAAAAAACGAAAAAAAACGAAAATCGGTGCCAATCCAGCTGCATGAAATCCCTTTCTTACAACGGTCCGGATAAGCAACGGACATGATTGAACTGCAACAACAGTTACCTTTTAATGCTTTTTAAAGCTATTTGTGATTATTCCATGGCTATAAATAAGACAAAACATAACAAGTGGTTATGGTTTGTTTTGCATTGTTTTGACTAGAGCCGTGGACTCTGAACAGATGAGACATCTGTTTTGAACTGCAAGCAGAGAATAAACACATACTTCTCTTTCCAATGCACTTAAACATTCTGTTTTCAACTTTGATGGTTTTTTTTTTTTTAACAAGCCATATTATGACTAGACAGAGAAGACAACTAAAAAAATATCTATGAAAGTCTTTGGAAAATCTTTTCATTCATTATGAGCTGCCTTCAGGTAAAATGACCACAACCAGAAGATGAGATTTTCTACAAAAGGCACAATGGCTCATGAAAAATGGCTCACAATGACCAAACAACAACGAAAAATGTTTTTTGTCAGTGACCCTACTGCAAGTTTTTTTTTTAAAGGTCAGCTATGTAGGATTTAATCACTTGAATGCCCCTCCCTTACCCTTCCATTTCCAAGCATATTAGAGTCTTAAGTGTCCCTCAGTTGCCTGTCACTCAATGGACTCCCTCCGTCATTTCAGATGATGGAATTGCGTTTTGCCTTTCTCTGTTGACGTTTAGCGTCATGTAGCTGGCAGCGGTCTGGCTCTGCTTTTTCCATACCAAGTCGCACTGTTCGTCGCCATAATACCCGATCGAGTGCTGACTCTTCCCAATATTAAAATAGTCGCCTGTAGCGTCATTCCAAATACTTACATTCGCACTCCCTTGCTTTTCCTGTGCTAAATAATAGTCATTATCCTCCATTTTTCAAAATTTGGTTTCTTAAATGTGTTAGCCCGTGCCAGCAAACACTGATTCCTCTCTTTTTCTGTCATCCGTTCTGGGCTACTGTAGCAACGCAACATGGCGGTAGTATTGAGGTTTCCCCGCTCACTATGTAGATATAAAGGGCTCGTTCTAAGCTCATAAAAACACCCCAATTACAGATAATTATACAATAATGAAAAGACACTTATGAATTCCAAAAGCATATTCTGGAATATATATTCAATTTCTGCTAACCGATCTGCTAATAATCTGGCATAGTGGAACCTTAAGAGCTTCTTCCGCACTAGTTTTTATGGAGACTCATAGGAATTATGATGTTTTTTTTTTTTCTGGAGCTACTTTTGTGTTCCCTCACAACACGTTTGCCTTCCTTCACAATAAGGTTAGGGTTAACGCTAAAATATTGCATAAGTGAATGCAAGAGTAGCTCCAAAAAATCCCACCATGACCCTTAGAGGGCTCTGTAAGTTTTTCGAGTTCTCGGTTTGATCTACTGAAATACTTCGCTGGATCTGCATTCAGACTGCAGACTGCAGTCCCTGAGTTAGCGAGCCTTGCTGTAGTGTGCTAGAAATGTATAGACTAATCACTATATTGAATTAAATCAGATTTGGCATTGTCTAGTAGTATCCTTAACCCATTAGCTTCCATGGTCCCCATTTGGGGATCATATATTGAATGGCATAAAAAATAGATGGCATTTGCCATGATCCCCATTTGGTACTTTGACTAAAAATTGAAATTTCAGAAAAACTAACAGTCAGTTCTTGAAAGTAGATGTTTTTTGTTACTATTCGGATGTAAATTAATAGAAATACATGAAATTTTTCAGGAAAAAAAAAAGGCAGTTAATGGGTTAAATTGCTCTTAGTATTCTTCAAGACAGTTTGGACAAGAATAAGAATTCACATAAACATAATAATAAATCAAATAGCTTTACGTTATATTGTAATTACAGCTTCATAAACTGAAACAAGGCCTCCTAAAGCTCCAGTGAAAGACTACAGTTAAATTTCTAATAACTTATAATAATGTTGTAACATAGGTATGTGCATCAGTTACTTTTTTCTTTGTCAGAGCGCACAAAGTTAACCCTATATTTTAAAATAAACTTTCATCTCATTTACTTTATTTAGGGTACTCATTTAAAGTACTGTGGAAAAGTCCTAGGCACATGCAAAGAAATGCTGTAAAATAAACGTGACCTTAATAATAATGAAATTCAATCCTTCTACTTGAGAAATGCTACAATGTGCAGTAAACAGTAATAAAGCAAACAAAATCATTATCTGTCATGACAACCCTTCATGTTTAAATAGTGCAGTTTATGCAGTTTTATAAGAAAATTAGCTTTTTTTTTTTTAAGATTTTTACACACACAGCACAATTTACCTTTACGATTTTTTCATCTGACAGTGTATTTTTTTTCAAACAGCTATCCCATAAACAGTGACATTTTCGCTTTCGTAACAGGCTCAATTTTTCAAATATTTTGTCTGCAAAAAGAACACATTCAGCAGTTGGCGTTTTGTTTAATTTCGTTTTGTTTTTTGTTTTCTGTTGTTTTGTTTTTGCATTTGCTTGTGTTGGACGTATATGTTCAAACTGTGGGGATTTTTATCCTTATTTTGCATCCTATTGCTCTCATGTTGTTGCAGAATTAACACTCTTGCAATATTTATTGCTTTGTTCCCAACTATCAAATATTTTGAAATCCTTTTTATGTAATCTCTTCAGAGCATTTGGTGGGGAGAAAAAAAACTCTGTATTACCAAAGTTCAAACTAAGTTGTAGCAACATTGCAGGCATTCATGATGATTACAGTGCAATTATTAATGAAGGTTTCATTAGGTTTATATTTGTCCTTTTGAAACTAGGGAGGTGGTTTTGAACCAGATAAAGTGTTTTTGTCATTAGTTGCTTACAAAACGTTTTAAACTCCTCTTGTAACTTCATAACTTCCTCAAAGCAACCGCCATTACACAATACCATCTGCAGCCCAGAAACGCACCACTGCTCACACAAGCATCAACACACTGCTGAGCACATGCGTGCACACACACACACACACACACACACACACACACACACACACACAGTCATTACAGTTCCGATACACACAAATACATGAGGAGATTTTTGATGTTCCTCTCGAAAGGCAGCTGAATTACACATACACTAAGCAGCTTGGTGCTTGGTCGACTTGCCCGGGTTCAGTGTGGTGTAGGACTTGTGAAGCAGAATTGTTTTTATTTGTATGGAGAATATCTACGTGTTAAATATCTCTCTTCATCCCTGTAAACTGTCTTACTCCATTGTTTCAACTCTCTGCCTGCAACTCTGACAAATACTAACTGTATAATCATTACATCCACCTCCTGGCTTTAAACTTTCTTTCTATCTTGTTGTCTGTCTCTCTTTTCCCCTTAATGCATAAACACTTTTAGTACATTGTAGTGTACATAGTACAGTATAGTACAGTGTAATATGCACTATACCTTTTGACAATGAACTAAAATTTACTATATGCTGTTCTAATAATTACTTTATGGCAACTACGGTTGATTGTACTGCACCATCGTTTTGCTGTGGTACTTTATAGTATAGTTTATTGTTTATAAATAGTTTGTATATTTTTTCTGCTCCCTTTTTCCGTTTTTCCTTTGGCCATTTTGCTTTCGCAGTTTCCTCCTCTTGTTCTTCTTCTTGAGCTTTACAACAGTCCTTTTTCAGTTTTCTACAGCTTTATAGCCTTACAGATCCTTTCACCTAACAGGCATTTTAAAGTGTGCTGAGCAGTCAGTTCTCTGATCATATTTAGGGATATCTAGCCAGGATATATTTTTATTATACCCCATTTGCACAATCCAACCTTTTTGATATCATATTCAGCATATTTATACATTTTCCCCATATTGTGTATAACTATAGCGAATCCTGTAGCTGACACCGAAACTGTAACATCTACTAGACAGTCTCACTCTCAGCGACACGCTTCTCGAGGACACCCCACTGTAGGTGAAGTCAACTTATGTTTTGCTCTGTCTCTTAAAGTAACCACACGCATGGTTTACAGGATACCAACATTGTTTCAGGCCTTCTTATCTCCCCTCTCCCAAATATCCTGTTTCTTCGAGCTGCGTTGGCCAGAACCAATAGAAAGCTCTTCCTGCTATTGGTTGACTTCACTTCCAGCGTTAGCACAATCTCATCCGCTCCAAACACTGCTCAGTGGAACCTCAACTTAACACACTCATCGCCAGAAAAAAACCCTCACACATACGCATTGCAACTGAAATTCCTTTTCTTAAAAAAAAAAAAAACAGGACTATATAGTCCTGTGCTACAATGGCGAGCACTATCAAGGTAAGTTTTAATATTACATGACCTAAAAAATGACATTTTATTAAAATCGCTTTTGTTGTTCAAAGAACTGATTTGAGCGGGAGGGGGTAACACCCTTTTTGCCATGGCACTGCAACAAGATTTCCTTTATGCTGCTTAGTAAATTTCCTTTTTCCTATTCAGTGTCCGCACAGTTTAGAAAAACCATCAGCGTAATGACAAAAGAGCAACCACCATGATGTAGACTGAAAACTCATCTCCAGACAAGTCAACACTTATAATATGCAGTTTCTCTGGTCAATTTTGGAAAGTGAGGATTTTCCATCCTTGAGGCTGAATGTTGCGTATATGAACACACAAAGGACCAAATAGTCAGCAGGAAAGAAAATCTAACAATACCAAACACCTAATATTTGACCAGCCTGTAACAACACTAATTTTATGTCCACAGTTTTTGTTATTTGAACTTAAGGTTTTTTGAATGTTTAGCGGTTTGGTGTCAGATGTCAAACGAATGTGTTACAGGGTTATTAAAAAATCTTATCTTGGAATTTAGGAGTGTTAAATTTACTCTATGCAGGGGATTTTGTTCATTCAAATTAATAACGAATTGTTTCTAAATATGATTTTAGTGTTCATTGTGCTAAAATCCAACAGAGCTTTTAAGAGAGTTTAAAGAAACCCTTGAAGATCATATCTGAACGCATTCACGTTTGCATGAATGCGTTTAATTAAGTAAATTAAGTGAATAAAAAACGAATTAAATAGTTAAACAAATGAATGCATTTAAATGCTGACTGAGCTTGTTTTTTAATTCATAATGCAATTTCTAAACGTTCTAAAAACTTTTTTTTTTTTTTAAATTAATTGAAATTTCACCCTTGGTTATCCTCCTTATGGAACAATTATCAAAGCATTGTATTACTGTGTAATTAACATGTATGAACAGATTGTTACACATTATATCTATGTGCTTCAGTATAAGCAAGCACCCTGGAAGTAGTCATAGTAAGCTTAAGGATTTTATTTTTATGTCGTATGAATACATTTAGGAATTTATTGTGACTTGGAAATAATTTAGGAATTTGATGCAAGTTATTTGTAGTTCCCAACCTCAAATTACTGTCTGCAATACCGTGCACTAACCACAAAACTACATCAGAGTGACTGAGCACTCAACATATTCTGATAAACTCTGTTTACCATAGAGTCAGGATTGACTGAGCAGTAGCTGAAGGCTTACATGCTGTATTCACTTTATCATTCACATTAATAATGCATCTATGTGGCACAGCTTTTTTTTTCCTGTTGAGGCAAATATGAGCCCCAAATTTGGGAAAGTCATTAGATATCTAATAAATTACAGAAGCTTCAGAAATTACCGGTACATTAGACTTTTTCCTATTATATATATGTAATAACTCTTCATTTCTACACAAAGAAATATACAACATGTCTTCAAATGTACAATGTGTACCTCCATATGAAATAGAGTGCTCTAAAAAACTAACCACATAAAACATGACGCTTGCTAATGGCTTAGTCGTGTGGGGTATATTAGTGGAGGTATCTATATATGTATATTTGGAAGAAGAAGAAGGAGAAGAAGAAGAAATGTTTGTAGAGAGCAGAGCATGTTTAATGCTTTGAGCAACTGTGCTGCACTAACTGTTTAGGCAGAAGTGAGTATGTATGGTGATCTCTATACTGGGTTATGCAAATACTTGTCTGGAAAACTCATCACAAGACTTTGCTTACTGCCTCACTGCCTCGCTCTACAGTCTCTACACAAGATTGTCTGGGTTTAGTTACAGGTTATCGCATGGGAGTATCATCAGTACAATTTCTTTTTTTAATACATTGGATAACTGGCCATGTCTAGTGTGAGTTCAAGACAAAATTGTACAGCTTTGCCTTATTTCTTTGCTATTATTTCACTATTACTGTGCTGCTGGACTGCAGTGAATGAGAGCGAGCTCATATTTCTACAATAAGCCATCAGGCACTGGATTTACTTTTATTTCACTTTTAATTACGTAGAAAAGTGAGAGTAATTGTTCTCTCTTTGAAAAATCTTCGTATAAATCAGTCTAAATATTCTGTGGCCACATCATTTGTAAGTCATAAGTCATGCCATATATTACATTCAATTAACACATGCATGGTCCAGTGTAAGCTAAAATCACCTCTAAGCTTGGTTATGCTCTAATGCTCCTATAGTTTTTATTCAATTAAAACAAACTGACATCTACATTACATTGTAGAATTGTGTTAGTTTTTGAGGACTATGGATTCTGTAAAATTCCAGGCAGAACACTAAGAGATTGTAGACACTACTGTAAACTGCAGGGGAAATCTTTGGAAAATGCAATAATTCATGATTCTCTCTAAAGTACTGTATTCTGCTGACATAGTTGTGCCACAGTTTTTCCCCCTGTATGACAAGTGCTGCGGAGTTTCGCTGATCCTGTACTCATAGTTACTGTTTATATTTGTAGCCTGAGATGATAAAGCAAAAGGGGAAAGATTTCATTTATTTGGTAATAATAAAAAAAAATCATGTTTTTCCACTGCATGATGTTTGGTGTGATCAGATGATGATGGTAAAGCTGGACTTGACCAATGCACATCCAGCAAATGATGAATGCAACATACCAGACTGAGCTTTTAGGTAAAATTTGCATCATTCTAGCTGTTTAGCCCATTAAAGTGCATAATATGTTTCACTCTACCTTTCTAAAAAAATGTTCTAGTTTAGTTAGTTTTGTTTCTTTCTTTTTTTTGTTAGTTTTGGTCTTACCTCTGCTGGAGTGGGTGTCAGGGAATCAGTGTGGAAAAGAAAGGAGTAAGATGGGTGAGAGAATGAGGATTAGGAGGGGAGTGAGGGGTTAGGGAAGTTACTGCAAGTGTGAGGGAAAGTAGTTGAAAGAGTGAGGGAAAGAGAAGTGAGACTGTCAGTGATTAGGTAAGAAGGGGAGGTGTATGGAGAGAGAGAGAAAGTGAGTGGGAAAGAATGAAGAGTGAGTGAGTGAGTGGGAAAGAATGAAGAATGACTGAGTGAGTGAGTGAGAAAGAACTAAGAATGAGTGAGTGAGTAGGAAAGAATGAAGAGTGAGTGTATGAGTGAGTGAGTGAGCGAGTCAGAAAGAATGAAGAGTGAGTGAATGAGTGAGTGAGTGAGTGAGTGAGTGGGAAAGAATGAAGAGTGAGTGAGTGAGTAAGGGAGTGAGTAGGAAAGAATGAAGAGTGAGTGAGTGAGTGGGAAAGAACTAAGAGTGAGTGAGTGAGTGAGTGAGTGAGTCAGTGAGTGAGTAGGAAAGAATGAAGAGTGAGTGAGTAAGTGAGTGAGTGGGAAAGAACTAAGAATGAGTGAGTGAGTGAGTCAGTGAGTAAGGGAGTGAGTAGGAAAGAATGAAGAGTGAGTAAGTGAGTGAGTGAGTGAGTGAGTGGGAAAGAATGAAGAGTGAGTGAGTGAGTGAGTGAGTGAGTGAGTGAGTGGGAAAGAATGAAGAATGAGTGAGTGAGTGGGGAAGAATGAGTGAGTGAGTGGGAAAGAACGAAGAATGAGTGAGTGAGTGGGAAAGAACGAAGAATGAGTGAGTGGGTGGGAAAGAATGAAAAGTGAGGGAGGGAGGTAGGGAATGAAAAAGTGAATACATGAGTGAGTAAATGAAAAAGAATGAAGAGTAAGTGGGTCTGTGCAAGACTGAGGGAGAGGCTATGAAAACAACAGTGTCTGTGAGGTGCTGATTTGGGGAAATGTAAGGGCACTGGTGCTTTGCTGACCTTTTATAGAGGTTAATGGCCTCCTAAGCCTATGGTGTTAATGATACACGTCATCCACCTCCTCCTCCTCTCTCTCTCTCTCTCTCTCTCTCTCTCTCTCTGACCATTTCCATATCACAGTTTGAATGTGGATGGATAGGCTTTTCCTCTTTTCCATTATCCTCACTATCTGGAGCGCTGATGCAGGAAGGGCCAGCAGAATACTTCCTGACTGCTGCTGCTTTCAGCATGAATGAGCTCCCAGGCTCACTGCGATTAGAAAGCAAACCTGCCACAGAAAATCATGACTTTGTTATTACCCTAATGAACACAACCATATGAACACTCACAAGCACTGGCTTGAGATCAGAGGTACCATGTATGGATAAAACTGTACAGGACTAAATGCCTTAGCTTCATCCTAGGTTAGTCATGCCTTAAAAAAAAACACACCCAGAAACTATGAGTCTCCACATTTTTCAGTCTTGCTCTTTTTTTATTCACCTACTTAAGATGAGCTATGCTCTACTGGCTCATGTGATTACACTAAAGAAGAAATCCAGCAAAGGAAATTTCATGACGTTAATTTAAGCAAAAATCGTGTATTGACGTGGTAGGTTGGATGGAAACTAAGCTGTGCTCTGCGTCTTAGTGCTTTACCTGACATTAAAGGACTAAAAGATTCTGTCTCATTCTGCTGATTGCTGAAATGGCTGGCAGTAGAATGGCTAAAAAAAAAACCCTCAGATTTCCAGTGTTTTATAGTTGTCAATTATGGAAACACAACAAAATTGCATGCTTTGGAATCTAAATAGGAGAAAACATGAAAATAAATACTGCTTTCATTTAAGATCTGGCAAAAAGTCTGTTTTGGCTGTTTTCCACAGACCTTGCCGTTTCGGGCTCTCTGTATTTTGCGCTGCGATTTTATCTGCTCATAACCATCATACTACAGTCGGGACAGGCTTTATGGTTGTTTCCAGTAGTGGCTGCCCTGATGAGTTCCATAAGATAAAAAACAGAGGAAGTGTGAGGCTGGATGTAGGGCAGTGAGGGAGTGTGTGTGTGTGTGTTTGGTGTTTGTTATGTGTGTAGTAAGTGGGCCAGTGGGAAATGGGTAGGAGTGGTTATGGGTAGGAGTGGTTTCTGCGAGTGCAAGCTGATGCCTGTCTTCGTTTTAGCCCAACACTGCAGTAATGACCTTTGCGTCTGAGCTGTGAACTGAGTCCTGTGAGGGAGCGCTCTTTACTCTGGTTCCCAGCACGATGTCCTCTTCCTCTCATTTGATCAAAAACCTACTCGAATTATAGCACAGACATGGTGCCAGGGCTTAAGAAGGTTTCATGATGAAGAATTCGTGCTACGTCTGTTGCTCTGTATTTATGACTGTAAACGTGTCATAAATAAGCCGAAAGTGTAGTTGAGTATTAGTGAAACGTGCCAATGACTGTATATATGAGTGGACATCGTAACAGGGACTCAGAAGTGAAGCCAAGATGTCTCAGAGGCCCTCTAGTGGCTTGCTGCAGTACAATTGGGAATCCACACATTGCCGAGGGTCACGGATGGGAATAAAATGGAACTTTTATTTTATTTTAAGTTACATCTTCACAAATTATTTTAGGGAATGGTGTTCTGATATTTTTACAAGTTCAGTTGATCCTGAGACACGCGATCTCTGCCTACATTTTTCCTTATGATAAACCCGTGCGTCTTTTTTAGGCATTGTTCGCTGCTAAGTAAAAGAACAGGGTTGAACATGCGAGGTGGTTGACGATTTTGGATATGACTGTCCAGCCTCATGAATACACATGCACCTGAAGCTTTGACAGTTCTGTAACAAAGCCATGTCCTGTCCTGCTGTAAACTGTTCTAACAGACCCTCAGCTGGGAGTTCTCTGCCGTTTTTACAGTATGTTGCTCAGTTTGAGGTCTAAGCTAGCTTGTTGTAATGATATTATAACTATTAAACCAGCATGAGCAAATGAGGTGATGACATAAACCAAGGGCAGCTACCACCAGCGAAATTTCATAATAAATTAATGATTGCATGACCTTAGTGAATGTCCGGATGTTCCAGTGGCGGAATAAGCAGAGAACTTCTTCATTCAGATGAAAAACTTACTGCGTG
Source organism: Chrysichthys cranchii (assembly GCA_030068335.1). Taxonomy (NCBI): domain Eukaryota; kingdom Metazoa; phylum Chordata; class Actinopteri; order Siluriformes; family Claroteidae; genus Chrysichthys; species Chrysichthys cranchii. Next base: position 8,983,981 of record JAQMCW010000009.1, read on the forward strand.
TGAGCTCTAGATAAAAATGATGCACCGCAACTTTTTTTTCTTCTTATAAAATAGGTTTTGTTGAGTGCAAATGTTGACTGCTGTTTATATGATCATTTAGGACATTATGCTTGCATTACTTTTAAAATGATGGATAATGTCAGCTAGCAAGCAAAAGGCAGCTCTGTCAGTCATGACTCAAAGCTCTAAAGTCTTTGCCTGACAATGGTAAGTTCAGTATGTCTAGACAAACTATATGACTGCAGTCTAGCATATAGTACGAATGAATAATGCTGTAACTTACCACTTTGCCAACACACGGTTTAATTTGCACTTTAGGTCATGAATTGTGCATACACAACTACATGCCCATCGCTGTATGGGTGGGTAAATGGTGGACCCAATTTCTGTTTAGCTCTATTTACTGCACAATCTCTGGTTCCAATTTTTGCAAGAAGGCAACTCCCATTTTGACCCAAAAAGGTTTTGAAAACCTACAGTGGGCGTGAATGAATGCTGCCATGCTGTCCACTTATATATACAGTCAATACAGGTGAATAGTAGTAAGGGTTACAATTATTCGTTTTAATATATTTTCTCATAGTTCTGTGCATGTTCTACTCATGACAGATTATTTTGTTCATTTGGCCAGCGATTGCCTGCAACACCTTCACAAGATGCCACACATTTCATTCATCCATTCGTTACCTATACCATTATCCATCAGGATCATGGGGAAACTAGAGCTAATCCCAGATAACTTTGCGTGAGAGGTGGGCTACACCTTGGGCATGTTGTCAATCGCAAGGCTAACAGAGAGACGAACAGCCATTCACACTCACATCACACCTGTGAGCTATTTAGAGTAGCCAGTTGACCTAATCTGCTATTCTGTGGGAGGAAACCAGATCAGCCAGAGGAAACCCACTCAGGCAGGCATGAGGAGAACATGCAAACTCCATACAGAAAGGCATCAGTAGACCAGCAAGTTAAAACCCAGAACTTTCTCACTGTGCGGTGACAGTGCTAACCACTGCACCACCATGCCACCCACATTTCTATTCTTGGCTTAGAAGAGTGTGGTCCTCTCCTCTTGTAGCCCATCTGGCTCAAGGTTTGATGTGCTTTTCTGCGCAACACAGTTGTAAAGACTAGGGTAAGTAGAGTTATTGTAAGCTTCCTGTCAGCTTGTCTGGGCATTGTCAGGTTATCAACCAGCAGTTTCTAAAGTACTCAAACCAGCCCATCTTAGCCCATTCAACCATGCCACGGTTAAAGTCACTGAGATCAGAATTTATCTCCATTGTAAAGTTTGACATCAACATTAACTGAATGCTAATGCTACATGATTGGCTAATTGAATACATCTGTTAATATTAAAGTGGCTAGTGAGTGTATATTATTTAGATAAAGAGTACCGCTTGAATTACACTTAAAGGAAAAGAAAAGGCCCCTAAAGGATTCTAGGCTCCAAAGGGGTTTTACCCGGGACCCTTTCTGAAGGGCAAGTTTTCCTACTTAAAACCTTTAAGATGACAAACTGAAGAACACTTTGGATGCACAGAGGAGAAGCCTTGAGAGAAGACCATTTAAGTGCTCTTTACAATTGTAGTCGCTTTCCTGAGTTGTTTTTAACTTAATTGGTAACTCTTTGGATCATTGTGGTACTAGCAACACCTGCACCACTTCTATTCGAATATGGTTTGGGGCTACTCTAGACACCTCTGGATTGTAGTAATGCATCACAATAGCAAACTGTCTCTTTTATATAGACTGTATCTCTCAACTCCCTCTTGTGTCTGCAGGAGGCGCTGTCCGTGGTGAGTGAGGACCAGTCTCTGTTTGAGTGTGTCTACAGCGTGGCCCAGCAGGCCAAGCCGGACATGACAGCATCAGCCGTGAGTGAGTATGGCCAGAGTAAGCTCAGTCCCCGAACAACACAGCAAGACTGGCTCACCCCCCCACCTGGCCGTGTCACTATCAAGATGGAGTGCAGCAATGGAGGCGGAGCAGGAACCACAGGAGGAGGAGGAGGAGGAAGAGTGGGTCAGGTGAACGGCTCTAGGTGAGCACTACAATTGGCTTATATGGTGTTTGGCTGACATTTTCCACTCTTATTTATCCAATGCTAGACTGCTTCTGTCATTTTCTTTGGTTTAAAGCAAGGTTAACCAAACTGTGATTTGAACAAATTTGCTTGCCACACTTCACGTTGGCTCTAGAGTACAATGTAAAATTTTCCACTCTTTTGGTGGCCGCTGGATTACGTTTCTGCTCACTGGGGCTGCTTTTGACTTAACGTGTAGTGTGAGTGAGTTTGTGTGCTTGGTTATTAGCAGTAAGAGTGAGCCTGCCAGTCTTGCTGGAAACTGATACTTGAGAAGTCTGCTACTGGTGCAGAAACGAAGGGCGGTGTGTGGTAGAGAAATGGCTGTTTGGGTTTCGTGGCCTGAAATTCATCCATCAAGAGCCGTTAGAAGCGCATGAGCCAAATTCACACAGGGCTCTGAATCCACCAGCACACACATATAGAGACACTTAGACGCACACTCAGCTGCAGTGACACGTCGAGCTGCAGCTGGATCCCAAACTCAAAACAGCTGTTTTTATTAAGCCCTGACTTTACCTTATGGACTGCCACATTAGACATATTTAAAATTCATTATAAACACAAACTAAAGATACATAAGGAAAAGATTTTGAACTGAAGACAGACCAAGCAGAAAAGACAGATTAGCACACGCTTTCATACAGGAGAGAGAGAGAGAGAGAGAGAGGGGAATATAAGGCAGTATGGGGATTTTTGTGCAAGTAAACTGTATGCTTTAAGCACTAAAACTAAGACTTGTATCCATCACAAGTCATCAAATCACACCAGAGAAAGTTTTTTTGTTGTCTGGTTTCGTTTTTTTTTTATTATTATTTATTTATTTATTTATAATTATCATGAGCTATTTCTGCATTGCCTGAAAATGTTACATTTTTTATAAAATAATTATTTTGCAGTGTGTCGTAGTGGTTAAATAAACTATTATTCATTGATTTCATTGTAAATGGTGACGCAAAATTGATGTACCTGTGATGTAGTATATTTTGTAATTCTGTGATAAAGCTTCCATCTGTCACTGTGAATGTTTAATTGTGAAAAGCAACAAAACTGAGCGACAGAGAAATGAAAAGAGGGTGTTCTCACACACCATGGTTATTATTAACCCTTTATACACGATAAAAAAATTACCGCAGATTTTTACAGTAATTTACCGGCAGCTTGGGTTGCCAATAAAGTACTGTAAAAGTAATAGTAGACAACTGTAAAACATATTTACAGCAAAGTACTGTAATATCTTATATATAAACAACACACAAATCAGCACAGTTTACTTGGCTGATGCAGGATACAGTTGAGCTAATGGTTAAGGGTTTTGCCCAACCATGCTAGTTCTTACATTAGAACATCCAACTTTCTGAACTGTTTGCAACACCGTAACCATTGAGCCACTCCAACAACACTGCAACAAGTTTGCACTGATTCACCTACTTCGAACCCTGACTTAACTCCACTGAGAGATTGTGTCGGATCAATGTGAGGTGTTTAAGCTAGTTGTGGTGGCTCAGTGGTTAAAGCATTGTATTGCAGGTAAGCTAGTCATGCGTTCAAATCTCAGCCCTAACAAGATACTTTGATTGGGTCCTTGAATATGACTTTTCAGCTCAGTTGTATTTTGCATTGAGAAACTACAATGTGCCATTTTAAACTATGTAAGATATTGCAGTACTTTACAATAAATATGCTTTACAGTTGCTTATTGTAAATTTTACAGTTCTTTACTGGCAACCCAAGCTGCTGGTAAATTACCGTAAAAATCTAGAGTAGATTTTTACAGTGTAGGTCAGTAATCGAAATACTCAGAAATTCACATTTTCAACCATAGAATGTTATCGGAGGAATACAATTTCCCAAGTGTTTTCACTTAAGTTTCAATATGGCGGAACACAGGGGTGTTTGGTTAGTGGGATATTAATGCAATGCTAGTTGATATCAGAATTACAACCACATTTGAGGGAAATTATGGTATTCCTGATTGTTTGGTCTGTTTTTTTTCCACTGGTCACTTTACTTTGATAGCACTTAATGACTGCCTGAAGTCCAGGAAATTGTTCAGTCATTAGCAAATTAATGCTTGGTGTCTAGCAACAGTGTTCTTATTACTATAAGGATGCCAATATTTAAGAGCTGATGTAAGGTAGTGGTAATGAAAGTAAACCAGGCTTTACCCAAAAGTATGACCCATGTATGTGGACACTGTGCACTTGAATGACAAGTGTATAATCTGTTTACCTTTCATCTTGTTGAATTCCAATGAATTTCATTTGAAGGTTCAAACAGGCACTAAGAACACTGCTTCCTCTTGTGTTTTCCTTTTTGTCCTATCATTCCTATGTACTTGATCACATTTATTATTCAGCTCTTTATCACAAAAACGAACAAACCCGCCACATGTTGTTATGACCACTCTTCACAGTCTGACAGAAATTCTTGGACTGGTGACACCATGTGATCTTCTGCCCAACCTGCTCGGCTCGAAAAGTGGGGCCCGATCCAAGGACATAAAATACAATATGGTTACCATCCTGCTGTCCAACTGAGAGGCATTTTGGAACTTTTTTGCAACGGCCTGCCACACAGATTTGAGCCTAAGCGGTTTTTCTGATGAAGAATCTGTCATGCTAAATTAGTTCAATAGTATAGATGTAAATGGGAATAAACTGGTGAGTGTTTTCTGAAAGAAAAAAAAAAGCCTCGGTGGCTCTTGATGGAGTCTGCAGTCACAGGCGTTTACGAGTGTGCAAGTGAAACTTAGGACTCCTTTGGGATTCTTAGTACGGCTTTGGCGGAGGACAAGAAGAGAAGGTTTTTGGTCAGATATGCTGCAGTATTTTAGTCACTTAGAGAGCAAGAGCATGTGAGTGTACATGTGCTTCTGAGAGCTTGTGTATATACAAGAAATGCATGCATGTTTTATACAGATGTGTAGTGTCTATTGTCTTTAATAAGCCATGTAACATGATGAAGTTCACCGTGAGATGCCGTTCTAAGCAGGCCAGTAGGTGGCTAACACATGAACGGGATAGTAAGAAGGGCTGCAGGCTTTTCGTGTCCTTGGCAAGCTGTTCTGAGCCTGATGGGAAATTCCAGCAGTGATCCTGCACATCTGCTGCCTAAGGCTTGGGCCAGACTGCATCTCAAAGATACGCCAATTTATGAATACAAATGTCCTTTCAGAGACTGTGAGACTGCTAAGTGCCAGTCTTATCCTCAGTCAGTTGTAACTGTTAACCTGTATTTTAAATTATTTGGGCACATTATATAGCTAGTCCATGTCATCAATTCAAATGGTCTCACAATTGCAAATATCAGCGTAATTTGTATGACAAGGTATAATTGATAAGGTATTCATATTAAATAGCTAGATTATATCGCTCTTCCAGTTTTTTCATAATGACAGGTTTATAGAGCTGGACCGCCCTCCAACTGGATATCAGGGAATCCAGATTCATTCGTTCATTTTTCAGTCCGCCATTCCCATTCATATTTAAGGGGAATTTAGTGTAGCCAGTTGACTTAAGCCCCTCCGTGCTTTGGACTGTGGGAAGAAACCAGAGTACCCAGGGGGAACCCACGCAGGCATGCAAACTCCACACAGAAAAGCCCAGTCGGACGCAGGGCTCAAACCTGGACCTTCTTGGTTTGAGGCGACAATGCTAACCACTACAGCACTATGCCACCCCGACTCCAGGTTTAAAAAAAAATACTAATAATTTTTTTTTTTTAAATAAAAATGCACGTCTGACAGCGAGAAGTCTCACGCCTTTTAATATGTGGGATGCCTCTGTGGTTGTTGCATTTTCTACAACTATTTGGCATGTCTCCATCCGTTCCCAGAATATGAGACATCCCTACAGTAGTAAACACTGACTGCATGTTTGTAAGTAAAGTGTTTGTAAGTCAATTGCAAACTGGAACCCATGTTTATTCATCAAACTCTCTAAGCAGCCACATCTCATGCCAACATCATTAAAATGAAGCGCATGTGGCCACATTTCGGTTGCAAATGCCACAAGTTCGCTGACCAAACAGGAAGTGGTGGTCATGCAGGAGCAAACATTCACTCACAAGATGTTTAGCTCATAATGAAAAGCAGCAGTGGATCCTGGAACCCGAGGTCCTATAAATTTATTATGTGTAGCTCCTTCAGTCTTCATTTTCTGGCCTTTAGAACTGTAAGCCGCAGCAGAGATCAGAGATGATTTACTTGACTTTTATAGACTTCTGTGTGTCTGCCTGCTATTCTTTCAATCTGCCTGTAGTACAGAAGAGAATTATTTGATCAAATGCTGAGATTAGGTCTGTATTTCACAATATTTTCATTTTTGTTTGTGTGTGTGTGTGTGTGTGTGTGTGTGTGTGTGTTTGTACAGGAGCTCCCCAGATGACTGCAGTGTAGGGAAAGGAAAAATGGCAAGTGGAGGTGACGGTGCTCCTATGACCTACAGCAGCTACATGGAGGACAAACATGCCGCCCCTCCCAATATGACGACCAACGAGCGCAGAGTCATTGTACCTGCAGGTCACTCACACACTCTACAACTCGACATATTTCTATTCCTGGCTTCATTTACTTATGTTTGCTTATATTATAAGTTTTTGGGTATGTGTGTGTGTGTGTGTGTGTGTGTGTGTGTGTGTGTGTGTACTTTTACTTGCTACATACTGAGAAATATATTTGTCTGGTCCTCAAAGGGCTGTTTGAAGGTTGACACTTGGTTTGTAAGGGTTAGAGTTAAGTTTAGGTTAGGGTTAATGTTGGGTTTATGCATTTAATTGTGATGGTTAAGATTAGGGTAAGGGACTGGGGAATGCATGATGTCAATGAGTGTCCTCACAGAGAGAAGTACAAACGTGTGTGTGTGTGTGTGTGTGTGTGTGTGTGCGTCAGGCTTGTCTAGACTTCTTCCTTGGGTCAGAACTCTGAGAGGGTGGGAACCAATGAACTTTG
>JAQMCW010000009.1:8992178-9002431 GCA_030068335.1 Chrysichthys cranchii
CACACACACACACACACACACACACACACACACACACACACACACACACACACACACACACACACACACACAGACAACAATTCACACTCACATCTATGGGCAATTTAGAGTAGCCAATCCACCTAATCCCCTATGTGTATGTCTTTGGACTGTGGGAGGAAACCAGAGTACCCCATGCAGACAACATGGAGCGAACCCAGGACCTTCTTGCTATGAGGCGACAGTGCTAACCACTAAGCCACCGTGCTGCCTGAATGGTTCTTAGTTTTTCTAAATTTTGAAGAGACAAAATAGCATTTGGGATTATGGAGTGACCAAAAAGTGTCTTGCCAAAACTGAGGAGGTTCAAAATTTAGAACCCATCTCAGGAACACTGAGTACGAGGCAGAAGCACATCCTGCATGGGACCTCATTTGTAAATTCATTTACGCCTAAGCCAATGACATAATGGCATTTCTAGAGAGCTGGGAGTAAATCGGAGAACCCATCAGAAACCCACACAGACACAGGGAGAACCAAACTCTGTATAGACCGTAACCCAAGATCATGATCGAACTGGGAAACTTGTAACATCCTGAGGTGTAAGGCAGCAATGCTACCCTGTGCCGCACCGGGAAGAGTCTCTGATCTGCTATTCAAATCAAGTCCAAGCATTAAATGGCACCTCAGGTAGGGGGAACGTTGCTACCAATGATGATTGCATTTAATATGGTGACTCGATCGTGGTGGTGCAGTGGGTAATTTTACCACCTTTCCGGTCCAGAATCACTGGTTTAATCTCAGCATGCTGTCTGGTTCATATTCAGCGAACGAAACATATATGTTTTGTGTGTTCTTCCAGTGTTCACATGGTTTTCCACTGGGTTCTCTTGGTTTGATTGCTTTTAGATGGATTGGCCACGCTAAATTGCCCCTATGTTTCCCTATGCGTGAATGAGAGTGTGAATGTGTTCTTGGGATAACCTCTGGACCCATCACGGATCCATGACCAGTGGAAACTCTTTATAATTAATATTTATGATAGATATTGTTAATTAATTCGATTAATGAACATGTGAGGGCAACAATGAGCATATGAGTACACATGTAAATAAACTAAGTGAATGGTAGATAAGTGATTGCCTGTGTGCGTGTGGATTTAGACCCCACGCTATGGACGCCGGATCACGTGCGTCAGTGGCTGGAGTGGGCTGTGAGGGAGTATGGCTTGCTGGAGGTGGACATCTCACTCTTCCACAACATCGATGGCAAGGAGCTCTGCAAGATGAGTAAAGAGGACTTCCAGCGACTCACGCCCAGCTACAACGCCGACATCCTACTGTCTCATCTCCACTACCTACGGGAGAGTGAGTGACTCACGCTGATGCACACACACACACACGCACGCACACGCACACGCACACACACACACACACCGCTGTTTCATCCACTAAAAAAGAGGGTGCAACATTATTGTTTTACCTCTCCGACTTCCTCTTCACTCTCAGGTTTCTGTTGTTCAGAATCAAGTATGTGAAGCTTTTTGGGACTTTTTATTTATTTATTTTTTTAAATCACTTTTTAATCCTCTTTTAGGCCACACACATGACCACAGAGACCACAATTTTACTATGACATCAGTAGTGTTTTAGTCCAATGTTCAGTGGGTGTATTTACTTTTCTCATGTTGCAGTGTGTTCTTTCTCTTATAGATCATCCTGGTAGTCACATTTTCTATACCTTATTTGCTACATTGGGTCTTAATGGGAAATGTGTAGTGCTGATTTAAAAAAAAAAAGAAAGAAAGAAAGAAAAAGGGAAAAATCTCTTTAGTTGTCAGCATTTCAAATGTGAGTATAATGCAGCATTGTGGATTAAGACAGAATAAAAAAGACTGATAGAAATTCAGTCAGAAATATATAGAAAGGGTTGCAAAGAGACAAAGAGGAGAGGAAGAGAGAGAGAGAGACAAAGAGGAGAGGTAGAGAGAGAGAGAGAGACAAAGAGGAGAGGTAGAGAGAGAGCACTACCCAGATATTCTCTGTCTCGCTGTGTCTAAAGAGAAGTGGAGAGAGTGATGGGAAAGGGAGGGATGCCTCTTTTCCATCCCAGCATTCTCCCGTGTGCTTTTGGCTATAAACCATACATTCCCTGGTTCTTAAACAAACACACACACACACACACACACACACACACACACACACACACACACACACACACACACACACACACACACAGAGTGAATGCTGCATGTTTTTATCTTTACTGATTGACTGAATGTTTCAGATGGCGTTTTCGCAGCTCTGTCACAATGACGCATGTGCCATACTTACACCAGGAGCTCTTTATTTATGTTCCTCTCCCAGTTTCTGCTACTCTTCCTCTCCCTCGTTTCTTCCTGTCCCTCTCTCGTTCTACCTTTCCCTCCTTTTGTTCCTCTCTGTCTTATTAGCACACCACACGTTTTTTTTTTTAGCTGTTTTCTTTCTTAAATATATTTTGTATGTTGCCACTCCCCTCTTTCAAAAGAATGTTTTTTTCCTCAGCTCCACTTCCCCATTTGACTTCAGACGATGTTGACAAAGCCTTGCAAAACTCGCCACGGTTAATGCATGCACGTAACACAGGTAAGAAGGCTCGTGCATCATTCGGCAACTGGATAGGTGCTTTGTATGTGCATCCCAGCCTACATACTCCTTGGCTTTACTGGGGATCAGGAGCCAGACTGCTACACGAAGGGGTTTTTGGCCAGCAGGTGGCACCATTTGGCTTCAGTAGCACAGATCAAATGAGTTTTACATACAGTAGTTTTTTGAATATGTGGTAAGTGGCCAGAGAATTAGAGTTTTTCCTGACAACAGGGCCTTCTGACTTGGCATTCTCTGGTGGCCAAAATCTCCCCTGGGCAGCTTTAATGTGATGACGTGCAACATTCTTGTAGATTTATCAAGCACTCTGCTTCCAGCCTCTGTCTGGTTTGGACCTTTAGGTGCATGTTGTGCTGTAGTTATCGCCATATATCTGTTTTTCGCACAATTCAAATGCTTGCCAGGGTGGAGTAATCCTACTGTCAGACGTCCGCAGATAAATACAACTGAGTGCAAACGTTTGCATACACTTTGGAGAAAGCAAAAGTCATGAAGAGGAAGATATTTTGTGTTTCACAGAATTTGAAACATGGTAAAATAGTGTTTGAATGGTAGCAGTTCAAAAGCATCCTCCTCCGGAACAGGAACATTTAAGGGACGTCTTTAATATCTTTAAGGGACAGAAATATTCTTTGTGGCCTGACGTAAAGCTTCTCTGCCTTTCGGCTAAGATCAGGAGGCTGGGAGGGGATGCATCGCTTCTTGGCTTTCTGGCTATTTCCACATGGCTGAACCGGATGCTGTAGGACTGGAAGGAAAGAAAAAAAACCCTGTTCTTATCAGTTTAATATCTAATATGTCCTCTATATGAGGACTTCATTTGCAGGGCAGAGGGTAGCTCAGGGGGTTAAGATGTTGGCTTACTGATTGGAAGGTTGGGAGTTCAAATCCAAGCACCGCCAAGTTGCTACTGCGGGGCCCTTGAGCAAGGCCCTTAACCTGCAAATGCTCAATTGTATAAATGAGATAAATGTAAGTCGCTCTGGATAAGGGTGTCTGCCAAATGACTGTAATGTAAAGCTTGAAGTTGACTGTTTGCCAAAAATTCAAAGTCAACTATTGCACATACGTGACCCGTGCTGGCATAAAGAGTCGGAATGAGGAAATTTTCAAAAGTGAGTTACTTCCTGAGTTACTTCCACATCATCCATCTAAAGACCTTCACAATGAGGCATGGTTTGTTGAAATCGGACAAAAAAAATGACCGAGTTACATTCAACTGAAGTGGACCACATCTAATGGGGTTTGGAAACTTGCTTTCCATTGGTTCATAAAAGCGTCATCGGGATTTCCATGTGTATTATCAGGAAATGGAGGAACTACGCTTCACAACGATACCAAACATGGGTAGGGGGATTTCACCGACTTGCCTCGAGCGTGCGGCGAAAAACACGGATTTATCATGGTATATTATGACAATGGACTAATTAATGAAGACATACGAATGAACATAACGAGCAAAACCTTAAAATAAAAGTAGTTTGGGATGTTTTCTTGCTGTCTTATCATGGAGATCAATAAATGAGAACTTCATGGACTCATTTTTGAGAAAATCTCATTTTGACCAAAACCATGTTTTGCCTCTTAGCTCATAATGAGCCTATGTGCATTCCGACTCATTCTGCCAGCACGGCGCACATTTTGATTTCTTTAAGAAGAATACAGCATACATTTTAACTATTCATATTTAAATTCCAAGTGACGCAAGGTCTACAAAACAAGTTATTTCTAGATATCGCTTATATATATATATATATATATATACAGTACAGCTTTAAACACTTACAGCCTTGCCTCTTTTTCTTGCATTTGCTTGAAGTTAATATTAAGGCAAAAAAAATGCATCTTGTCATGTTATTGGTAAACCACAAAGTGCAATCTGCTCTTTCCTGAAGACTTTCGTTCACTGGAAAAGCTTTAACAAACAGCTTTACATCTGACTGTTATAAAGAACTGACACTTTAGTCTTCTACCAACAATGTTAAACACATGTCTCCTAACAGGAGGATTACCACATTTGCCATACAAAAACCTTTTTAGATTTATAATTAAACTAGCCTGTGTGTGTGTGTGCGTGCGTCACACAGCTCCCTGTGTATCAAGTTTTTAAACGATAACGTATTAAAAGGAACATGTTAATTTATAGCTACGATTTGCCCTCCAACCAGCAAGAACTGTTCAAGCCGTGCCATTGTATAAAATTATTCAGCACATTTTGACCAATCAGATTTCAACCCTTTTCACACAAAAACGGATGAAAACCTTTACACTCAGCTGTATATTGCAGATATGTGTTATACATGATCAGATATAAATAGATTTGTCTTGTGCAGGAGGTGCAAGTTTCATCTTCCCCAACACTCCTGTCTACCCCTCTGACACTCCCCGAGCCCCAGCAAGACCAGGTCCGTCCTGCCTCCACTTCTCTATTTATACCTGATTATTATATGAACATCATACGTAGTCTAATCCGGAGAAGGAAATATTTGCAGCTCTGAGTGCATCATGTTTAAATTGCATGTTTAATCATATGGTTGGGTTTTTCCTTGTTGGGAAGTGTGGCACTCTGCTGCTGCTGAAGTCAACCACAGAAACTAACAGAAACAGACCCTCCAGTGGGGATAAACGTAACTACATGTAGGATATAGTACAGTAATTTCCATTCTCTTGTAGATTTGGCATATGAAGCTGCCAGACGATCTGCATGGCCACCCCAGTCAGCGTCAACTAATAAAGGTAAATAAAAAACACAACAACGAGGTTTTTTCCCCACATAGTTGAACTAAAACTTTAAATGAGTTACCATAATTCTCCGGAATAATGCATGTATATGCTCTGGTGGCTTTACCGTTGCCTGAAATAGTAACAAGTTGCAGTGACTAGTTATATAATGTCCGAAACATTGTGAACTTTCTATGCAATTGTATGTGTTAGTTTCCCAGTCCTCACCAGCCATCGTCACCAAAACAGAGGAGCAGAGGCCACAGCTTGGTGAGAATGATTATTTCCTAATGTGTCACTCCAGTGTATCAGAACTGAGACATGGTAAAAAGCCGCTCTAAATTTGCCAATGCCATGTCCCATTTCTCGATATATTGCAGTAATACGGATTAATATCGATTCTACTTAGGTCTTTGTTTTTTACCTTTTTAACTTGTCTTTGCAACTTTCAAACAGTGCAATACATCATGTGTAATCATCATACTAACTGATAACTTCACATATGTCAGATCCATATCAGGTTTTGGGACCAACGAGCAGCAGGCTGGCAAACCCAGGTAATGTTTGCATTATACTAGCAGTGAAGTTTGCATCCAGATGTGATTTGGGTTAAAGGTGCAGATTGGGCTTCCCAAGTGGCTTGGCAGAAAAGCACTTACTGGATTGACAGGGAAGCACAAGTCTGAAACCTGACAAGGCCACAGCTACCTGTGGCTGGGAGTCAAGGGAGCAAAAGTAGCCATCCCTGGGGGGGGGGGGATTGGCAGGTCACCAAATTGGGGGGAAATAGGGGGGGGGGGGAGTAAATAAAGTGCCTCTTTAAGTCTGATTGTTGCACAGTATGGTGATTAGTATGGAACATACAGTAAGCCCGAGTTCACTATAAGGAGCTGTTTTTATTCAATCAGTTAAGAAATACTTTTTTACATTCCTCAAAGAAAATCCATAACTGACGTACATTTAAAAAGTGTATTATAAAGCTTTTAAAAGTCCTTATTATGGAAATAATACAGTCAAACATTCACCCTGCCAAATATCTCCTGAATATTTGATTAACGTTCCTGCTAGCTAGGTTCTTTAGCAAGTTCAATATGGCAAGTTTTCGCAGTTTTAAGACTGTTTTTAACAACTATTGATAAACGTTCCTCCAATATTCTGTCTTATTTTTGTGTGTGAATGTAATGGTGTGTATTTGTGTGATTCTCCCCACAGGTTCGGGTCAGATCCAGCTGTGGCAGTTCCTTCTGGAGCTTCTCTCGGATAGCGCGAACTCGAGCTGCATCACATGGGAGGGCACAAACGGAGAGTTCAAGATGACCGACCCAGACGAGGTGGCTCGGCGTTGGGGGGAGCGTAAGAGCAAGCCCAACATGAACTACGATAAGCTGAGCCGTGCTCTGCGCTACTACTACGACAAAAACATCATGACCAAGGTGCATGGCAAGCGCTACGCCTACAAGTTCGACTTCCACGGCATTGCCCAAGCCTTACAGCCTCATCCTCCTGAGTCGGCCATGTACAAATACCCTTCTGACCTGCCTTACGTGAGCTCCTACCACCCCCATACGCAGAAAATGAACTTTGTGTCACCTCATCCCCAGGCTCTGCCCGTCACATCCTCCGGCTTCTTCGGTGCACCTAACCCTTACTGGAACTCACCTGGAGCTGGAATCTATCCCAGTCCACGCCATCCAGCCACCCACATGCCCCCTCACCTGGGCACCTATTACTAGGTGTCTTAGTGTGGGCAGGAAAATACCAGCACCTCTCCTGAGTTGAACTGGAGTGCCCTCAAGAGGCTGAACACAGCATCTTCATGCTGAGCCAGGGAACTGGATACAGTGGTGTATAATTATCCACATAGGGGGAGGAAGTTGGGGATGGAGGGAGGCACACAATAACAAACACCTAAAGAAAGCAAAATTTGACTGTGGGATCTTGTAACCAATAATTCTTAAGAGGTTCTCAATTACATGTAGACCCGTGAGTCTGAATTACATCCGATTATCCAAGGAATGCAAAATAACAATGCAAACAAAAGGTCCTGCACAATTTGACTACAATTCAAGCAACGTTTCAAGGTCAAGTAGCTTGTACATGCTGTCTCGAAGGCTAAACAACAATTCGCATGGGCACAAGATGACCTCTGGACACAATGCCTACATGTTCATGACTAGAAGGTCAGCAGGAGGTCATTACAAGAATGTGAAAGAGGACAGTCAAGCAAGTTGCATTCATGTAAAAAGGGCTTTAATTTACCAAAGACAAAAAAAAAAATATAGGTGCATGAACAGTTATGTATTATTCTATATGTTTTAAGTATTAAACTACCTTAATTTGAACAGACATATCAGCGCGTGTTAGTAAGATGTTAATGAATTAAACACGTGGGTCAGCCATGAAAGTAGAGAGAGAAAGTGGAAAACGTTGAGTATTGGTCAGGGACTGAGATGAAGGAAAGGTCAAGAAAGTATCAAGTATTACTGCTTTGGATATAAACTGCCATATTTATCAGTATTATACTACATAGCAGTTCATATGGCATTATAAAGAGTCAAGAAGGGACACTTACTTGATTGTTAATTTCTTAAAGGGAAGAACCTTGAAAATGATTTTGTCAAAAGAAGAAAAAAAAAAAACGACAACAAAACTGGAAACGGAACGATTCTTTAAGTGTTATAAATGACCTCAGACATTGTTGACAGAGGTGGATTTTTTTTTAAATCAGCGCCTTATTGAAGAAGTTCTTCACACATCCGTGAAGGTTTTACCAAAGTACCAGTTTATGTGCTGTTATTATTATTTTCTGAGTCGCAAACGCTGTGCGTTTGTCAGATTGAAGTATACAATTCAGTGTTAGATTTCATTTTATATGATAGATATATAACTTATGCATTTAAACACTACGAGTTGATCTCAGCCAGCTAAATACAGACATTTATATGTTAGTTTTTGGGGGGGAAAAAACATGGACCAAAGTTAGCAGAAGTAAACGAACCGCTGTGGCCTTTATGCTCTATATATGATTGTTTACAAATGTAAGCCATGCGTGCTAATGTCGAATGAATTGTTTGTGAAAGCTGGTCTGGTTTGGCATTCAGACCTGTCTCAGCGTTAGCAGCATTTACAGTGTTAAATCTGTGAATCACTAATAGCTGAACAACTGGAATGATGCTCTGAGATTGCTGACAAATGGAGGAAAGCATACTTTCATAAATTATATGATTTTCTACTGAGTAAATTTAATAAACTATTTTGAAACCAAACCTCTTTTTTATGTGTAAAGGCTGGGGTTAAAGTAAGTTACATTTTTATCTAGTGTACAGTAGTGCATTACAAATAAGACAAAAATGTCTACATTTTTGTTGAATGCATTTAATTTGCTTTATATTATATATATTGATATGTCTTAATAATTATTCACTTTTAAATCATTATTGACATTTTATCACCTATTATAGAATTGTACTGAGGATGCCTGCTACTGTACTGCATGTGCATTTTAAAAATACCAAAAAAAACAAACATAGTATAGCATAGTATAGACTTTTCACTAATCATTTTCACACTTGTCTCGATACCATGTCCACATTTTCAAAACTCGTCACACAGTGCGCTTTATAAAAATGCAGCTGAGCACATCAGCTAACCGTTTATGCAAAAAGCACTTCAACTACAACAACAACCAAAAAAAACCGAAAAGTGACTCATGCAGCCATAACCATAACTATAACTATATGCTCTCTCCCATAAGACCACTTTATCTCTTAATGTACAATGAACTAAGAAACACAAAAAACTTAAAGAATTGCAAAATACATATAGTATGTGTTTGTTTCCTCTAATTTTGCATAGTTTTGTGTTGCATTGCAAAAAAAGGGGGGGAAAAACCATTACGACACCTCTTACAGTATTGTAATGCAAATCATTATGCCAAACAAATACAGTCAGTCAATCTGAACTTCCTCCGTACATTTCTTGACAGCTCTGTTGTATACTATAGTACAGAAAAAGTGTGCAGACACGTTTCATTTCCAGTCCAGTACGTTAAACACCAACACATGAGACTACCACTAGAAATCTCCCACTTGAAAAAAAAAACCCTTTAGTATTGTATATCTTATTCACTCCTACAATCCCCAACAACCCCAAAATATTTAAAGCCAAGTAGCTATTATGACACCAAGAACAAACTTTTTTTGATCTGTAGTTTTTTTCTGTCACAATACTGCAGATATCACCATTGAGTGTGGTGAATTCTTGGATCACTTTCTCTTACTGATAGCCATGACTTACATATACAGCGGTAATAGTGGGAAAATCTCTTCAGCGACAACAACATCTATGTTTTGCCTATATACATAAACATTTCAATGCAACTATGACCACTTTTATACAGATTATAACCAGGCGGCAAAAAAACCTGAATCAACTTCCTACTTAAATCAGAACAATCTATCTTGTTTCAAGCATATGGTTTCACTGGCATGTCAAAATTCAGACAATTGGTGTAAATCTTGTCAGGGTTTGAGCTAAAAGTTAACTGTTTTGAAAAAACTATCGAAGCGCTGCAAACTCTGTTGTAGTTGTGTAGAATTTTGCCGATGATGAACATGATGATGACTGACAGGAGTATTCATGAAATTTGAAAGAAGCGGTGATTGAATGCATTTTGCCTACAAGCAATGCAAAAATATATACAGTTTTGTTCACACAGCCTACTGATATGGTGAATGTGTTAAGAGTTTTGAAGTGGACATGGTATTGAGATAAGTGTGAAAACGATTGTAAGACATTGTAAGTATAATATGATAATTGATATCAATCAAAACTGCGTGTGTGTGTGTGTGTGTGTGTGTGTGTGTGTGTGTGTGTGTGTGTGTGTGTGTGTGTGTGTGTGTGTGT
>JAQMCW010000009.1:9073827-9083851 GCA_030068335.1 Chrysichthys cranchii
CAAGTTATTTCAGTGACCATTGTGGGTTTTTCTTTCTTTAACAGAAGGGTACCAACAATTTTGTCCACGTCTGTACAGGCAATTTAGAGGAGCCAATTAGCCTAATCCCCTCTGTGCATGTCTTTGGACTGTGGGAGGAAACTGGAGTACCCAGAGGAAACCCATGCAAACACCACACAGAAAGGCACCTGTGACGAACCCAGGGCTCGAACCCAGGACCTTCTCGCTGTGAGGCAACAGTGCTAACCACCCAGCCACCATGCCGCCCACCTGCAACAATATGAAAATAATATTAATTCTGTTGTTGAATTCAGTGAAGTTACTTTTAAGCGAATGCACATCCGATTCCACTTGTTAAAAAGTTCATACTTATATCAATGGTCTGAGGTCTGAGTCAAGTGCTGTACATGTTTACATACTGTATAAATCTATGCAGTTGGAAAGCACTTTGTAAAAACATTCATTCTCAGGTAGGTTCTTGATTTGATAAAAATCAAGTCTGTAAAATTTTCTTCAAGTCAATCAATGGTTTGGATCAATAGACTATTAGGCCAGACTGTGTTTTGCCTTGAAACATTTAATACTTTTGTATATTATTTACCTTTGACAATCAGGTTCATTAAAAAATACTTAGTTTTTAGCAATAGTACATTCTAGGACATATCATTTGCATATTTAGTACCTTTAACAATTGTTGGTCTATGTAGTCGTGCTGCATCTTACAGTGAATATATACAGTAAAACAAAACATCACTGATGAAGATCTGCTCATCCTCTAGCGGTCCAAGCTATCCAGGAAAAAAACGCTTCTCACCAGCTACTGTAGACAGTTGATGCTTAAAGGGGTTTTGCAGAATTCGTGGTTTTCGGTACTGATGATGCTGAATAAGCTTGCAAGGTCAGGGAGTGAAACGCCTCTGTGTGTGACTAATCAGCAAAGTCGCTGTAAACAGAAAAGAGAAAGAGAGCAGCACTTTGCCTCATGGCTGTGTGTCTGCAGGAACAGAATCGACTCTGACAGCTCTGTGCGAACGCAACGGTGTGGAGAGGGGATGAGGAACAAAGGGAGGACTTAACTGGACTCATGTCAATTATGTAAGCTTTGAATGTCCTTCCCTTAGGACACTGTGTTCAAGCGAAAGGCGTACATCTATACAAAGCCATCTTCACTTCGGTTTCGGCCGGGAAAAGGTAGAAGTTAGGTAGATAGAAGAGGCCATTTCTAAAGCTTCAAGTTTAAGCTCCCATGCACCCAGGTATAGGTGTTTTTGGGCCAATTATTATTTTATTTTACGAGGAGGAAAATGAGGAGGCCGCTGAGATACGGAGATAAAACAACGCTAATCATAAATTCGCTCCTTTCCTGTCTAGCGCGAAAAGCAATAAATCAAAGTGCCAAGGTAGGATATATCACAAATTATGTTCAAAATATTGCTGTTAATTTAACCGAACTTTTGTCTACTGTTCAGTATACGGAAATCCAGATCAAATTTGCAGCTGCTTCATTATTTGTCATTGCTTTGGGTCGTTAGTAAAATGTCTGGAACATGTCATGCTGTGTAGCAACATTTTCATCTAGACAGTGTTTCGGACTAACTCCCATGTGGTGTATTTAGAAGTTTACTTACTTTTGTTACACTTTGCTTACCGTACATTCAACTGGTTCAGTTGGCTACTGGGCAGAGACATTACTTGAGTCTGCCTTTTCACGGTTTTTTATTACTTCTTAGGGCATGGTTTATAATGTTGCTTCTTTAGGGCTCCAGGGCACCCGGTTCAATCATGAGCTCAGGTTACTGTGTGGTGGTTTTCGCCTACCACCAAAGTAACCAGCATAATTTGGCTTGAATAAATCATTTAATGATTCTTTTGAATCTGAATATGCCTCAAAACCCAAGAAAAACTAGTATGCACACACTACTGAAATTAATATTCCTATGAAAATATTGCACAGATGCCCTGGATTAATTCAACACACAGCTGTTTCAGTGTGTTTATGATATTGGCTTCTTTGTTTTAAACGCGCAATGTATTCCATTTTACTGACAAGCTGAAGCGTATTTCACTTATTTCTTTGAAGAAAAAAAGGAATTTTGCTGTAGCGGTGATAATTGGAGAGTGATGATCCAGCAGAGAATGGCATAATGAGGTCATGCTGAATTGTCAGGGAGAAGGAGAAATGTCAAGACATGCAGAAATAGACAGAAATTAAAAATTCATATCAATTGCTTGCCTCAGAATCCTAAACAATGGATGGCACATAACAGTCAGGACCTCTCCGAGCCTAGCTCTTTCATAGACTGCTAAGCAGTGCTTATTGATTTGTTGATTTATTTAGAGGTCTGAATGATTTTTAGATGCATCACAACAGTGTTTGTGCTATGATAGCCTGTTCCTCTATGTTACAGCACAAGAGGCTTCATGTGCTTACTTTCACCTTAGCTACATCCCAAGAAGCAGATGAATACCGCTCAGGATCATTATGCTGCAGTTTAGTGAAGAGCTTGCTGTGACAGTAAGTCATGCAGGGATCGTTTGTAACACACAGACCTGGGGAGCTGTTGTGCGTAACCCTGGATTGAAGCCACAGTGGGGTAATATTGGTGTGAGAGACTGATGAGTTGGTCTGAGCTCCCACTGTTCCACACCTCCACTGATCAACAACATAAACAAAGTGGCTTGTCTTTGATTTGGGGGTTGGAAGGAGACAGGAAAAAGAGAGGTTTGAGTTTTTTGAAAAATGCTTAAAGGAAAAAGAAATACCGGTAGTTTAGCTGTAAATAAATGATGAGACCCAGTGAGCTCTGACTGACCGTCGACGTGTACAGACCACATTACTGAGCCAGTTCTGGCCCATTAAAAGTATTTTTGGTTCGACCTGCTCTGATTTTAGCCCCTGAATATACCCCTTATTTTGCTCCCTGGTGTATTGGTTTTTATAGAAAAATATAAAAAATATTCACTGCATGTATCTTAGTGTACTTTCACACCTATTAGCCCAATAGTCAAATTTATACACTTGTTTCATTTGGTTCATAATTAAACGAAGCAAAGAGGGAAAAAAAGGATAAAAAGGTAAACACGTTTGCATAGAAGTCACAAACCTCACCCATACATGGGGAAAATTGCACTTAATGAGAAATAACTAGATAATATAGAGTTAACCAGTTGAAAACGTTATGTGTATGCTTCCTAAATATGCATTTATTTTCTCTTTTTGTTCCCTGGTCCTGGAGTTTGTGCCTCATGGTTCATCCTGTAACCCACAATACACTTTATGTTTAGTTTAGGTCAATTCGGGATTCTTGTAATCTGAGTATCTTATCTTATCTTATATCTTGCCTCTAGGCCCAGATCCTTCCAGAAGGCCAAATGGAGCAGGATGTGGAGAGCCCCGTCACAGTGAGACAGCCACGGCTGCCCAAGCAGGCACGAGACGATCTGCCCAAGCAGCTTCAAGACAGCGATCGAGCCAAGCGCAAGATCCAGCGTTACGTGCGCAAGGATGGCAAGTGCAACGTGCATCACGGCAATGTCCGCGAGACCTACCGCTACCTCACGGACATCTTCACCACGCTAGTGGACCTGAAGTGGCGGTTCAACCTCTTCATTTTTGTGCTGGTCTACACAGTTACGTGGCTGTTCTTCGGCCTGATGTGGTGGCTGATTGCCTACGCGCGAGGGGACCTGGAGCACATAGGCGACGATACATGGACACCGTGTGTCAACAACCTGGAGGGCTTCGTCTCAGCCTTCCTGTTCTCCATCGAAACTGAGACAACTATTGGTTATGGGTACCGGGTGATCACAGACAAGTGCCCAGAGGGAATCGTGCTCCTGCTAGTGCAATCGGTGCTGGGCTCCATTGTGAATGCCTTTATGGTGGGCTGCATGTTTGTGAAGATCTCGCAGCCTAAGAAGCGTGCAGAGACATTGGTATTCTCCACCAACGCTGTAATCTCGATGCGTGACGGGCGCCTCTGCCTGATGTTCCGCGTCGGTGACCTGAGGAACTCACACATCGTCGAGGCCTCAATCCGAGCCAAGCTGATCAAGTCCAAACAGACCAAGGAGGGGGAGTTTATTCCCCTTAACCAAACAGACATGAATGTGGGCTATGACACAGGCGATGACCGCCTCTTCCTTGTGTCCCCACTCATCATCTGCCACGAGATCAACCAGCATAGCCCCTTCTGGGAGATCTCCAAACCCAAACTAGCTAAGGAGGAGCTGGAGATTGTTGTGATTCTGGAAGGCATGGTGGAGGCCACAGGTAGGAACGCACACATTTTTAGTGAAAGTAAATCCGAGACTATTTTGTGCTTTAAAGGGGAAAAAAAAGAGCTATTCTACAATCATATGAAAAGACCTCTAGATAAAGGTTAGAAAAATCATCTGCTTGTGTGCCTTTGAAAGTAGGTTTTTGTGCTTGGTGCGTGTGATAGAAAATCCTGCATCATACTTGTCAGCTGTGAGTCCAAGGACTATTCAAGCCTTGTGTGTGAGGTCAGATATGTCTAATCAGGGAGCGTAAATGAGATGGTCTTTCATTAGCAACGGAATAAAATCTGGCTGGCTGGCGGAGATGGTGTGTTGGGGAGAAACACACACTGCAAATGGAGATTCCACTCATTAGATGGAAAGCAAAGTCAATGCCATTAAAGGCGAGGAAAAGACATCATGCTGCATCATATACGCTAACAGAGAGTTCAAAACCTACACTCACTTAGTCACTAACTCACCAATCAAAGTCTTTCGGAGTATGGGATGTATGATATAAATCCAATCAATTACGTTCATGTTTTCCATCAAGTCGTGACACGTATTTTATATTTAATCAGTATGACTAAGCTCATTTATGGAGCGCTTTCATGTGTTTATTTACTAATGCAGGCAGCAGTACCTGAACCATTTACCTAATTCCTTTTCTGAAAACAATTTCACTCAACTCAATCAAGATGAATAAAAAAACTAGGACAACGGTGAAGAACAGCGGTGATCAACACGATACCTGATCTAATCCAGGGATTGGTGCTGAGACAACATGTGTCCCATACGCTAGGCTAAACAGCTCATATCCCAATCTCCACTCGAATGTTTATTTGTATTGTAGTCAATTATGTAATTGGTGAACTTTGCCTTCGTCTTCTGCCGCTTAATCCTGTACAAGGGTCGCGGGTGTCGAGGTGGTGCATTTTCTGGTAAATCGACTGTACTATATCAAACATAATTCATTTGTCTTCTGCCGCTTAATCCTGTTCAGGGTCGCAGGGGGGGAGCTGGCGCCAATCCTTGCTGACATCGGGCGAAAGGCAGGACACCAAGCCACCGCAGGGCGACACACAGACACAGATAACCATTCACACTCACATTCACACACCTACGGCCAATTAGCCTAATCCTGTCTGTGCATGTCTTTGGACTGTGGGAGGAAACCGGAGTACCCGGAGGAAACCCACACGAACACGGGGAGAACATGCAAACTCCGCACAGAATGGCGCCCGTACCGAGCCCGGGGCTCGAACCCAGGACCTTCTCGCTGTGAGGTGACAGCGCTAACCACTCAGCCACCGTGCCGCCCTAATTTGTGAACTATTATCACTAATTGCTGTATTCAGTAACAGAAGAACATTTCCTATCTGCCTGAGCTGGAAATCAAATTTGATGTTGCTGTCAGAGCCTGTAGTACGAACAACTTATAGCACTAGTTTTTGTATAATTGTTTTGTAGAATTTCCATGAGAGGCATTGAGAAGAAAGCTCACATTACAAAGTCTGAGAAAGAGTGTCATGTCAAATTTAAGACAAATTGGATTGAAATCCATAGTAATACTAGCACTGAGAGCATGGTTAGCGTCCAGTGTTAGTGGTTAAAGGATTTCCCCCTTTGGCTAGTTTGTGAGTGAAAATGGATGCTTTTCTTGTGGTGTTGGGATGAAAGAAATTACCTGGGAGAAATCTATATGAAAAAATAGGAAAACTATTTTTCATTTTTCATTTGTACAACGTTAACAGTATAAGTAATTCATTGAATAATTAAACAATTAAGCTAAATTGTCAGCTTGCATTTCACCATATCTCATAGCCGTTCGACCGTTGCGTCATTTCACGTCCTCTGGTACGGACCGCTGAGCGAAGTAGCTAAGTGCATTCTACAGGGTGAGGTTGCTAGTCCCGCGCCCAACCCTCCCCTAACTCAAGACTCAGGTTCATGCACACACACTCACACCTACGGACAATTCAGGGTAGCCAATACACCTAATGTGCATACCTTTGGACTGTGGGAGGAAACCGGAGTATCTGGAGGAAACCTACACGAACACAGGGAGAACAGAATGGCACCCGTGCCAAACCCAGGGCTCGAACCCAGGACCTTCTCGCTGTGAGGCAACAGTGCTAATCACTTAGCCACCGTGCCACCACAGCAGGCGTTTCCACTGTTAAAATTGTGAATTATACATGATATAAGGGTTAATTGTGAGGATTAATCATTAGTCTGGAAGTACGTCACTTGTAAATTTTGCTTCACCAGTGCTCCCTCTAAACTAAAGTTGATGTCAAGCTGTGTGATGTGTACTAATGTTACTACTACTAACAATTTCTTATTATTTTCTCTGTGTGTGTGTGTGTGTGTGTGTGTGTGTGTCATTTTAGACATTTTGTCTCAAGCATTAACCACTCCCACAATTATGGCAGGGTGAAAACTGATTCATGCTGTTGCTACTACTACTACTACGTTGCTGATGTTCTAATATTCATTTGAGGTTTAAGATCAGCAGTTTACATACACCAATCGTGGACATGAAAATGATTTTTTTGAACTGTTCATTTTCAGAGGAAGTATGATTGTACAGGATACATTTTTAATATGCAAAGAAAACCCAAGAATTTGGTGCACAAATTGTAATTTATTTGAGGTTTTCCTCATTCTTCCCCAGAAAAACAACGGTTCAAAGAAATCACGGAAGGCCCAATACTGCTATGACATTCATGTCCATGATGACTGTATGTAACCTTCTGACCTCCACTGTGTGCATTAACAGCCAGGCATTTTGGATTCTTTTATTATCATATCTTGCAAAGATTACTCATAGGAAGATGAAGAGAGATGTCAACAGCATGAAGGGTTCATCAGTTTTCACCCCGCCATATTTGTGGGCGTGGTTAATGCTTGATACAAAATGTTTCAAATGTCATGCACACAAACAAGAAAATAATCATTAATTGTCAGTGTGGTGAGTTTGGTTTATGTGGAAAACTATATGAGGAACTGAGGATGGATATGAATATGAATACGAGGAGCAGTACTGTACATAGGAAGTAAAGATCCTTTATAACACAGCAATCTAGACTATTCCAGAAATCTGCATTTAGTCATAGATCATTTCAGGGTGAACAAGGTTGTCTAAAGAGAAGGATCAGCATTAATCCTGAGTCTCATAGAGCTTAATTTGTGGCTAGTTTAGGTGCCAGATATAAGCAGCAATGCTTCAAATTAGAGCAAAAAAAAAATAAAAAATCTAGCCAGTGAATTCAGCACACTGCTAAAATAATGTGGTTGTATTCCTCTGAGCCTTTTAAGAGTCTTACCACGTTTACAGCCGGCAGAAGTCCCTCTAGATTTCTTCCATATACTTGATTCAGCTGCAAGATACAACTCAGTTCATTCAAAATTGAGCATCACTCATTCCATATCCAGCCCAGGTTATTCTCTAGGCAGCACAAGCAAGGCTAATTGAAAGCAGCATTGGACCACCTCAGATTTTCAGGGTAATTGTTGCAGATTACTATTTTATGAGGCCTTTTAGCCAGTCGAGCTGTGCTAGTGCAAGGAATGCAGATGATCTTCCATTAGACACAAATCTGAGGCCGCAGCTGCCCAAGCTGTGAACCGCAGGTGAGGCGAAGTGGTCCTCCTGGGAGTAAACGATAGAATATGGAATGATCAGCACTTGAGGGAGAAATTGCAAGCTCTCATGGGCATGCTGATTTTAACGTTCTATTAAAGGTGTTGAGTAAATGAGCTGGAGAATAAGAAACCTTCTGTGAGTGACGAGGCAGTGTGCGGTCCAAGTCTGAGACGGGAGAGATTGCATAGGGGGGTGGACAGCTTGAAGTTGTGGGGGCAAAAGTTTGAGGTTAAACTTAGTAGTGTGTGGTGATACTGTTTTAGGTTATCTGGGGACACGGACGTTTCCTTTAGGAAAAGTCTTAGTTTTGAAATGGAGGTAAAAGTTTAAAGTTGTTAAGGGGAGTCGAACTTGAAGTTGTGAGGAGTACGTTTAAGGCTGTGTTTTGAAGCTCTAGGGCAACTGGCAGAACGCAACAAAGTATTTCAGTGGACCAATACAGAGTAGCAAAAAAGTACAGTTTCAAAACCAAGACACACATGAAAATGGTATTAGAAAGTTCAGTTCGTCCAATTACATGAATTTATTTAGCTGAAGGCAGCTAATTTAATCTGAGACTAGCTACAGGGCTAAAGACCAGGCATGTAATGATTCACACAATTAATTTACAATTCAGTTCGATTTATGATATTGGTTTCACGACTGGATTTTGCCATGATATTTTGGGGGGGAAAATGAACTATTAAAAATGCAACATTTATTTTCCTATCTTTTATCAGCTTAAATATTCACCTTTCTTAACCCCAAAAAAATAACTTTTCATTTTCTTAATGAGCATCAGGAATTATTTGCAAACCTATGTAAAGGTTGGAGTAAAATGTAGCAGCAGCCTATTAACTAAAGTATTCCTTTTATTATAGATGAAAAAGGTAATATCAAAAAGCCCTTTTCAAAATCAAAAATATCGTAAATAAAAGCCATAGTGAGGGTTAAACATAAAGCATCAATTTATTTCGCTTTCATTGCTGGATATATTTGTTCAGTTATTTGCACAAAAGCGCTTTCTCGTTTTCGATCTGCTTTTTGTGTGTCTTTGAATGTCTTCTACAGTGTTACTTCTGCCCACAGTGACCTCACGTGCATTCCCTCGATTATATGTTTTTGTGCAATCTGCTGTCCAAACAACACAATTACAGCTAGAAAGAAAAGAGATCATGCAGCCTGATAACAATTCATGGTTTATTTTTTTATTATTATTAAAGTCATTATGAATTTACCATGATTTATCATCACACGATATACGTGACTTGTTGCATCAAGTCAGTTGTTAAGTCACACAGGTTAGTATTGTGCTATGGCCAATCAGGTGCAGGAGGTGAAATTGTTCAAATCTTCAATTTTGGCCAAAATCAGGTGATAATTAGCTTACCTTCCTGATTCATCAACAGCATTGAGACCTTTGAAATCCTAAGCACTGTTTTAAAGCACTTTACCGAACACTATCCAAACTGGCGACTGCGTGTTTCCCCAGAAAGACATGCTTTTTTTTCTCTATAAAACCACACTGCTGCCGAAGTTATTTTTAGGCATAACAAGGAAATCCTGGTGTCAAAATGAGGCTTCCCTCTTTCGTATTACATCACGAAATCCATATTTAAATATTCTAAAAATAAGATTCTGTCAGAGTTTTCTGAGCACCTTCTCGTAAACAAACCGGCACTGTTGTTATGTTGACATATGGACATGATCCTGTAATAGACTTGGTATCAAAATGGAGTTTATTGTAGCAGGAATCTGAAAATACTGTATGCATAACTCAGATTACCCAAAATCCGACTTAATACCTTATTTGCAAGGGTGCAGATAGGATTTTTGAACTGCGGGGGATCAAAATGTCAGTATTTAGAGACGGCAGATGCATGTGTTTTTTTTCTTTTTCTTTTTCTTTGCCTTGAAGTGGGGGGGGCGGATCGAGGTCTTTATGAATCTGAAGGGGACACATCCCACCCGTCCCGGCCCATCTGCGCCCATGCTTATTTGGTGTGATGGGTCACATATTGTTGCATATCTATTAAGGCAGTTAGCTCCGAAAAGGCATTGTTTTATTAAATATCTTGAGTTGTCATTTTTTTTGTCCAGTTTTGTGATTAGCAAACTGATGATGTGACTTGGGTA
>JAQMCW010000009.1:9097958-9110479 GCA_030068335.1 Chrysichthys cranchii
TTATTTCAGTGACCATTGTGGGTTTTTCTTTCTTTAACGGAAGGGTACCAACAATTTTGTCCACGTCTGTATATATTGGATATACTGAACGTGGCAGCAAATGGGTCCGATTTTGAAGGTTTTTGTGTGATTAAGTCACAGGCAGATATAATAATACAGTGGTACCTCAGTACTCGAACTTAATCCGTTCCGAGCTCGGGTTTGAATCCTAAAAAGTTCGAGTTCTGATCGAATTTTCCCCATAAGAAATAATGGAAAACCAATTAATTCGTTCCGGGCCCCAAAAAATTACACCAAAATATGATTTTTTGGCATTTAAACACAAAATGAACACATACTAAACACATCTAAGCACATTTATCAAAACAGTAATTTGTAAAGTAAGAAAGTAAATGTATCCAAAAAATGTGTATATCATGGATCCGTCCGAGCGGAGTGCGCACACGCACTCGCTTTGATTACTCCCGGCAGCGGCGCAGCGGCACACGCGCGAGGACTCGCTCCAGGTGCGGCCGTCTGTATTCTCTTCCGGTTCTGACCTTCTCGCTTGTAATTCGGTTTATGATTATTCCTGTTCTTCGACTACGAGTTTGCCTGCCATCTCATGTACTTCTGCCTGGAGCCTAAATAAAGCCTGAAATGGATTTTACGTCTGACTGCAGCCTGGATTGTGTCCATGTCACCTCACCTGCTCTGACAGGGTAAAGATAAAAACAAACCAATGACACCTTTTTCATAAACCCAGACACAGCACTACTACCTTGAGTCATACCATGCCATGCGGTCCATTGTTTAGTTTTATTATTACTCTGTATTCGTAACTTTTTGGTGAGCAATGGCTCCCAAACTGATATAAAGTCCAGTGTATAACCTGATATTTTCAATAAAAAAAAGCACTATCATCAACAAACGATGCTGTCACAGCGAATGCCAGGCTGAGACTGAAGTGTTACCCTTTGTTTCCGCTGAAAGACAGCTGAGTGCCACGTGACTCAGTTCCCCGCGTGTACAAAGTTATCTTAGGTCAGCGTTTACAGTTCAACTTCTGAGATTCAGATCGAGTTCTAGGTCATTTTTTGCTATCTGTTTGGTTCAACTTTTAAGAAATTCGAGTTCTAGTGAGTTTGAGTATTGAGCTACCACTGTACACTGAAATCCATAACACTGGGTGCCGTGCTTATCATATAGCGATACCTAAGTTGATTTACTGACTCACAGATCGTGTTTGATAGAATGTCAGTCTGAGCTTCATGGCTTCCACAGCTGTAACCATACAGTCCACCAACAGAGCACAACGTCAGTAGAGGGTTTCTGTACCCATCTAAAGAGGCACCGCACTACAGTGCTAATACCTCCATTCATTAGCGCTCGGACACTTTAACAGCAGAGAGCTGATTTTAATTAGGTCTAGGGCAGACACTTGGAAAACACTCACACAGTAATTAGAATGAACTGCTTAATTATGCAACTACATCATCCGTATGAGGTGCTTTGAAGATTATACGGTACTGTATGAATGCCTTAGACACATGCGAAGAAATGCTATCAAGTGAAGATGACTTCAAAAATAATGAAATTAAATCATTCTACTTGGAAAAAAAATTCTACACTAGTGCAGTAAACAGTAATAAACTAAACAAAGTCGGGGTTTGTGTGACAACCCTTAAATAAACCGGGGTCCAAGGGATGATTTGTGCAGTTTTATAAGGAGGTTAACTGATACGCTTTACGAGCATCTGCAAGAGTCCTTCTGGAGACTCTGAGTGTCGCACTTGCTTCTTCTTCTTCTTCTTCTGGCATGAAAATCCCAGGAGCCTTCATTATGGGTTTTTTTTTAATGTATGTGTGAAACGTCTTCTCTTGTGTAATATCTTACTTTCTTTACTGACATACAAACGTTTTTTTTTTTTAAATAAAAATACTTAACACAATTCTGTGGTTTAAAATAAAACCTATTTGGAGCTATTTCTGTCCAGATGCATCTGGTCTTGGAAGAAACAGCTAAATATATATTGTACTGAATTTGTAGTGTAAAAAAAAAAGGGGCATTACCTGGTTTTATTATGTTTATTTATTATGTCTGTAACTCAAGTGAGTTAAAATGTAATCGTCATTAAGGGTTCTTTGGCTTAGAACTGTGTGAAACAGAGGGTTTCTCTTTCAGAGAGGGCTCCAGGCAGACGCATTATAGGAAGCGAAGAACCCGTTACTATCCAAAGAACACCTGAGGACCCCCCCTTTTTTTTTTTAGTAAAGCTAGAGGGAACACTAATATTTGGATGAAATACAGTACATACAGAGGAATACTTTAAAAATGCACCATTAATTAGAATTGAATCAATTTTTCCTGGAACACTCGCAAAAAAATGAAATGGGGATTACGCTAAAAGATTAGACGCGTTTGTAACACCTATTTGTAATGCAATGCAATATATAACAATGCACAAAAAAAACGACAACAACAGGGGTTTCATTTCCCTCACCCTCATGACATCAGTGTATCACAATAGTAACAGCATTTTGATCAACTCCAAAAAAACAAAATTCCTTCATGGTAATAAAGCTTAAAAATCATTTTATTTACCCAAAATACATTTAATTTAAATATTTTTTTTTTTACATTTGCTTCAAGTCAGCTTGAAAATTCTCTCGTTATTTGTACCCATTTTTTGTCCTTTGTAAATGGACAAATTTACATCAGCTCCCATACAGGCAGTAGTCTGAGATGAATGAACTACAGTATTTGAGCAGGACAATGACAAAAGGAAAGAGTAGAGTAAAAGCTCTCCTAACGTACGTGTTCATTACACATTATGAAATCAGATAAGGAGACAAACATATTAACTGAGAGACATTAAGCACCATTTTATACCTCCACAAATGCTCATATTGGAAACTAAGTGATTATCTTGGAGCCATACTGGCCTGACTCACTAATGCAGCTAGATAGCCGCCGCCGCCACCGCCACCGCCACCGCCACCACCACCGCCACCGAGTGGTTAGCACTGTCGCCTCACAGCGAGAAGGTCCTGGGCTCGAGCCCCGGGTTTGGTACGGGTGCCTTTCTGTATGGAGTTTGCATGGTCTCCCTGTGTTCGCATGGGTTTCCGCCGGGTACTCCGGTTTCCTCCCACAGTCCAAAGACATGCACAGAGGGGATTAGGCTAATTGGCTACTCTAAACTGGCCGTAGGTGTGAATGTGAGTGTGAATGGTTGTCTGTCTCTGTGTGTTGCCCTGCGGTAGATTGGTGACCCGCCCAGGGCGTATCCCGCCTCTCACCCGATGTCAGCTGGGATTGGCACCAGCTTCCCCCCGAGACCCTGAACAGGATTAGGCAGAAAAAGACGAATTATTATTATTATTACAGTATTTTATGTATCAATAATAATAAAATGTATTTTAAACTAAGTAATTTGCTGTGTCAGTTTAATTTTCACTCCATCCATTCACAAGGGTTATCTCACATCATGTAGCATCCACCCTCTTGTAAGCCATCCCAACAATGAATACTCCAACTGACGGGTTGCTCTATCTGCCATAGGGTACCTCTATGGACAACTTAGAGTAGCCAGTCCAGCTAATTTACGTCTTTGGACTTTGGGAGGAAACCGGAGTACCCGGAGAAACCCCTCATGGATACAGAAAGGTGCCTAGGTCGGCCCGGAGATCGAACCCAGGACCTTCTTGCTCGACAGCACTAACCACCACACCACCATGCCGAACCTGTCAGTTCAGTTTTCACTATCAAGGTTCAAATTCTGAAGTTATCATCAGAATATTAAACTACTTAGATTTCTTTATATTTAAAGCTATATTTTTGGTTGAATTTAATTCACTTGTCGACTTGTTTAGATTTACAGGTAGATCTGTTTAGTCCGCTTGTCATGAATCTTCCAAAACAGAAATCTTAGAAATAAAGCTTGTTGTGTCTGCGTGATCAAATCAGTCGATCCTAAATACTAATTTTTTTTTACCTTTTTTGGAAAATAGATCCATTTTGCTGCAGGGATTTATAAAGCACGTCCAAAAAGTTTGGGTTGTTGGTTAATGTTTATACCTTGAGTGCAAGAAAAACAAAAAAGGATCATGTTTTTAAAGCTATCTTATTACATCCTATCCTATTCTGCCTCTTTCCAGTGCTACGTTCTTGTCCTTTCTTTTTCAGCTAGCTGCAGTTACAGCATTACGACACCTCACTGCAGTGTGCAGTCAGTCGAGCTGACGTATTCATAGCTGATCTCCAAAATCCTTAAGCTAACAATATCTTCTAATCACATTCCTATCACATCTCTGAATCCCCTAAACACACAGATATCCCTGCTCGACCACTCAATGGTGCAGTGCTCAGACTGTATTCTGCCTCAAATTCAAAGCTTTTGCTCTATAAATAAATGTTAACATTCTCTAGGTCCTAATGTTTCCTAATGTTTTCCTGTCCTAAGAAGGGTTTTGGCCTTCACATACAGTCTGCAGGGTATTCTATTAAAATATGCCGACACTATATGTAGACAAATAAAGGCAAATAAAGACTTCATAAAATAAATGGAAAATGCTGCAAAGCATGCCCAGACTAGAATATCCCTTCTACACCGTCTCCAGGATCTCCCTTCACAGAATTCCAAGAATCTTCGAGTAATTTGGCTGGGAATTTCGAACCTGTTTAAGACTTCTGAAGGCAGCATCTGCAGAGACACATGGTGTGACCGGCACCGCGGGCCAAAAGCAGAGAACAATATCATTATGTGCATGTGGGCTTGCATAAATCTCCATAAACTCTTTTGATCATCGAAAAAAATCGAAAAGGATTATTGTAACGTATGAGTGGCTTTTTAAAATTCCTTGAAAACAAAACCAGCAACTTGCTTCATCTTGCACAGGCCAGACGAGAAACGAACGCGTGAAGTTTACAGTCAAAAGCTTCTCATACCATATTCATCCCAGTCCTTAATACATCAAAATAGCACTTCTGGCAATATGCTTACATGTAGCCATACATGTAAGCAGATTTTTATTCTACTTTTTTTTAAAAAAACATTTTATGAACGTCAATTACCATAAAAAGCCGATGGAACTGCTTAAAAGCAGAGGTTATTGTGTCTTCTAGTAGAATACACCCAGTGAGACCGACAGCCAGTTGAGGTCATGTACACAGATGCATTCAGCCAGATGATCAAATCCATAAAATAAATTGGCAAATTAATTTTTCACAAGCTATGGCCATGTGTTGTTAGCCTATTGAAAAGCAAATCAAATCATTATTATAGAGGTAGCTCATCACAGCAGTGTGGTTGGAAATAGGAGAGCTGTGAGGTTTCAGTCATTTGACAAGTCCACCACCTAGTGGGTCATTTGGAAACGGTCTCTCTTTGTTTTCCATGGTGGAAATCATTCAGCAAGACTGTAATTCCCATGTAGTTTCTTCAGTTTCAGGTTAATAACAGTTAAAAAAAAAAGTTAAAGGTTTTAAAATGAACATTTACTGGCATGCAGTGTATAGGTTATAGCAAGAACTTGTGCGTTGTTTCTCCAAGAGATAAGTATCTCATAGGCCCTGTTGTGGTAAATTTTGGTCTGATTTAAATAAGTGAGATGTGTCTATTGTGTATAATGTCGAGGTGGTGCATTTACTGGTAAACTGACTGTACTATATCAAAAATAATATTAAACGTTATTTTGGATGATAACATACAGCTCATTTAGTCACTTAGGACACTTCAGTCCTGTTTTCTGCTTCTTCTTCTTCTTCTCCTTTAAGGATGGAGAGCAAATCCCCTACAAACTGGATGGTGGAAAGCACTTGAGGAAAGTGTGTGTATCTGCCTCCGGTCCTCCGTTAAGCTCCTCTCTAGACCTACTTGTTCCTTGGAGAGCTCCTCATGGAGAACACTATATACAGCAATGTGGAGACATGTCAATCCAGGGAGGTGCTGTTTCACGGGCGTTTTTAACCCAGCCTTCTCGACTTCCTTGCACCACTTGTCCTTGGAGTTGGAGGAATCCTCAAGGTTCTGTTTCAGGTCGTTATACGGAAGAATCGGGTCAGCAGAATGGTAAGACTCAGGAGAAGGTGGTATATAAACCCAGAAAGCAATGCAAACTTTAGCACCGTTTTCCTTTTTCAGGCGTGTTTAGATTTGGTGCAACTCTTTAGAAATGTAAGCAGATGATGATGTGACTTGCTACTCAGCAAAAAAGTCCAGTTTGTTCAGATCCGGCCTCTTATTAATTTTATATACAAATCATTGTTGTATGGTTGGTATTTCCTTTATAAACAACTTGTCGGACCACCACAGCCCGAGTTCTGGAGTTTTCAGGAGGATAGTACTTTAAGAAGTTTACATTACAATTTATGGAGTCAGCTATACTATCTGTATGTTATTTTATGTTGCTAAAAAGTCAGCAAGGTGTTTCTCTGTAGCTTGTGTTAACACCAGGCTCTGGTTTAGAAGCTAAACTGTCAAATGGGCTGAAGTGACCCTGGAAGGGTTCTCGGCTTGGGTCCTGGAGGCTCGGCCCCTTGCACCCCCCCAACACACCTTGAAACACCTTCTGGAAAGCGCGACGTTCAGGGGTTGAAAAAGACGTAGGAGGAACTTTGTAGAAGTTCGTACAGCCTCCAGGACTAGAGCCGAGTGTGCGTCCACTGTCGTATTCAGTTCACCAGCTTTGCGTCATTATATCGCATACAGCCGCCGTTAGGTTAGACACAGTACAAAAACAAGAGACAAGCAAAAGTTAAGCAACTTTTTTATGTCATACATAAGACCGCTTGAATATAGTACAAAGGGTTTGTCCATTGTTGCCTCGCAGTAACATTTTACTTTACACAGAAAGTCCTGATCGTACAATCTGTGGATAAAAGGTACTTATCCTTCTGTCATGCTGTTCAGCTCTGCAGTGCACACCAGATGTCCTGGAACCAAAGGGAGGAGAAGTGGAGACTCTAAAGTGGGCGTGGAGGCCTGGGGGCGACCGGGGACCAGGGCAGGGGAGGGGAAAGCCAAGCCAAGCCACAGCGGGGGCTTTGCGCTCGTCCTGGGGTAGTCGCGGTGACGGGACTCGGAGTGAAGATCCGATGTTTGTTGAGGACGAGCGGGTTCGGACTGTCGAAAAAGGACCGCTGTGCTACATGCACCTCCAGCAATAGCCTACAGTTTTCACATGGACCCATTTATTGAAGCGTGTGCCAAATGAACACAACAAAAATATCTCCTGTACTAGGCATACATAATCGCTTATGTATACGGATATATGAAAACACTGCCGTCATTCGGATTTGTAGACACACATCCACACACTATACCCTGTCTATTATATTTAAGGTATGAAGATCTACGCTCCTGTTAGATTTTAAACCCTAGAGTTCTGCATTTGTACTGGCATTGTCAACTACTTTGGGCTGGAAGCACTGATACCCATTTGACTACCACAGAGTTCCACTGCATGGTCACCAAGCTGACTTAAATGTACTCAAAATACCATTAGGAAAAAAGTAGTGAGTTCTAAACTTCCTTTATTTAAAAAAATATAAATATGTACATAAATTCTATTTCAGCTATTAAAATGGGGTCACAAAGTAAACACCTGAAGCCTGGGGTTTTTCATGGACTCCTCCCATTAGCTGTCCTTTGCTGCTGGCCAAGAGCAAGAACCCTATAGGACCATTTACCTTGTATTTATAGGCATCGATCACACTCACGTGGAGAGAGCAAGAGAAGGGAGCGTGAAAGCAGGACGGGGCATGAAGATACCTTCAGCGAAAGTGGGGGGAAAAGAAAAAGTAAGAGCGACAGGGAGACGACTTTAGTAGACCATGCTGTGCTCGCACATCAACCCCAGCTCCTGAGCCACCAAGAGCCCGAGCTGGAAAAACGCTTGTGAAGGCTGGATCCGAACTCGCACATTGCTCGCTAGGCAGGGGCTGCACGTTTCGCTCAGGGGTGCACTTTCTGCAGTTTGTTCATGAGAGCACGGTGCTGTACACTTAAGGCAGCGGAACCCAGATAACCTCAGAAACAGGCGTCTAACCTGGATTACGCAGCGCACCACTTCTTGTCCTCACGTCGAGTTGCTCGGTGGCCACCCTGGAGCTCTGGAACCCGCAGAGCAGCCAACAGCACGGCCATCAACCCTCCCTCCACCTCACAGAATGAAGCAAAACTAA
Source organism: Chrysichthys cranchii (assembly GCA_030068335.1). Classification (NCBI taxonomy): domain Eukaryota; kingdom Metazoa; phylum Chordata; class Actinopteri; order Siluriformes; family Claroteidae; genus Chrysichthys; species Chrysichthys cranchii. The sequence goes on from JAQMCW010000009.1 coordinate 9,106,126, forward strand.
AATCTACCACACAACAGTTGTGTGTCAGTTGTTTTACGCTGTTTTCCTGTTTCAAAAAGGGGAAAGGGGGGGGTAAATCGATACTGTTCGGGATCCAGTTCTCAGTAAATATGCCGCATTAACAACAGTTCCAGTTTCAATAAAGCAATAGATACAGCCATTTTACTGACATTTAAAAAAAATCTGATACACCTTGTTTCAAAGTGCACAACTGCTACATTATTGGTTACAGACATCTATGTGCTATAAAAAAAACTGCTTTGGTACAATAAATTATCAAAAGGGAAAATAAACTCTCCTAAAATTCACAGCATAATTGTGAGGCAAAATAAGCAGGTCACACAAACGTCTGCATGTTAAGATTTCCAGGGTGAAGGGACAAAAAACCAAAAAAAAATAAATAAAAATGTGCGCAGAGGTTCCAACGTAAAATTACATGCTGAAAAAGCAATAAAATTAAAATGAAGCAAAGAAGTGAAAGCAAGGGGGGGAAAGAGCAGTAAGGGACACGGGAGTAGCTGTTTCCATTCAACTTGCAATACTACTTCTGTGAATTCACAAGGCCGGCAAAAACAAAAAAAAGGAGACTCCCAAATAGTAGATTTCTAGATAAGGAAGGCCTCGAATAACCACTCTCATACTCTGTTTCCTATTTATCGTGTGTAAAGACTTGTGTATACCAGATTTTAAAAAATACAGGAAAGCTATTTTCCCCAGTTTTAGGGTAAATGTCCAGCTTATCTTCATTCAGTGCGTGATAAGGCCATTTTTCAAACGTGCTCGTCCACCGCTGCCCGGTACCAGGCTCCTGCCCGCTCCACTGCCCACTCTAGAGCTCGTCACCAAACAGAAACGCCAGCGAACACTGCTGCTCTGGGACACCCACAGAGCCCGGGAGCGAGCCGCTAAACTGCACCCTCTATGGGAGAGACACCCCGCACTCCACCTTTTAAAAGGAGACACTCGCAAGACTGCACCCTCTACACAGCATGCCTGCTCTCTCTAGTGCTGCTGCTCTGCTAAACTCAAATCAGAGAATTGCACATAAAGAAACAAAACAAAACAAAAAAACATCCAACATACAAGCCTGCTGAGAAATGGAAATAAAAAAAATGGCAGTTGAAAGAGTAACCGTTGGAGAAGATTTGTTTTTGTTTTGTGAACGCATTGTATTTCTGGTGACTACAGGCAGAGAAACGTCCATCTCCAAGACCACTGGACCTTCTCCCAGACTGTTAATGGAAACCTAATTTCATGGCTGCCAGGAAGGTGCATATGTGAATTTAAAAAGAGCTGAGTGAAAAGGAATAAATGTATGATTATATCATTTCTTTAATAATAAAATGAAATTCAGTTGAAAAACGTTCCAAGCCAAAAAAAAGAAAAAAGAAAAAAGAAAAAAAAAAAGAAACGGTAACTGACTGAAACAGAGGCCTCCAGCAAGTGAGCAGAGAGGAGTTTGAGCGCACACGCGGCGTCAGTCGTCATCTCCCTTCTCTTTTACAGCAGCTTTTTAATCTCTATGCACTTTTTCGAACAGAAAAAACAAAAAAACAAACAAACAAACAAAAAAAACAAAACAAAAAAAAACACCAGCGTTTTTTTCTTTTTTAAAAACCACACACACAGGGGGAGGGGGGGAGCGGTCCTCTCAGCGTAGTCAGGAGCTGGCCACTGAGCTCTGCTGCACGCATACACCAGCCATGGGCGAGTCCTCACGGTCCAGGCCCTGGCGCAGGCCCATATGAGTCTCGGCTATGTAGCCCGAGTTCGTAGAGAGTGGGTATGCGGCGTGTCCGGCTGTGCCCGTTTCCTGGCGCGGGTTGGAAAAGGCGTGCCCGTAGCCTATGCCCAGTGGCAGCGGGCGACTCTGGTAGGCCTGGTGGGGGTGGTGATGGTGGTGGTTGCCCGTAGACGACGAGGACGTAGACGAGGACGAGGCTGAGGAAGACAGCGAGGTCATGGACAGGTGGCCATGCGACACCTCCATGGAGTCCTGCGTGGAGGCGCCGCTGTGTGAGGGCGAGTAGATGCGAGGGCGTGGGCGTGCCGGGCCTTGCCCGTGCTGACCGTGATGGGCATGGGGATGGTGGTGATGGTGATGAGAGCTGTGTGGGTGGAGGGGTTTGGGCTGGTGGGGAGGCAAATGGAACGTGGTCTCTTGGACTGGGTGAGTCTCTCCGGCTGCCTGCTGGAGCCCATCTCCACCCACCCAACCCAGGGAGGGCCCGAACGCCTGCCTTGCCTGAGACACACAGTAAAATCAATAAACTGGAGCATCGAGAGAAAACTGGAACTGGTCTAACAGCATGCAAACAGGACACGGCATCACAAAATAATTCTGCATGCCTCTAGAGGATTCTTGATATCTGTGTACAAGATTTTAAAGTTTGTTTTGTTTTTATCCAAGACACTATGTCACTACAGCCTGCTAAAGAGGAACATCTTTACGACTAACACCAGTCCAGTTGTCCCGCTACTACTACAGGCAATGGCAAGTCATTAAGTGATTAACTGACCTCAATTGATTGTACATCCATAATGACTCTACTGATCATCACGATCGCTGAGGCTGAGTAAGAAGTGCATACCTGAGGGCAGAGGTTATGGCAGTCCATGCCTACCGCAGCACTGAAATGGCCTCCACTTAGCCGATGCTGATGGGTGGGATCAGAGCGGGCACGCCCACTGGTGCTCGTCCCAGAAGAACCTCCTGAAAATGAATCCAAGACGCTTTCTTTGCTTAACGTGTCAATCACTACACTCTGAAAATGTATGACAACTTAGATAATGCGTATAATAGACACAAATGAGATAGGGTTGAATGCGGCCTTGACTCTCTTCCAGCTTTAGAAGCACCGAGACTGACAAGACACTAGAGGCCGTCAACAACGGGTGGATCCTGTTGCATGCTTTACAGGCTAGACAACACCTCCTTACAAGTTTTGAGTCGCTGAAGTCTTCTAAAACTCTAGAGTGACAAAATGACGGTTAACGTCAGAGTTGGTGTCAAAGGAATAAGATGACACACGGAGACAAACGGCATAATACGCTGTCGGTAAAATCAACTGCAAGAGTTGTCATATCAGACAAGGACAGCCAAGAGCAACAGTGCTGGATAGAGATACGAAGCGCAAGACTCCGATACACACACACAGGCAGGAACGGCAAAAGCATGAGTCCGTGACGGTAAACGGAATCGTAACTCCCTGGTCAGAGTGTGCGGTCAGCCAATTAGGAGTCAGATTACCTTCAGCATACAGACACTGGAGATGTTACTGTCCCAGTAAAGGCCTAAATCATAGGACCGTGAGGTCGGTAGGGGCGTACCTGAGCTGGAGGAGGTGCTGGACGTGGTTCCAGAGGACTGAGACTGCTCCAGTGCCGGACTTGTGGACACACTGCTGCTGGTATTGGTGCCCTCATCAGCTGTCTTCTTGAAGAAGCTGTGCTGCAGCGCATAGTACGGTTGGATGCGGCTCTTCGGGTCATAGTCCAGCATCCGCAAGATCAGGTCCTTGAATTTCAGATAGTCTGCAACGGCATGGCCTGACTCACCCGCTCTCCTGCCACCTGGCCCCCCAGCCTCCACTCCCAGAATATTGTGCAGTTTACGAGAGCCTGCCGGTTTATACTACAAAGAGAGGTGAGGAGATCAGTGTTATTCAAAAAAACACAGAAACAGCACTTGGTAAACGAAGAGAGATGTGCATCATTCAAGCAGCGGTGAGATCAGGATCAGATCGGAGGTCATTGTAGCTATGCATTTCTCATTTGTCTGAAAGCCTCTGATCCTACAGAAGTCAAAACTGATGAGCTATGTAAAGTGATTCATGATTTGGGTTAGTTGTTGATGTATGGGGAAATACTTGATGGGAAACGCACCCTTTTTCCATCTTTGGTCTTCTTTGCGCACCACGTGCTATCGGGCATCTTCTCAAAGAACTTCCTTGCTTTTGGTGCCTGATCCAGTATATGACTGGGAGGGACCCCCAAGACTTCCACTATTTTATTCATTTGGTCCACCTGGCACAAAAAAAGTGAGAGAAAAATCACACGTAGGAATGAGGACAAAACTAGAACCACTTCTACTTCCTTCATTATGAAAAACTACAAAATGACATCCCTGGCTAACAAATGCGAAATAATAATCCCTTAATGCCTAAAGCACCAAGTATCTACTTCATCTGTTGTACATGGATGCGTTTATTACGAATAATCACTTCCTCACTTATAGTGGAAATCTAAGCTCAGTGGCTGGAACGGTCAGGAGACATTTACAGTGGTGCTTGAAAGTTTGTGAACCCTTTAGAATTGTCTACATTTCTGCTTAAATTTGACCTGAAACATCATC
>JAQMCW010000009.1:9237625-9252839 GCA_030068335.1 Chrysichthys cranchii
AGAAAAATCCATAAGTCACAAAAGTTAAAGCAAAATGAGTGTGAAAAGTGAAGGTGTAAAAACATTTTGATTTGATTCACATTTACAGTTTTTTTTTTTTTTGCATTTTGATAATTAATATTTTGCTTATGGATTTTATGATTTTCTTTTTCACTTAAAATGACAAAACAATAACCTCCATGTCTTTTGGTATTATTTTTTCCAAATTCATGCCAGCCACATGAAATGAGGCTGTGGAACTTGCGTTGATACGTGTTAAGCTCCCATTCACAACCTTTGCCCTGTATGCTTCTACCTCTTGTTTTGTATTGCTTTGCATTGTATTGTATTGTATTATGTAGCCAAAAGGATGTGGACATATAAACATCACAATCATATGCTGGTTCCCATTCAGAGTTTGTCCCACTTTTGCTACTACAACAGCCACCACTTTTCTAGAAAGGCTTTTTGCTAGATTTTGGAGAGTGGCTGTGGGGATTTGTGCTCATTCAGCCACAAAGAGCATTAGTGAGGTCAGGCACTGATATCAGGTGAGGAGGTCTGGCATGTAGTTGGTGTTCAAGTTCATTTCAAAGCTGTTCAGTGGGGTTGAGGTCAGGGTGCTGTGCAGGCTATTCGAGTTCTTTCACACCATTCTTGGCACACCTTGTCTTCACGGACCTCACTTTATACGCAGGGACATTATCATGATGTAAGGGGTTTTTAGCTCAGGGTTCCATTGAAGTGAAAACTTAAAACATGCAAAGAGGGTTCTTCTTCTTCCTCTGTAATGTCTCACAAGACACAAATAACTGGGGCTTAATTTGTTTGAAGTTGTAATCTCCATTGCAGCTCTACTTTGAATTGTTTTAAATTTTCATGTGGTTTAAATTTGCATGAGAATGATTACATAAAATGCAACCATGGGTCTACTTAAAAGCTTCAAATGCAGTCTTTCTGAACGTGGCTGTGTATCTGTGGCTTAGGCAATTAATTTGCAAGAATAAAGTAACTCTTGTGTAAGCCTTTGCATCCATGGCTACTATCTGCACTTCCATAATTAGAAAAATAATATTTTGAGCATTGTAGAGTTGAAACTCTGTGACTGTCTAGCATTGACTTTTGAAGTTCGTTAATATCTCAGTAATATTTCTGTGGAATTTGTGTTGGAATTGGAATGAAATTGGAAAGGGATGGAGATGAAAGAATGTGAATGGCTTGAGTGGATAAGGAACACTAACTGTTAGAATTCTGTCCACCTCTTAACCTGCAAAATTGCCATGAAGGTGTTTGCTGATTTTTCATTTTATCTCTCATATATTAGATTTCACAGATGACTGTTTAGTCTGGATTTCTAGTATCTGCATAGGCCTTTTCTTGCAATTCAGCTCTTGAGTTATACAGTGGTGCTTGAAAGTTTGTAAACCCTTTAGAATTGTGTAGATTTCTGCATAAATATGACATAAAACATCATCATCAGATTTCCACACAAGTCCTAAAAGAGAACCAAATTAAACAAATGAGCCAAAAACATTACACTTGGTCATTTATGTGTTGAGGACAATGCCAGTGACAATCAGGAGTTGAGTGACTGTTTTATTTAAAGAACAGGCATCAGTCAAGGCCTGAGCTTCACAAAACATGTTTGTAGAAGTATATCATGACATGAACAGTGGAGATTTTCTGAGGACCACAGCCTGCTTATCAGGTTGGAATAGGTTAAAAAACCATGTCTAAAGTATTTTGACTTCACCAATCCACTATCAGACAGATGGAGGCAATTTAGGATAATATTTACCGTCTCCAGGAGAGAACTAGAAGCAAAGATCACTCCAAAAGCAAGGCATGTAATAATCCACAAAGTATCGAAAGAAACCAGACTAACTTCTAAGCAACTAAAGCCTTCTTTCACAATGGCTAATGTTCATGAGACCACCATCAGTAGAGCACTGAACAACAGTGGTGTACGTGGCAGAGTTGCAAGGAGACGGCCACTGCTCTTTAAAAAAACAATGCTGCCCAACTACAGTTTTATTTCTTAAATGTTTGGAGAAAGGAAAACACTGCACTCCAGCATAAGAACCTTGTCCCCTCTGTGAAACATGGAGGTGGTAGTATCATGGTTTGGGCCTGTTTTGCTGCATCTGGGCCAGGGTGGTTTGCCATCATTGATGGAACAATGTATTCTGAATTATAGAAGCCAATTTGAAAGGAAAATATCAAGACACCTCTCTGTGATCGGAATCTCAAGACAAAGTATTTCATGCAACCAGACAGTGACCCTAAGCACAGAAGTCGCTCTACCAACAAATGATTAAAAAAATTATTAAATTAATATTTTGGAAAGTCAAAGTCCTGACCTTATTCCAAGAGGAGTGTTGTCCAAGGAGTCCATTTGAGAGAATCCACCACCATCCCAAAGTTGAAGCAGTTCTGTACAGAGGAATGGACAAAAACTCCTCCAAGCTGATTTGCAGGACTGATCAGCATTTACCAGAAATGTTTAGTTGCAGTCATTGCTGCACAAGAGAGTCTGAATGCAATGTTTCATATACATTTGCCACTCGCAGATATGGAATATTGGATAATTTTCCTCAAAAAATAAATGATCAGGTATAATATTTTTGAATCATTTGTTTAATTGAGTCATCTTTATCTACTTTAGGACTTGATATTTCAGGTCATATTTATGCAGAAATCTAGAAACTCTTAAAGGGTTCGCAAACTTTCAAGCACCGCTGTACAGTACGAATAAACATTTACAGTTAGTAGTAAATAATATACTAAAGCATCCAAGAAATCTTGTTCTCTTTCCTGCCAGTTTTGTCTTTGGTTTTTCAGATGATTAACTTGGTGAGGATTTTCCACTCTTATCCAAAGTGACTTTCAGTTGAGACAGGATATAATCCTGAGCAGCTGGCAGCTAAGGGCCTCGCTTAACAGCTCAGCAGAGGTTCTCTGACAATATGGGGATTTGAGCTCACAATGTTCTGATCATCAGCTCAGAACTGTAACCACTGTGTCACCACAGCAGGCAGTGATATCGGGGTCTTGTACTTGGATTTTGGAGTTATTTTAAACCCTGTTCCTCCCTGTACAGACAGCTTGGTAAGTGGGCCAGCATCAGCCGAAGTTAAGCCTGTGTCTGCTTTTCTTCCAAGGGTGTTGCGTCAGCAGTACAAACAGCCCGCGAATGTGCTCGTCAGAGCTAAGGCCACTCTGAAACACACTCTCCTTCCTCTTCAGCTTCCTGACAAGGTTCCTGCCACTGTCACTGAGGAAACAAGACCCAAAATGGGGGAGTGACAGAGCGTGAACATGAAGTTGAGGTTGCCGTTCAGGTGTAATGTGGATGAGTGATGTAGATATGCTTGCGAGCAAATCAGCTGTAGGAAATGAAATGGTGCACCTATTTTTGTTCCTTATGTGAGGGGCTTTTATCCATGATCTCATACCGCTTTCTCAGATGTTTATTGGCTGGTGTGAATAGGAACTAAGGCCTCTACTGTAGATTTATTCTTTGTGCTCACAGGGTAAGAGCTGCTTGAAGTGCTCAAAATATGCTAAGCTTCAAATCTCATCGGATTGGAAAGTGCTTTGCACCTTGTTGGAATTCTCCAGAGGCATGTACTAGCATGAAATTAAGCAGGCTAAGCAATAGTTTTGCTTCCTCTTGGCATGCAGATTTTTTATAACCGTATAAAAGCATATATTTTCTCTTTCCTTTCGGTGGCATAGTACTGAAAGTTAGATCTTTACTCTGATTTGCTTTATATACAGTGAGTATAAAAAATTACACCCCTTTTAAAATTAGGAAGTGGGAATAAGGGAATAAGGTTTTTGTGCTGTTAAAAAAAGGAACCAAGATAAATCATGTGGAAGCATTTTTCATCTTTAATGTGATATATTAGCCAACAAAATTCAACTGAAACACATATAAAAATATTTAGGGAAAAAAAGAAATGTGTGCACACCAGTTTCTAATGGGACATGCTCATATTTATCCAGTCGCATTCAAACTCGTATTCAAAAGTAATGATCATGTTTCTGTCACCAATTGATTGATTCTGAAAATAATAAAGGTTTATTATAGCTTTATTGTTATCTAACATTGATATCATCTTGGGTTCATCTAATTCCATGGTCTGAATCACGTCTGAATTCATCCAAATCATGGTCAAGCACGTACGTGATTTACTTTTCAAGAGGTATCGATCAGGTGACGAGTACAAAAGAATTTCCAAAACATTAGCTGTACCACGAAAGACCTTGAAAGCCTTCAAAAATGGATGAGGAAAATGGGTGACCACATTACCAAGAACAGGACATCACTGCAAACTTGAAGAAAACTTCAGGGTGGCTGCCAAGAGACAGGCAGAGTGGCTAGTCAGAAGCCCCTCCTCCCCCCACCTAAAATGTTTTTGCCAAAATGTGTTAAGGTCTGATGAGACCATGGTAGAATGCGTTGAGTGTAATTCTAAAAAAATATGTGTGGTGCAGAAACAGGACAGCTCATCACCCAAAGAACACCACATCCACAGTGAAGCAAGGTGGTGGCAGCATCATGCTATGCAACTGCTTCTCTTCAGTTGGGTCGGGCTCTAATCGAGATGGAGGGAATCATGGAGAGCTCCATATGCCAATCCCAGTCAGAGCCCAACTTATGCAATCAGAAAACAAACAAATGAAAACATTTCTATTCATGAATTTTCTTGACTTGAATTTTATTGAGTGCTGTATCACATGAAAAGGGTTAAAACCCTGAAGTCAGGTTCTGAGGTCATGATTTATCTTGATTTCACTATTTACATCACAAAAACCTTCAATTTTAAGAGGGAAGTGTAAACTTTTTATATCCCTTGTATTTGAACCCATATTTAGTCTGTGGTACCTGAAATCAGAGACCATATTTCTACTGGCTCAACCAGGTCATGTGGTTTTGTTCATTAGGTTGTCAAGAAGAGGAAGTGGTCATAAAGCAGACCTCATTAGTCCAATAAAAGCTACCTGGCTTCATTTAACAGCTATATACAGCATAATCCAGTGCCGCCAATGATGATTGTTCTTATTGAATCCTAGGTTATTAAAATATTTTTCAAAATGCTTCCAAAATTGTCTCTGCTGTATGGCACACAAAGAGTTAACATTGCAGTGGGCAGGACTGGTGGGGTGAGGGGAAGGAGGGGAGAGGGGGAGGGCGAACATGCTGCTGTCTTGGGTCCATTAGCATTACAGAAGCAGTGGAGGCTGGAACAGTGCAGCCAGAGAGAGCCAATGAGACACTTTCAGCGATTACCGCTATTCATACTGCCGGTTGAAAGCTGTAACCAGGAAATCTAATACGGCTGCACTTCCCTCTCTTTTTTCCCCTCTGATTTCTGATTCTCTCTCTCTACATTAAGGCACTGGAGAACTCGAAGCAGGACAGGGCACTGGAGGGAGACGGTGTGTGTGATCACGAGGGCAGTGTTCAGGGGGATGCGGAGAGTGACCCTCCTACCATAACCCCCCCGGTCTCTGAGCCCTGCTCTCCCCTGCCCCCTGTAGACGGCTTCTTCAGGCGCTTGGGCAGCCTGTTTCTTTTCACTCGAGCTCAGCCCGGTGAGGAGGACACACAGCGTACAGTGAAGAAAGATGCAGGGACAAGTGTGGAAAAAGAAGAGCGCACACAGCCACTGAAGCCCCAGGAGGTGTCTCAGTGTTCGGCAGGTCCAGAGATTGAAGCCACAATTCAAACCGAGCAAGACGTACAAGATACACAGTGAGTATGACCTTATATGTTCCTAGATGTCTGTGATGTGTGTGACCGATGGAGAGAAAGAGGAGGAGAGAGATGAAGTTTCCCCAAAGCATTGAATCCTTAAGGTTTCTGAACAGTTTTCTTGATCTTGATAAGTAATCTAACTGTAGGATTGTTCGAGTGTTGTACATATTCTTTGTATTTACAGTTTCACGAGTGCTGTTCATTGAAAAAAATCTGATTGATGTTTTTTTTTGGCACCTGTATTGACTTTGTAACCTCCCTACTAGAATTGTGGTATTGCAAGCAAGTTAAAGAAGAACTTCTCAGAACATGAGCTGTGATGAGCACTCTGCCCTCACATTGATTAATCTAGTGTTGCAAATATCACAGCAAAAGTTTTAATATTTGGTCAGCTAAGAGAGTGGAAGTCTCTACAGGTATCTACGGTGGACAAATCAGCCCAAGTACCAGGAACAAGAAGATTACATGTCTGGGCCGGTCTTTTTTTCTTCCCCCTCAAAGAAGATCTTTCAAACCTGACCTTAAGAGAAAACACCACAACACATAGGTGAATGTCAGCCAGCAACCTGATGAGTTTCTGTTGGGGATGCAAACACAATGTGCTACCTCAAGCCACTTTTACACAACCTGTACTAGGTGGGAATTTTGCACCTTCGTTCCGGTTCGCCGTTCTGTATAAAATGTACGTACACGGAATGTGGGGTTATTGTTCTTCCTCCTTTGAGCCTGCAGCGGAGATAGTCGAAGAGCTGAATCAACGTCTGTGTAAAAGGAAGAGTCGGCATGGTGGGACAGGGGTGTGACGTTTTGATGATGTATTATGTGTGCAACCCCCCACCGTGGGATTTAAAGATCTCTAAAGAAACAGTTCGCTGTGGTATACACGTGCACGGCTAGCCGAAGCACCCCAACACTTATCTGCCATTATTGTTTTGAAAGAAACACTGATATGCTCAGTATGTTATACGTCACACTAGACGCTGATGCGCCATTGTGTTTCACGTCACACCTCTGGTTACAGAACACCTGCATTCTGAAAACAGTCTAAAAGCACACACTGGGACGACTTTATGCCAAATACAAAGGGGTCTTCTTAATGGCAGTGTAGATCTTCAGACACTTCTTGGAAATGATTAATAGCAGAGCCTTTCCTTATGCAGGAATTCTTCTGCGTGTTGGTATGTGTTTTAATGTACTGAACTAATGAGTTTATGATTAGGTCACCTCACTGGCCATCTTGGCAGTTAGCAAGAAAATGCCGGTGCAGTGCACATTTAGAAGTAAGGAGAAAAGAAGGTAGTCATGGGAAGTGTCTGAGAGCGGTAGCTAGTTTGTTACATTTGCACACAGTAATTGCTGAACAGAAACAGAAATGGACAGATGAGACATGCTGGTATACCATAGATAGTAGCAGCCGTGAACAGAATAGTAAACGGAATAGTGCTCTGGTCTGTCATCACTATGAGATAGATATAGAGCAGAGAAAACATAGACTGGAGAAAAAATGTACATATTGATACTGACCGGGGGTATCAGGTCAGGCACATTGAGCTCATTTGACTAATGTCAGCTGAACAGAAAAAACACACTTTTCATTTAGTCAGTTATTTGGCTAGCGTTATTTTGGGCTTTAAAATAACCTTTAGTTACCCTTAACAATGGGCTATGTTGGCTGGCTATAATTTGGGTCAATATGTAATTTATTAATGAACCAATAAAATATCTTACCTGTTAAAGAAAGAAACAAAAACCAGCCAAGTAACTTAAAGAATTTTTAATGAAATTACTTGAAGTTCCTGTGCTACAGGGTTAAACATGGCTGTTGAGGCTAGGACGAAAAAAAACAAAACTACTGTATAATATAATGATCCTGAGATGATGTGAGTCATAGAAAATCCTATTATAGTATCTCCTGGTCAATAATGTGTTAGCGGTGTTGACTCAGACATCATAGTCCAGCTCAGATGCAGTCCCACCAAATATGTCAAGTTCTAGGTGGTTAACACATCTAGATGTATATATCAGGAAATGAAAGTTGAAATTCAGATCTGTCGTCTCATATTCGTCTTTTGATCTCAAACCCAAATGTCTTCAGTGTATAGCAGATACAGGAGAATTGGCCTTGCTGTTTGAGTTCTTTCAGAGGAAACTGTATTTTGAACATTACCATGCTCTAGCCGAAAAGGTCCGGCTATGACGTGACTGGGAGGAAATGGAGCCATTCAGGAGAGAGTGAGCGAGAGAGCATCAGAGTGTACACAGACCAAACAGGAGTGAGAGACTGTAGAGTCCAGTGTTGTACTACGAGGAAAAATGATTCAGGAATAACAGTGTGTTAACTTTTGTCTTGCTTAACAGGTAAAGTATTTATTTAATGATGAATGAATTAATGCTGAATGTTTTTGAGATCGAATTAGAAGCCTGCGTAGAGAATAACAAAAAAGTCACAGGAGCAGGCATTTTTACTGTCATGCGGATGATCAGATATGAATTTCAAGAGATAAACAAAGGCCGCATTCATTAACATGGGAATATATTGCCATTGCTATCATTTGTTTTTAATAATCGCTTTATTCTCGTCAGGGTCACTTTAGTAGAATACAAATAACAAAATCATTGCGGGAGTGGCCGGCATTGATCATAATTCCTTCCTGGAGCGAACAGGAGCGGGGATTAACAGTTCTGTACTCAAATGTAGTTTCTTATTTTGCAGGAGAATTCATGATAGCAGACTAGTGATGACGGGAAATATGTATTTTCTGTATTTTTGTATTTTAAACTGTTATATCAGGTGAGATTGAGGTATTTGACTCCTCTGCTCACACTACCTTGTTCTTGTGAAACATTTTTGACAGGCTAGAGAACATCAGAAAGCAAGATCAGAAAAAAAAATGTTACATCCTGGAGCTTTAAGTAAGCTTCACTGAAGAGAAAAAAAATGAAGACCTGAGAGTCTGAGTGAAGAAAGAAAGAATGAGAGAGAGAGAGAGAGAGAGAGAGAGAGAGAGAGAGAGAGAGAGTCATCAGTGAAGATGAAAGTGTCATCAGTGAAGATGTCACGTCCCTTTTGGACAACCAGTTAACTGCCAGTCAGCACTCAAGGCGTTACATGGATCCTGCTCTCAGTCAACTAAGTACTGGAGCTAAATGTAATATCTTTCTGCAGTTGCTGATCTTGGTTCTGATTCTTGATTTTAGTCTGTGATGGTAATTTGGCTGTGAAAGGTAGTTTAGTAACGTTTAAGTAACGTTCAACTTTTCATGTACATTTCACGTACCTTATACCTGCGTCAAGTAAGCATATGAGGATCTTTAATCTCAAACAGTATCGGCATCGAAGTGATTACAGCTCTGTGAGATGCATCACAGACTTAACTAGAAACATGAGGAGCTGTACCATGCCTGGCCTTGGAGTTTTACCGAGTGTGTGTGTGTGTGTGTGTGTGTGTGTGTGTGTGTGTGTCTTTAGTCCAAAAGCATTTCCCATGTCATGTGATAACATCTGTCCTAAGGCTTGACCCGTGGTGATGTAACGTTCCTGGCAGTATAAGCGCTTTACAAAACTCCCTTTCATTTGTGAGGCACAGACAGACTGAAACATACACAAACACACAAAGACAGAGAGGAAAATATACTAAATGGAAATAGAGTAGTGTGAGGGGCTCACGCGATTCAGTTATGCCCTGAAGAGGAAGAAGGGGAGAGGAAGAAGATGATGACGGCATGTTTACATGTTGCAGGTGCTGGTTATAGTCTTATTCCATGCTGAAGCCACTACAGTGTAAACACAGCTGGACTGGGTTATTTCACACCTCACCAGTATGGGAAATGTTGCTCCTTAGAGACAAAATTACAGACCATTAGTTTGTACAATAATTATAGTAGATATAAAAAATAAGGTCTGCATACCCCTATTGAAATTGCAGGGTTTTGTGATGTAAAAAAAACAAAACAAAAAACAAATACAGGATACATTATCAAATCTTGTTTCATGTGATATTTAATGTGATATAGCAACCAGCAAAATTACAAAAAGCAAAAAAATGTTACAAGGAACACAAAAAAGCTTAAAAAGCATGTATGGGATCTCACTGTGGAAAGTGTTGATCATGAGAGGGGTGCAAAAGAATTTCCAAAACATTAGATGTACCATGGAACACCGTGACGGCCATCATCAATAAATGGAGAAAACAAAAATTGGTATTCCAACGCCCCGGGGCTATTAACTTTTCCCATCTGGCTACCAAAATGCAACACCGCCCTGCCCAACGAGATACCAGAAATTATACACCAAGTGAACTAAAGTTCCCCCCTTTATTCTCTTTGTCTGCTCTCTTGACTTGCTATTTGAATGAAAAAAAAACCCAAAAAACAATTGTGGAACAAATGTTAATCGTAATAATTTGCCCACAGACATGCGTATACCTGTGTGTGTGTGTGTGTGTGTGTAATGAGTTTACTTACCTTTTCTTCTTCCTTACATATACAGGTACTCCCCGAGTTACGATGGCCCGACTTACGATTTACGCATAAATGTTAACTTGCTTTAGAGCATAGTATTTCGGTCTCCCTGTTAGCAAAACAGAGCACCTAAAGAGCTCGTAGCACTGTGAAGCATGACAAAAATCTCTACAAAATAAATATTAAAACAACTGAACTTCAACTGATAACTAGATATTCTTTAAAACTAAAACAAAACAACAGGACTACACAATCACTCATTTTACCATACTAAAACCTTACAATTCATTTTCAGCACGAGAAGCATTAAACACTCCCCTTTTCCTCAACCAGGAAGTAAACAAAGGCTGCCGGCAGTCTTAAAGCGACAGTACCCAAAATACACACACTTCCAAACTGCATTTTTTTCTCAAATGGGACTGTGGTCTGAACACACATATTTTAACTAGTCAAAGGAGAGAACATTTGAGATGTTGGTAAAGTTTCAAACAGGAAAAACAATAAATTATAAACACATCATTTCAACCTGGTTACATAAGCTTGGCTAAGCTAGGCTGAGATACCTAAGGTAGGCTAAGTGGTTCAACACAGTTGTTTGACTTACGATATTTTCGACTTGCAGTGGGTGTGGCCAACTGATCACCATCGTAACTTGAGGACTACCTGTAATTTTACATATAATGTTGGGCAAACACAGTTGGTGCATTGTTGCCACCCCCTGTAAAGCAGTGGTTCTTAAACTTTTTTGGGCACGACCCAAATTCAAGTCCGGTGGGTATGTCGCGACCCAACCCCCCCCCCCCCCCCCCAGTGTTATGTTGCGAGCAGGGGTGGGGGGTGGGGGGTGGATTGGGGGGTTATGTGTGCGCGCTGTTAAAATGTTGCGAGCGGGAGACGTTTTTTCTCATAACTACGATTTTTTTTTAGCCATGCCCTTGCGACCCATTCTTGAGGGCCTCGCAACCTATTTTTGGGTTGCGACCCATACTTTAAGAACCACTGCTGTAAAGGAATGTAGTTCTCATTTAATTTATTTATTGTTGCTAAACGATAAATAAACCCTAAAGGGACATGGGCAAACAAAGTATTTTACAGCTTTGTGTGAGCACCAGAAAGTTTTGCATGTATATGCGAATGCTTCAAAGGAATTTTTGTTTGCCCATGTCTCCTTAGGGGCTCCATAGAGTTTGTTTGGGCAGTGAAGCTAATTAAGTTGTTGACACATGTGTGTGTGTGTGTTTGTGTGTGTGTGTGTGTGTGTGTGTGCGCGCGCGCATGTGTGAAACTTTGAGAAGGAGGCAGTGGCAAATGGATTTACACCGATATCTCAGCTCTACCTAAAATAGACAGGTCAGAATGAAGCACAGGGAACATGAAGAGGAGAAGACCACCACAAAGCAGAGTTTGGATTGATTTTTCAGCTATATCAAAGTTTCTACGTTAAAAAATTGTCTTTCGTATTCAGGCTAGATAAATTCTTTTCAGGCTACCAATATCTGAAGGTGCCTACAAGAAATGTTTAAATTTTGCGAGCCCTGCATGACCTTACAAACAATAGGATGTGCCTCTGAATTTAACAGAAGTATAAGATGAAAACTTACCAGGTAGGCTGCCAAGAAACCTACAGCAAAATTACAGGAGATACAGAGATATCTGTGAAGTAACATTTTGCTTAAATATTGCCAAAACACACACATACAATCACCCGAAACTATGTCACAAAATGTGCGATGGTCTGATGAGACCAAGGTAGAATGTTTTAGCCATAATTCTAAAAGATATGTTGGGTACAGCAACATGACATTTTATTAACCAAAGAACACTATACATATGGAGAAGCATGGTGGTGGCAGCATTATGCTCTGCCACTACATCTCTTCAGCTGGGACTAGGGCTCTATTCAAGATTCTATTCAAAGGAAGTCAAGGAAAGCTACAAATACGAGTCTATTTTGGCACAAAACCAGTAAGCCTCTGTTAGACAGCTGAAGAGGAAGGAAAATAATTCACTTTCCAGCATGATAACGACCCAAAGCACAAATTCTGATCAACATGTGTACGGCTTCAGAAGAAGATGGTCAAGCTTTTGAAATGGACCAGTCACAGGTCAGACCTTAATCCTTGTGGAAGGACTTAAAGAGGGGTCAACCCCCCACCCAAATCCCCAAAAGTGAAATGAACCTGAAATGAAATATATAGCATTGCATCTCTGAAAAAAAAAACCTAATTCTTTCAACTGAAAAGCTTAAGTTTAACATGAAAGGCTCTGCACTGACCTTTTTTCCAGGAAAAAATGTCCTGCTGCTGTTCATTTTTTAAGGATATTTTGGATTTGGTATTTAGGTGGTATTTCACTCCACCTCAGCCCTGAGTTTCTTTCAGGCTTATTCTATGTCTAAGTGTTTTCTGGAGGAATACTGTTTAAGGTTACCAGTTTAACACAGTCATTCTGTCTGTAAAGATTAAAGCTCTGACACTAATATACTTGATAAAAAAAATGGAGTCTGAACATCAATCTGATATACCAGTGTCCAGTTATTAAATAACACAATTGTTACTTCCTGGTGTGTACACTCTCCTCCGGATCTTTTGAAAACTTCTCTCTTCTTTGCACCGTTGCTATCAGAGTTGAAGATAGCAAATGCGCACCAGCAGGATGCAGATGTATCATGCCTCTCAAATGCAATCTATGTCAAATATCTGTTACACTCAACCCCAGAAGGTGTCATGTGAGAATGGTGCACATGTACGCTTGTATCTGTGTCTTGGTAGAAATCACTCGCACACAGAACAAAACAAACATCAGCAGGGGCCTCAAGCAAGTGTACACTCGCCATTACCAGGAAGTCCCCCATGGGATGTGAATGTGACTCAGGAATAATCTCATAGCAATGCTAAAATAATCATCACAGAGAAACATTTGGTCTCATCAGTATTCTCGCTTGGTGTTTGTGAAAATGATTTTGTGATCTATCTTTAGACACAGCATAATTTACTCAGGCATGGAGGAGCCTGAATGCCTCCATTTTCTTATACACGTTCAGATTACGTCAAGTGCTCTGCAAGAAAGACACTCATCCTTGACTGTTCCTTAGTGAGTTTGTTTGGGAGAGGCATCTGAGCTGAGTGGTGTATGAGGATGTAAAGGGTTCTCAGAACTCCTGAGCGGTATACAAGATGAGCCCCGAGTGCATGATTGCATGAATATACCTAAGCATTTGGTCCTTAACCATGGATATGAAGGAAGAGAAAGGAAAAGGCCTTGAGTTTGAGTGAAGAAAGAAAGAAAGAAAGAAAGAAAGAAAGAAAAAGAGTTTCAGAGCATCCTTCATAAAGTTGAAGCTGATTTCTTTTCTGTTACAAAACTAGGGCAAAAAGATCTTCTATTCGTAGCTCCACAATTAACTATAGGAACCTGACTTAATGTACGTACTGAGAGAGATGGAGTTAGACATGGAGGCAGACCGGGAGCCAGGAGGAGGCCTGATTAACTAAATCACTGATGTTAGGGGATGTCGGAAGTGTGTGGCATTGTACCAGAAAAGCTCCTGGGGCATAAGAGCAGAAAATAATTAGATTTGATTGTGAGAGCAGAGTGATTCAGACAAAAATTACAGAGATAGAATTACTTTCTCTTAGGTAGAAGTGCTTCTGAGTGCAGAGCTATGCACCATTAAAGAGCAGCGGCAGCACTGCATAGCAAACAGGCCGCTCCGGAGGAGAGTCATATCCATGACAATTTGTGCACACGCCACACACAAGACTGGTTCAACAGCGCGAATTGTAAACTGTAAAATGAGTGTGCTATAGAATGCGCGTATTAGAGCATAACCTCAGGGTGAAAGCCAGTTTTGTCTGAACTAATACAATATGCTTTTCTAAGCTTTGCCTAGTCTGCAGATATGTTTGTCACCATGAGCAGAGCAGGCAGTCTGCTTTAGTCCTGTGTTTGCCCACTTGTCTCTTTTAATGCTGCAAGGTCAGTTTTAGTTGCGCAGCCTATTTTTTGCGTGCACACCTAGTGTGCATGTGTTGGGGAGGTAGTGGGACGACTTGATTTTCTATCTTTGTCAGAAGAACAGGAATATCTGACGGTGTACATTTGTAAGGACATTTGACTGGTGGACTTTGATTTAAACAAGGTTATTTAGATTTAGGTGTAAGTATAAAATTAATTAGATGTATTAATAATTGTCAGTGGAAAAGTCCTCAGAAGGATACTGTGTGTGTGTGTGTGTGGGTGCGTGTGTGTGTGCGTGCGCGTGAGCACACGTGCGTATTTGCACGTGTGTGTGTGTGTGTGTGTGCGCACGCACGTGTGTTTGCGTGTACTTGCACATGGCTCTATCCCAGTCCCTCTGTACAGATGGGTGAACAGAGGAACAGGGCCCCAGACAAACCTTGCATGGAATTTGAAACACTCTCTTACTCCCCATGTCTGCGTATTGATGACTCATGGTACGGTGATGAGGATAAAATTATGGTCCATATGCTCCTTATGTTCCATATGGACTACAACCCCCACTGGTGCCTTGAGGTGATTTCAGGAGCACACAGGAAGTAGAGTGTTTCTGGCTTAACGACAGGAACAAGAAAAAAAAATCTGTGCTTCAAAAAAATAGAACTGGTTTCTAAATGGAGCTACACTCAATCATCCCTGTTTTTTCTTATATCTCATCAGGTTCAGAGAAAAAGAATGCAAACGTTGTAGCTTACGAAAAATTAAAGAATGCTGTTTCTTATCTAAAAGAGCAATCACAAAAAGAGTTTATAGGCAGATGAATAATTTCTGGATGCTGGCTAGGATGGGTCTTAGTTTTGCTTGGACTTGTCTGTGGAGGATGGGCTTCAGGCGCAGCCGAGAAAGCCTCACTGCGTGGCTTGCTAGGAATAGTCTGAAGAGTGACAGTGTGCCAGCTCTGTTCTGCTCTCATTCTCTCTCTCTCTCTCTCTCTCTCTCTCTCTCTCTCTCTCTCTCTCTCTCTCTCTCTCTGTCTGTCTCTCTCTCTCT
>JAQMCW010000009.1:9252939-9264870 GCA_030068335.1 Chrysichthys cranchii
TCTCACTGTTACAGAGCACCGACACTCCCAGAACAAAAACATAGCCTTATCATCAATGACATTCTCTCTCTCTCTCTCTCTCTCTCTCTCTCTCTCTCTCTCTCTCTCTCTCTGTCTCTCTCTCTCTCTCTCTCTCTAATACACACACACACACACACACACACACACACACACACAAATTCCCACAAATTCCCTCATGAAATGCTGTGTGTTTTCAACATTTCTCTTCCAAGTTTTTTTATTATTATTATTTTACGCTACTGAGATTTCGAGCAGCATCCAGTTTTATGTCTTTTATAAAGAAAACATAAGACTTTCTTATGGAAGATGATGTTTTTAAAAGGTGCTTGAACTGCTTTCTAGCAAGTTCACTGTCCCTGAGATACGTTTGCATTTTTTTTTAGAACTGAATGCATATCTTGCTGTATTGAAAGCAGCTGTATGTTTGGTTTAAAATAGATAGAGCATAGGGTGCAATAAGGTTTAGTTTTAGTATGCAGTATGACCCTTTAGAGTGGTTCTTGTACACTGGTGAACCAGTCAGTCAGTCAGAAATCAAGGAATTGTACTCCAAGGAAAGCCTTATTTTGGCTTTTTAATTTTGCCACAGATGACTCTCTTGTAGGAAGATGCGTAAATATTCTCATGTCACTAAGCTGTAAAAAATATCTTGATAAAAATGAAACCTTTAATCCTGTTAAGGAACCGTGTTGAGGCTCTGAGGTTAAGCTGCATTCTGAGTGCCTCAGCATCATGCCCATGGGAAGAGCAGGGTTTTGTGTAGCAGCTGGTTATAAATGTTTAATGAAAACTGTTCTTGAACTGCTGTTTGAGTAGGTGATTTTACACATCAGTTGTTGGACATGCAAGAGAGAGCCTGTTAAAAGCAGTGGATGTGTATGGAGCCTGGTGTCAGCACCAAATGAGTCATACAGGGTGTTCTGAGGCTGCTTTTTTCAACTCTGGTTCTACATTTGTTTCCCCTTCTTTAATGACCAGTAGTTTGAAATTATTAACGGTACAGAGTGCAGTGTTCATAAATATGACTTCCATATCCACATATTTCAGAGTGTCAGTCCTCTTTTTTTGTCAGTACCTTGTAGAAGAAACCTGCAATTTTGAATCACTAATTTTGAGTCGACCATCTTAACTGATGTCTCTGCCCTTGTTTCCAGGCTACAGCACGAGGCTTCAGCTGAACAGGATGGAAATGCTGCAATAGAGAACCCGTCTGCTACTGTGGAAGAAGACAACGAGGAGAAAGAAGAAGAGCAGGAGCGGTGCCGTGCTCTGGCATGCCCCCCAGTGGTAACACATGTGACGTACCGTGGCCTTAGGAAGATCAGGAAGATGAGAAGGAACCAGGAAGTGCGACTCCACTCTCCGATCTCAGAGGGCGAGGAGGGGCATTGTGAGGTTGATGTGGGTCTGTGTGCCTCAGAAGACGAAGAAACGGAACAGAATGAGGCAAACACTGGCAGTCATGCAGTAACTGCCTCCACAGAGATCCAATCAGGACAGCCTAACCTGAAAACATTCTTACCTTCTAACAGTGTTAGTTCTGAATATCACAGTTATGCTTCAGTGGTCTCTTCCACTGTAAACACCGACCCTTTTAGTAAAGTGAAGACAGAGGGAACGCACAGTGACTTGAGCTCAAGTGCCTTACAGACACACACCAAGGCCAAAATATATTCTTTAGACTTTGAACCAGTGGTAAATGGTAAGATGTTGTGTGTTAATGAAAATAGTGCCTGTAGGTCTACTAGTTTAGAGGCAGTAATTGTTGGTGAAGCTCATTTCCATAAGTTGGAGACATCCGAGTCTGAACCTGTTCCTCTGACTGTGGAATCAGACCTTAAGACTTGTGTATGTTCACAGTCTCTCCATACTGATGATATGATGTTTCATCTTTTAGCTGAAACCCCAGATAATCCCCAAATGCAACCGTCTAACACTGATACTGCCACGAACTTAAACATGCATTTTGCTAAAATGAGCACTGCCTCCAACTTGCACACAAACTTCATTGGTATGAAAATTGCTCCTGATCCCTGCCAGGATAGCCAGCTGTTTAGTTCGAGCCTAGATGGATGGGACCATAAGGAAACCCAAGCCCCTGGGCTATCATCTATAGCAGAGTCTTCAGGAAATTCAGAGTTCATCCTGGAGGGTGAAGACACACAGCAGCTGGGTGTAGATGGAGAAAGCATACAGCTGGAGTCCAAAAAGATAGTAGACAGCATTCTCACCAATGCTTTGGCTGCTCTGGAGAGGATTCACAATTCTGAGCGTGAAAGTGAGACTTTATCAAGTGATGAATTTATTGAGGGTATGGAGAATCTCATCTTTATAGGAGCAAAGGAGAGCATGGATGGAGCATCCAGCCTGGGACAGGTATTGAGAGAACATTTACCTGTTCAAAGTGATGAGAATCCCCAGTCAGCCATCTCAGATGGGACTTTGGGCAGCAGGATACAGGCAGATGGGAATCGGTCCACCCCCTCATCAGGCTACGAGTCCATTGCTGGCTCAGACACAGACATCCGGAACAGTGTAGCCATTAGTGCTGATATTACCTCCACTAGTGGACTATTCAGCATGCAGGAACTCCAAGAGGAACCAGTGAGTGATTGTTACACAGATGAGCTGGAGCTGTGCATGGAGAGGAATTCAGCCTCTCAAAATAATAGACAGGATTCTCTGTGTAACAGTACTTTGCTACTTGGAGTAAATCTTAAAGAAAAGGAAGGACCTGTCGGAACTGAGGCAAACAATGAACAATTACCCCTTAGTGATAGCAATATAATATCTGTACAGTTAGCCACATCTGATACTTTAGGTGAGGTAAACACAGGGCAGGCACAGTGTGTTTTGGATGAGTATGGTTCTTTTTCACAGAAAAAGAATGGCACAGGGCTTCAATATTCAGCCAAAGACAATCCAGAAAGCAATAATCCTGGCAATGCGTTGCACTTGAACTCAGGTGATGTAAATGCAATCATTAATGCTACAGAATCAAGCCAAGACATTAGGAAAAGCTCAACTCAAGTTGTAGTAAGTAACCCAGACTCAGTACAGCTTGCTGAAAATAATATAGCTCCAGTACAAGAATCCTCTGAAAATGAGGACAGGCCAAATCTGTCATTGGTCCAAAGCCATACATTTGACAAAATCATAGAACCTCATCTGATCAGTTGTGAGAGTTTGAATGAACCAGTATTGGTTTCTCAGGATATAAAAAGCGGAGATACACAAGGGTCATCGAACTGTGCAGGCACAGGGGAGCAAAGCTTAGTCCCAGATGGGGCATCTTTAGAATATGCGGTTGAGCAAGGACCAAATGGTAAGATCCAGGAGGAGGAGAAGGTCTCTGCTGGTCCACAACCTACCTGGTTGCTCAGTTCAGACACAGCAGCTGATTCTGGCGATGACCACGAGTGTTTCCGGGCAGTTAAAGTCACTGTTAATGATGACCAGAGCGAGGAAAGTGATGCACTAATGTCAGATTCCTTAACAGAACTGAGCCTGGACAGATCAGCTGGCAGGCTAGCAGCCTTTCCTGTCTCAGCTAGACCGCACCTGGACCTCCCGGGCACCTTTGCCATCATCAGCGAGGAGGAGGAGACGGATACAGTGTTTGTGAATGACACTGGACCTTTGCTGAGTCCAAGCACACGCCGGGTTAAGATATACCCCTTTTCCCTTTCACCAATATACGAGGAGGACAGTGGAAGAGAGGATGCCTCACGGGATGATGTGCTACATGTGCCCCCGGCCACAGAGGAGGAGCAACGGAGTGAGGAACAGCAAGCTTCCTCCATCCTTTCGCTCCTGCAATCTGTCAGCGAGAAGCTGCAATCTTCCACCTTTAGCAGCTGCGAGACAGAACAGGATATAGAAGATAAACCAGATGAACCAGAGTTCCCACAGTGTTTTCTCAGGCCCCTTTGGGATCGTTATGATGATGATGATGATGATGATGCTGGAGAGTCAAGCTTGCTGCTGCACCAGCAGCTCACAGGGACAGCTTTCCTTAGTACGGGACCTCCAAAGGATGTGGGTTCTCCTCCCAGCCTTAGTCCACAACAGAAAACCAGTGAGACACAGGATGGAGATTTGAGGGAAAAGCATTGTGAAACCTCTCAGAGCAGTGCTGCGTGGACTGCCAATACTCCTTTCTATCAGTATTTGAAATCCAATGCTGTCCCATCACTTGCCACAGAGACACTAAAAAGTACATCTTTTCCTAATGGGGACAGTTTTACCACTACTACCATGGTAAGGATTTTTATGTCAAGTGTAGAGGTTATTGTTCAAAAGTCATGTAGTGGTGAATATCTAATTTTGATGACTTTCTCTGTCCCTTGACTCTACAGGAGGAGATGGGAGGATCTGGGAAAGTCAGTCCACGGCCGACTCTGGTAAGGGTTCCAGTTTTCCCTCTGGTCTTACTCTTACAGCACACTCTTTCTTTCTTGTTCTTTCACTTTCTCTTATCCTAACTACTCATCTTATAAAATGACATAGACATCGATTATTAGTAATACCTCCTATAGAGAAATGACATGCCTTGCAACGCCATATCTGCAACTAACATTCCTTAATGAGGATTTCAAGTAGAGGATCACAACCTTTGCAGTTCTTAAGCCATCTGATAGAGAGGGCTCTAACAGACTAAGGATGATAGAGGGGACTTTATCAGATGGCTTAATCGCTGCAAAGCCTTCTATTGTCCCAGATTTAATCCCTGTTTCATGACTCGCTGTTCATTGCTGTCCTGTGTCATGCAACAATATTAGACATCACATTAGTGATTTATAGTTTTTACCTTACACCAATAGTAAACTATTATCTGAGCTGTATGGTGTAGTTGGTATTCAAATTATTTGTCTCCTCAAAGACAAAGGTTAAATTAACTATTAAATATGGCATTCAGATGCTTCTTGGATGATTTGTTGGCATATTATCTCATTTAAGCAGCAAGTAGTGTTAAATGTTGCCTGCGTTTTCTTTGTTTTTAATGGACTCTGATGTTATTTTTGATCATCATAAAAAGAAAGTATATATTACCCCACTGTTTCCTAATGATGGATCTCTAATGACTGTGTACTGATGATGAACGTCTAATGATAATGCCTGATGACACAGCTACACATCTACGAGGGTCTGGCACCACGTGAGAAAAGGATTGATATCTGTGGGGACGTGGAGGACGTGGGGGAAATCTTGTTCCCACAAGAAGCCACAATCCAGGCCCATAGAGGGTGGTAAGGATGTTTATTGGAGCTTTTGTTAATATGAGAAAATAAATGTAATCTTGATGGGATTAAGGTCTAAAAGAGGGCTTTCGACCTAAATTTAGCTGCAGCATGACTTTTAAAAATCTCCCTTTATAATTCACTCACAGTTCTTTAAATCACCCGTAGCAGAAGCACTGCAAGCAGGCTGCCGGTGTGTAGTAAATCTCCATTTTAAACATCATTGGCTCTGTCTTTTAGCTTCTGGTTGCTGCTTACTCCAAGTATGTGTTTATTATTTTACTGTAGGACTATGGTTAACGTATATAGGCTGAGAGTATATTTTTTCTCTCTGTCTTTTTATCTGTGGGTCTGAGTGGTTCACATTATAAGATAAGAAGGTTGTGTCTGCAATCTCTCCAGCTTGGTCTGCTTGTTGTTCTTCTCTAGTGGAGCTCACATTCAACCAGTTTAAGTGTTTATGCAGTGGTTCCATACTAATGGACATCCATTTTCTGTTTTCCTCTTCTGGTTTCTACCTGAGCCCAACATAAAGCTGGAGTGGCTTGATGAGCAGTCATCCACAAATGCTTTTACTAAGAGAGATTTGTATGTTAAGATGGGGGGAAAAAATCATATATAGGAACAAAAAAGCATATACAGTACAGTCCCCTTTAAAAGTATAGGAATGATAAAGCCAGTCTTATTGTTCTTGCTTTACAGTGAAGACATTTGGGTTTGAGATCAAAAGATGAATGAGGCGATAGATCAGATTTCAGCTTTCATTTCCTGATGTTTACATCTAGATGTGTTAAACAACTTAAAACATGGTAGCTTTGGTAACAGACCACATTTTTTGGTGAGAAACAAGTATTGGAATTACTACTTCAAACCTGAGACCCACTGACCTGGTCAAACTGTTGCATTCTTCTTTGTGATGCCTTTCCAGGCTTGTATCGCAGATTCTTTCAGCTGTGTTGGTTTTGGGGATGCTTCTGCCTTCAGGCTCCTCTTTATGAGGTGAAATACGTGCTCAGTTGGGTTAAGGCCTGGTGATTGACTTGGCCAGTCTAAAGGTACTGTTTTCCCCTGATAAACTCCATAGTCGTGTTGGCAGTGTGTTTCGGGTCATTGTCTTGCTGCTTGATGAAGTTCCTCCCAGTTAGATTGGATGTATTTCTCTATAAATTGGCAGACAGGACATTTCTGCAGACTTCAAAATTCATTCTGCTGCTGCCATCATGAGTTACATCATCAATAAATATTAGTGAGCCTGTTCCAGAAGCAGCCATGCAAGCCAAGCCAGTACATTACCTCCACTGTGCTTGACTGATGAGCTGCTATGGACTGGATCAAGAACAGATCCTTTTTGCTAACTTTGGCCTTTCCCTCACTTTGGTAGAGGTTTAACTTGTTTCCAGGACTTTTATGGCTCATCACTCTTTTTTCTTTGTAAATTCTAATTTGTTTTTCTGATTCTTATTGCTAATGAGGGGTTTGTAGCTTGTACTATGGGCTCTATACTTTTGCTCTCAAATTTTTCTTTGAAAGCTGGATTGTGGTGCCTTCACTCCTGCCCTGTGGAGGTTATGGGTGATGTGACTGACTGTTGTGCTTTGGATCTTCTTCACAGCTCCCATAATCCCTCATCAACTGCTGTTTTCCTTGGCTGACCATTTCAATGTGTGGTTCTTGGCACACAAACCAAGAGAAGACAAAGCTAAAGCAATTAATTGTTTAATCTAACAGGGCAAACCTGGGCAATAAGGCACACCTGTCAGTCCCATGTTCCAATACCCAAATGTGTAAGCTCAAAGAAATGCCATGTTCTAAGTTGTTGAATACATCCGGATTTAAATGTAAGAAAACAGAAGCTGAAATTCTGATCTGTTGTTGCTGACCTGTACTGATATTCATCTTTTGATCTCAAACTGGGATGTCTTCAGTGTATAACTAAAACAAAACAATTGGCCATGCCATTCCAATACTTTCAGAGGGGACTGTATCTGAGCATTTCAAGGTTAAGCACCTTCCCAAGGAGTCTAAAAGTCAATTCCTTACAGTTCTGGAACTTGAACTCCCCTTTTCAAACTTAACATTTTGTCTCTATCTATCACTAACTTTTAAAATAATTATTGTCCCAAAACAAACATATTCAGTTGCAGGTGAGTGACTCGAAGCAGTCAGAATGCTAGTTACAGAGTGTTTGGTGGTCGCTGGAGCTGCTTGGCAGTTATTGTATGTAAGAGTCTGTTTGTCTAATCCTTTCTTTCAATCAGGCTTTTGTTAAGCTGGCTGTGCTGGCTGCAGATGTGTGCTTTAGCAGGAAATCGGATAGGAGGCAAGAACTGTATTCTAGCACTTAGTGGACTTTCTTTGAAATTTGATTTGGTAGTTTTGATTCTGATTATTGATCATGCCACAGTAGCCTTTTCACACAAATCCTTCTGTCTGGATCAATGAAATGATTCCTGCTGTGTCACCGCAGCAAGTAGTGCTTTGATGGATTATTAATGTGGCAGAATAGTCACTACAACTTTCTTCAAGCTGGAGCTTTACTTAACCCGCATGCTTCTAATAATGTTTTGGCTGAACAATTGTAACCGTCACACAGCAAAGCTTGTTGAGTTAAAAAGAATGAGAAAATGAGTGAAACAGAGAAGGTAGGAAGGGTAATTTTAGCATCGTTTTGCACTACTACTAAACTAGCTTGTCATTCTCTCGGGTCTAACAATGGCAACTATCAGGGGAGGGTGTTGGGGTGTTAACTAAAGGGACCGCAACAGAAGGAGTGGTTTAGTCCCCATGGAAACGTCCTTGACTCTGTTTGTGTGTCATTATTGGCAGTATCTGGGTTGCTGTGTATTTTTTGTGTGATGGGTTATGGAAGTACAGACTGTTTGTGTGTGTCACAGCTGGCTGCTGTATCTGGAACGGGGATACCAGGGCTCTTGCATCCTGCTTGAGGAGGGACAGACTATACAGACCAGTGGAGAGACTAGAGAGAGAGATGAACTCTCTGCTCCTGCCCCGTTTTCTGTTGGCTCCATCAGGAGAGCAGTGAAGGTATATTTGTCAGAACTTCTTTTTATCCTTTTTTCCCCTCCACCTCTGTTTATATTTGCCTTTCATGAGCCCAGTGATTAATGA
This sequence comes from Chrysichthys cranchii, assembly GCA_030068335.1. Lineage (NCBI taxonomy): Eukaryota > Metazoa > Chordata > Actinopteri > Siluriformes > Claroteidae > Chrysichthys > Chrysichthys cranchii. The sequence goes on from JAQMCW010000009.1 coordinate 9,261,330, forward strand.
GCCCAGTGGTCATCTGATGCATCTGACACACATTTCCTGTCCAGCCAAAAATACACTCTGTTATTAATAAATTAAAGTGAGTGGAAAGAAACTAGTCAAAACATAGTGTGTTGGAGAGAGCCGTTTAGTGTTTGTGCATTCCCATAAGATTATATAGCATTTTGGCACACGTTCTCAGTGTCACACATTCAGCTGCATGGTGGCTAAGGGATTTGGTGATAAATTGGTGCTTCTGCTTAAATGCGTGTAACCAGGACAAAATCATAATGCATTACATGGCAGGCAATGCGGCTGGAGCTCTAAGTAATTATTCAGCCCAACAGCTGCTAATAGCACACCATAGAAAAAAATCTCTAAATCAGGTCACCGGTTCTAGTCCTGGAGACCAGGAGTGAGACACAGTTTGGTGATTTTCCTGCTCTGATACACCTACTAAACCTGGTATTTACCAAGCCAAGTGAGTTTCTGCAGGACAGTTGTGAAACTGTGGCTGTACTCTGGCTTTTCATGACTGGAATTGATCATAACCTCTTCTCTAAATAATTTTTTGGATCGGTGAGCTGTCAATAAATAATGTGGCACAGAAAAGTGAAGATAGTTGGAATGCCCTGTTTGAGCTGCCCTGTTTGAAAACTGCCAGTGACTGACAGTGCTAATGTTTTCTTTCTGTTCAGAAAGATCTTCAGGAGAAAAATCCAAAATGTATGTAAATAAAAATCTATGCAAAGAAAATAGTGGGTACGAAATTACCCAACAAATGATGTGCAATACTTTAGTCTCTAAATTGGACTTCACGCAAAGTTTATAGAGTGTTTTTGTCTATTTGCATCACTAATAGGTTTGAATGTTTGCTAACATGATAAGATTACTGAAATCAAATCAGGGATTTATAGTCTTTGGGGAAAATGAAAGTGCGCCCTCCTTTAATGTTATGATTTATTTTTATCAGGGCCAAAATAACAGTTGTGTGGTCTTCACCAACTCCTATAAACAAATAACCTCAGGTGATGGCAAAAAACCCACACAACTGTATGTTGTATGTAATATGTAGTCATTTAATCCAAAAAAGTAAATCAACATTCAGAAACCAGGTGGGGAAAAAATAAGTACACCCTTCATAGTACCACAGTTAAGAGAGTAATTAACAGTCAGTGTCACTAATGAAATGCACAAGGTTAGTTAATCATCAAGAAGTGTGACTACCTCTATAAAAGTGAAACATTTGGCAGTTTAGTGTTCTGGAGCACCTGTGTGTCTCTACATCATGGCAAGAAGAAAGGACATGAGCTATGACCTCGGCGAAGCAACCGTTGCTGCTCATCAATCTGGGAGGGGTTGTAAGGCCATCTCCAAGCAATTTGAAATTCTATAGTGAGAAGCCATTCTACAGTGAGAAGAAACATGTACAAATGGGGAGCCTTCAAGAAAGGAGTGGGTGTCCCAGCAAATTCTGTCCAAGGCAGAGTGTTTAAGGCTGAGTGATATAAAGAAAAAAAAACAAGAGCTACATTATGTGACCTGAATGCCTCTGTAAGCACATTGAATGTTTATGTTCATGACAGCACAATCATAAGAACTATGAACAAGTATAGCTTTCCTGGAAAGGTGGCTAGGAAGAAGCCCCTTCTCTCCAAAAAAAAAAAAAATCATGGCAGCATGGTTTGCAAAATTTCATCTGAGCAAATCTCAAAAGTTCTGGGACAAGATCCTTTTGACTGATGTGATCTCCAAGGTGGAGAAGTCATCATGCACAGTCATGCGCATTGGTCATCATGTGGAGTGGCACGTATTGTGAATAAACAACATAGCATATTAGAAAAACAACTCACACCTAACTGTCAAGTATGGAGGTGGAGGGGTTATTATTTGGACTTGTTTTGCAGCCTCAGGACCTGGGAAACTTGCAAACGAAGAAGAATATCAAATTTTGGGAATGTTCAAGTCAAAATCCAGTCGCGATTTTACTTTATGGAAAAAGAGTGAATTTTATAATCTGTTGCACCATCTGTTGTTACCTGAGGTTGGTTGTGTGTAGAATTTGGTGAGACCCACACAATTGTCATTTAAACCCTGACAAATAAAAACATAGAACTGAAGCAGGGTGTACATTTTCCCCCCATGACTGTAAATATCTGTGCCCATTGCAGACCTGTTCAGTACCTTATATAATTTATTAATTTTTGGTCTGTAGGATGATGCTGTTCCAGAGATTCACCTCCATTTAGTGGATACTAAGAAGAAAGAGCCAGTTTGTCTCCACGCTGAAGCTGACAACATAGGCGCACATGTCCCTGTCCACCTCGCTGACCTCAGTGTGCGCTCCGGATGGTAGGCCTGGGTTATGCTTGATGTGTGACCTTGTTTTAGCAACACGAACAGCATTGTTCACATATTTGCCTGCCAACTTTTTGTACATGCTGGGCATTAAAGCAACATCCATGTACCTGTCATCAGGTTTCTAAGTCTAAGCATAAAATGTTTGGTGATACAGCATACACAGCAATATTAGACACACTGACAATTTTTTTTTTTTTTGTTGTTTTTTTTTTTATACTTGCGGCTGTTGTTGTGATTGTTGTCATGAGCTGCATCTCAGTTATTTTTAACAGTATTTAGAAGACTGGGACACAAGAAACAAGATGTTTTTAATACTTAAACACTAACTAAACCAGGTCGTGTTAGTATACACAATAATGGTCTAAAATAGTACATAAGTACACCATTTAAGACTCAACACTAGTTTGTTTTGTTCATTTGCAAACTCTGCATCACATGGCGCTATACTGCCCCCCACTATTTACACACAACGCCAAATAGTGATAGGATACATGCAGCAGCCATCTTGCATACATGTATTTGTAGGTAAAAGTATGTTTAATGCAGGCTTATTCTCCATAGCACTGTGGGTCAGAGATCTGGTTAACTGATGCCATAATAGCAACTAGAACAGCTTGAGTTAAGCTGACTTTACTGTTACTCTGTTAAATCCACTGCAGCACTGTCCAAGCTTAAAGTGGCGTCCGTGCCAACTGGCTGTGTTGCATTGTTCAGTGCTGAGTCATAAGTGTGTTCTTGAAAACTGCACCTACGAAGGAAAGGCCACTTCCTGGTCCACTGTTCCTGTTCTGCTGTTTGTATAAGTGGGTCTTTAGGAAAGGCATCATGATCCAACTAAAGTGGTGACTCCTCCCAGGACAAATCTAACACTTGTTATGAGCATGAAGATAAGGCAGTTTTGGTAGCAAAAGGTCATTTTTCATGATTCATTATGCTGTCAGTAAAAAAGGCCGTAATGACCGATATTCTTGGGCCGGTCTTAGGCATGGCTGCCAGCCATGCTGTGAAACCATTTAGGTTTCAGTGTCAGTGTTTTTTAGTTGTTGTTTTTTTTTGTATTATAACCCAAATTCCAGAAAAGTTGGGATGTTCTTTATGAGCCAATATTTTATTCACAACAGAACATGGATAACATAAATGTTTAAACTGAGAAATTTTACAATTTTATGCACAAAATGAGCTCATTTCAAATTTGATGCTTGCT
>JAQMCW010000009.1:9296440-9307598 GCA_030068335.1 Chrysichthys cranchii
GCGTCACGTTTGAAGATTTGCGCTCTGCTGGTGGTGGTATTACTCTGTCCATCACACATGTATAAAGTCCAGCATCAACGCTTTCAACACCTGTTATATTCAGCCCTGAAGGGTCTGTATTTACTTTGACCCGAGAGCCACATTCAGTGTCATTCATTTTATTGTTCTCAATAAAATATGTACAGAACTTTGACCCTCCATCCTTTGACCACTGAAAACTGATCTTTATAACGTTACTGTTGAACAGTGAAGGACATGGTAGAAAGGCAGTATCTCCAACAGACACTGTAACGTCCACTGCACCTGTAGAGTGAAAGAGTACATTAGTATAGCGCAAACAAAATAATGGCATGAAGAAATGCATAAGGAACTATGAAGGATTTATAAGGTTCTTTATTATTGGCAGATTAATACAGACAACATCAGTGTTGTTAAATTTTTATGATTTTTAATGTATCCCTAATAAACTTTGTTTATTATATATATAATATATAATATATCCCTAATAAATCTCGATCACTTGTACATGATTATAATGCCTTGAAGTGTCGTGCTATTCAATTTCAACCTAATTTCTCACCCTTACTGATTATGTTCCCTGATACTTTCTGACAAGGCTTTAAATCCTTGAGTACAGTTTCTTATAGATATCTGATTAGCACAGAGAGTAATGTTTATCCTTTGAACCAAAATATGAGATTTGCAAACCTACTGTTTAGAAACAAGAATAATGAGCTATAATCAAATCTGACCAGAGAAGTTTAAAACATGATTTTGATTCCTTTTATTCACCATCACACTTTTATTTTAAAACGATAAATGGCAAATGGTATCTTTAAAAAGTAAGCATAAACCTATTCACTAAGTTTCTCCAGGTTGGTTTAAAAAGAAAGTTTAAAGGTGTGTGTGTGTGGGGGGGGGGGTATTACAAATGTATTATCTGTAATCTGTAATTATCAGCAATCAGGTTTATGACTAGCATGTTATAAACTGACATATTATTTAGCAATGTAACACTGTCTAATAAAAGGCAGCAGTTGCGTATTTAGAACACAGCACATAAACCAAGCAAAAAGTGAGAATAAAAAGTCTTACTGGTGTTTGTAGAGCACAACTGAAGAGCTAGAAGAAGGCACAAGAGCTTCCCTGATAACATGTTTATCAAAAAGATCTAAACTGTTTTTCTTCCAGTGTGGTAGATGAGATGTTCCTAATAGGTCAAGCAGTCTCCTACGCACACACGCACACACACACACACACACACACACACACACACACACACACACACACACACTACGCCACATCACATCAAGTTTTGCCCAGATGAACTCACACTTCCTACCCCCACATCAGTGACGAAACAACTACGTTGCTTTTCATATTAGTAAGACTGCCTACAGATTGTTGTTAACATTTACACCCCAAAATATAGTATCCTGCTACATAAACACTTACCGGGACTCACAAACATAAAATGACTACTCTCGGAAAGGACCTACTGGATACTTTTTTAAAGTTGGTGTATATGGCGCGAGACCGAGTTTAAACAGTTACACACAATGACATCAAGGAAATATTTTGAAATGTTTTGGCTTATGTATGTTCTGTCAGTTCTGCTTTCTAAAGAAGCCAACATGGAAAATGATACTTTAGAATACAGGAAATGCAGGCCACAGCATTTCATTACATTATTTCGTAACAACAGCTAAAAGTAACAGAAGTGAAGCACTCTTTATAGTGTAGTTTAGAAAATGCAATGCAATGCACTCGCACCAAAACCACACACTTCTACGTCAGTGTCACTGCTGTGGTGAGAATGCTCCATCAAACACCTAGACTGTGATACTTCTCTACTGAGGAAGACCTGCAATAAATGTACACTCACGTAGCTGTCTATAATAAAATGTATGTGCTCTATGTGTCTATTTTGCTACTTTACTCTTTCACTTGAGTCACTTTACGATTGACTTTGTCTTGTTTACACTCATATAATTTTCCTCTTACTTACAGTATATTGTTCAGTGTAGTGTACAGTATAGTGAGAGCCCAGTGGTCACCTCTCAGGATGAAGGCTCTGGGTTCACACCTGATGACCACCTGGAGTTTGAATGTTCTCCCTGGGCTTATGTAGGTTTCCTCTGGGTGCTTCGGTTTCCTCCCACAAACAATAGAGATGTAAATTAGGTCAACAGGCTACTCTATATTGTCCATAGGTGTGAATGTGTGTGTGAACGGTTGTTTGCCTTTGCATTAGCCCTGCAATAGATTGGCAACCTGTCCAGGGTGTACCTGACCTTTCGCCGGGACTCAGCGGGTATCGGCTGCAGCTTCCCTTGTGACCTGTATGAAGGATGGATGGATATGGTATAGTATAGTATTGTCACTAGTTTAGTTGCAGGTCCTGCCTGCTGGCACTGTATAACTCCGTCCGTAGCTCATCTGTTTAAGTTTCTAAGTAAGTTTCTTACCTGCACACATTTCTGCACTTTTCTAAGCACAATAATGCACAATGGCGTTTGTGCACACTGTTATAAGCTGCACATAACCTGGTAATAATCATATTTTTAACATAAGCACATCTAGATTTTGATATATTTTTTATACATTTGTGCAGTTGTTTGTTTTTAATTTAATGTTTTAGCTAGGGATTGGGACAAGACGCCCTATAACGAGTCCAAGTCAAGACCAAGACCTTAAAGGGGCGATTCTGAGTCAAGACCAGGACTCTGGGATTTTGGGGGAATAAAGATCGGGTCAAGACCGAGTCTTTAGAGGAGGCGAGACCCGCTCAAGATCAAGACGTAAAAAAAAATACAGATAAAAAGACACTGGATTTAATTACCATACTTTGTTACTTACTTACCATAACCCGTGTTAATATTCAAAAGTGTCATTTCCTTAGAGGAGACGGCGGATTGTTGACTATGGGGCAGTTTGGCACAAAGTACATCTCTAGAACCGAAAAAAAAAAACCCAAACCATAACATAAAACTTGTATTCTGTAGAAATAGTTGGAGATCGAAAGCTGCGATCAACCTGAACATTTAATGAGAACAGAAGTTAAAAAACAAAAATGATCCCAACACTGAATATGTTGTAAAGTAAAGCTAGAAAATGAGCTCCTTTAACAGCTGACGCTAGTGTGTGTTCATAATTACAGTGTACTAGTTCACAACGAGTGGCATTTGATGGCATTGCATAGCTCTCAACGTAAGTGAACCCAATTACAGTTTTTTTTTCTTTGAGGCATTATACACCATGTAATACAGTCATAATTAATAATTAATTAATTCATCTTATTGTTTTTTTTTTTTAATGTGTATAATTAATTTGAGAGTATAAAAATGGAAAAGTTTATCAATGTCACTGTGGTGGGAAAAAAAAATCCTGAGGTCACACTCGAATTATGTGTCCAACCCTTGCTGATCTCATCAGGGACAGACTGAAGACCAAGACCAGACTTGAGTGCTACAACACTAGTTTTAACACCCTTCTGCTGTAATATTATCTATTGCCTCATTGCCTGTTGCTAAAATACTGGAATTTCACAGCTGCAAGTAATATAGTGCTATCTTAGGCATTTTATTCTTATTTAAATTGTATTGTATTATATAATCAAAAAGGCATTTTTACAAGCAGAATTCCTGCTTACTAGATTTTTGTTTGTTTGTTTGTTTGTTTGTCACACCATTCTGAGTAAACTCTAGAGACGGCTGGGCATAAATTAATGGCTAAATGTACGAAGAGCCAGTGATCATATAGGCATATATGTATGTATGTATGTATAAGTATATAACGCTTTATTAAGAACACCTTTACGCCTATCTATTCATGCAATGATCTAATCAGCCAATTGTGTGGAAGCAGAAACTCTGGGTAATATTTACATCAACTATCAGATTGGGAAAAACAAGTATTTTTATAAATGCTGATCTGTTGGAATCTTTCACACACATCGGTGTGTAGAGGTTTCTAAGAATGGTGAGCCAGACTGGTCCAAGCTGACAGAAAGGCTACAATAACTCAGATAACAACTCTGGACATTTGTGGTTAGCAGAAGATGACCACAACATGTTGAACGTTGAGGCAGATGGGCAACAACAGCAGAAAACCACACCTAAGTTCTATTTCTGTTAGCTGAGACCAAAAATCTGAGGCTGCATGGGCACAGGAAAGCATACATCATGTATATCATGCTTCTCTAAGTTGGCAAAGCAATGTACTGAGTTTGTCATCTTCTTATTAGGATCTGCTCACGTGTTCCTCGGCAGGATGGGACAGTGGTAGCTCAGTGGTTAAGACATTGGACTACTGATCAGAAGGTTGGGAGTTTAAATCCAAGCACTGCCAAACTGCCACTGCTGGACCCTTGAGCAAGGCCCTTAACCCTGAGCTGTATAAATGTAAGTCGCTCTGGATAAGAGCTTATGACACAAATGTAATGTAACACTTTTTATCCTATAGTCTTGATAGTGTCAGAAATGCTGTAAGTGTAGCTGCATATATAGAGTGGGTGGAGGTCATGCATTTCATATTGAACCAAGAGGGGAAAAACAAGATAGGTGTGATCAGATGTTATCTAGGAAATCCTGTTACATACACGTTTTTCTCTACATGTCAGTCACGCAAGCCAATATGACACAAACAACAATCAATTTGTTTCTTTTGTTAGTTGGATTTTATTTATTATTTTTTTTAAACATCGGTCCATTTCAGTGCTCCAAGTGCTCTCGGATTGATGACTCAGCATATTTTGTGCATATGTGAACACAACAAAATAGACTCGGAGCCCTCTAAAGTGACCCTCAAGCAAAACGTACTTACAGAGAGGGCTTTGTGCATTGTGAACACAAAGTGTCCTCAGTCCACTTCAAATTTTGCTTTAAACTACATAAAGAACTTGAGAGCAGCTGTACATACATAGCTCTATTTTTCTGTAACCAAGCAGAAAATACAGCTCAAATGACTTTGGGAGGTGTTGGGTGGTCCTACAAAATGATCAGCACGTTGAGGAGCAAAACATTCAAGCAAGCTAATAATTATGCTAGCATTAAAGAGCTTTAGTTTGTCCGCAGCAGGAATTATAGTTACAAGAATACAGGATGTGTATTTTCAGCCGGTGTTTTCATAGCATTTGGGCCAAATGAGAGCAACGTGTAAAGCAACCATTTTGAATGACATTATTCAGTGTTACACATATTGACTGTTAACCCGTTTATAGGGCACTAATTGAAATACATGTAAATTCAAAATTTCAACTCTAGAGTGTTACTGGAAGAAATTAAAAGACTTTATATTACAAGGATTTTTTTTTTTTTTTCATTTTCATGCTGCAAATCACAATCAATAGAGTTATCATATATAACCAGTGTAGGGTAAAATTTCTCCAAAAAGTGTATATACAGGACCCCAAAAACGTATACACAAGTCAATATGAAAAATATCTGCATAAAAGCTGTATTACTGTACACACATCTCTCCACGTCTCTCCACACCATTCTCACATCTCTACACACTGATGCCAGAATTCAATTTGGATTTTTAAAAATGGGCATAAATAACTACTGTGGACGTGTGTATATATTTGTCGGGCCCCTCTGTATACATAAATTACAAGAAAAATAGATATAAACTCATTAAAGGAAACATTTATTTATGGTGGGAGAAATCCATGTGGTTCTATGAATTCCCAGAAAGGCATGGGGATGCCATTTTGGATGTCGGTTTAAGTTACCAACTATGGTTCTTCACCTGATAAAGGGTTAACCTATGGTCAAAGGGTCATGTTTTGAACAAAATGCGGTCTGAGTTCTCATCGGTGCTAAAATCTCCAAAAAGAGAACTGAATCCCTCTTTTGAGTCCACTTGGATGCCAAAAGCACTGAGGTCATTTGCAGTAGTTCACTAGATGTGAAATCACCCATAATTATGCAGTTCTCAGGAGCACTGGTGGTAACAATCTTTTAAAATCAATTCACTGTGCAAAAGAGCTGTCCTAGGAAATAGTACTCTAACACAATGTTGCAAATGCTAAAATGACTTGGCTACTGAGGAGGAAAAAAAAGCTTACACCCCTGTTAAGCAAGAAAAGTGACATTGTTAGGTAACTTTTTCTTTTGTTTTACACAGATATCTCAAAAGTAAATAGACACCATCATTTTTGAAAATTTTATTTCTAGAAACGTCCTCCTAGTTGCTCTGCCATAGTACCCCATTTGATGGAGATCCCTCACAGGAGGACTCCGACTCACTTGCTTGCTTCACAAGAGGAATCCCAAGGTTTTGTGTAATCATACACTGGTTAAGTCCACTCTCAGACTGACCCACAATTTGATAATCACACAACTCTTTCACTACTGGTGTTCACAGCATGGATAGTTACTATAAACAATTAATATTCTGTAATCTGACATGAAAAATAAAAATAAAATTATACCAGCAAGTTTGAAGCACCAAATAATGTCCACATGGGTAAAAACATAATGAGGGGGGTCTATTTACTTTTGAGATGTCTGGGTACGTATGTGAGAAACCAAGGAAAAACCAACATACTTGTGGACACTTTTCTTGCTTTCCTACAGTGATATTCTCAGTCACTAGAAATACAGTCGCTCTTCTGTTGTTACTTATATTTCACCCCAGGTTTCATACCCATCATCTCTTTCCAGCCAAAGTTACTCACTTATCGTCCTTCCCACAGATCTACATGCAAGTCATGTTATTCCTGGTATGTTCATGACTGAACGTCATCCCAAAAATAAAACGCCCTTCAGGTCTTTTTCTCCTGCCATTTTGATCCAAAACTGAGGTCACGTGGGCCTTGAGCAGGAAATAAGAAACCAGACTGACAACTGTATGTCTATATGTTACTTTAATAGGTGTTAAAGGAATAACATTTGCGTCAGCAGACAGTGTTATGACGTAGGACTTGTTGAGAAGGGTAATGGCAAAGGGACCCTTTTACTATGCAAGGGTTTCAATAAGGCAAGGCTGCATCGACAACAGGGCTGTAACAAGCATGGCGTCATACAGTACGAGTGACACTAATTAGATCAAGCACACGTTGTATAAACTCACTTTGAAGACACAGAAAGGTAACCCTTCAACAAGACTGCTTCAAAAGCCAGTGGACATACATTCTTGTACAGAACAGGAAAAAAAAAAAAAAGATGGCCATTTCGAATGGATGCATAATCCAGGTTCTTAAGACTCTGATGAATTGGAAGGAGAAATAAATAAGCTTTAAACAGAGGGATTGGCAACTATGTTTGCCATCAATTTCCCTCTTTTTTTTTTTTTGTTAAATTTCCTCATCAAATTATAATTGGATGTCTGATTATGGGATGATGGTTCTAACATCCTAAAGTATTACATAATTTGACCGGAGACTGATGAGGCCATGAAGCTCTTCACAGAGCTCCAGACTGGTGTCACAATGATGACTGGAAATTGTTATAAATCGTATCGCAGTTGGGAGCGAACTCCTCCGTACAAAGCGGTCACGTACAGAAAGACTGGAATTGGAATTAGAAAAATACAGGTACAAAATCCATTACATTCAAGAGACAATTCTAGCACAAAAGGGTATTATACCATAAGCTTTAGAGCTATTACAGGAACTCGAGATTTATAGAGGCATCTTCTACAGTACTTAGAAAAAACAGGGGAATGACAGTTAATGGAGGCATTGGGAAAAGGATCAAACCTCATCTATGAATCATGCAAGGATGTTCACAAAAAGTGCATCATCGGTCAACGCATTATTGTACAATGCCAAATTTTCAATGCAATAATGTGTCTTGAGATACAGAGGGCTGAGTATTCAGAGTAAATAGTCATGACAGGGGGCGTAGCCGTGAAAGGGGGTAATCGTTCAGAGTGAGACATTTTGGTTTGGGTTTAAGGTGCAAATATAGTTTTTCTAAAATAGGCATTTTAAAAACACTTTGTACACCATATGCCAACCTGCATGTAAAGGCTGAGGAAATCCATCAGAAATATAGAATTCATTGTGCTAATATAATGCATTTATGCATTTATTACCTGAAAACAGACTCACTGACTAGAATTAACTTTCCTGGTTTGTCCTTACACACCATCAAATTACTTAAAGAGACAGCGCTTCCTTGTCTTTGGCAAATGTCTGTAAAAAAAAAAACAAAAAACCAACAACCCACTTGTTAGTTATTAGCATATACAGTTTAGAAGTTGGCAGTTTATTAGTTACACTCGCAGTATACCTAACCAACTGTCGACTCAGTGAATCAGGGGTGGACAAATCAATATGCTGGACACCCAGGACAAGATGATTACATGTTTGGGCTATTAGTTTGTAATTAGTCCTTGTCTCACAGACAAGCTAGCTCAATAGGCCGCCAGTCACCATCTTTCTTTTTTTCTTCCCTCATTCAAACCGAAAAAGAAAAAAACAACCCTATTTGCATTTGACGTTGGCAAAAAAAAAAGAAAGAAAAAAGGAAAGAAAAAAAAGAAATCAAACTTAAAAAAAAAATAAATAAAGCTAACCAGACTTGAAAAATATCAAACATGATGTGAAAAGAAAACCCCAGAACAACTTCTGGTCAAGGGCTTAAGCAAGGTGGCTACTATAACGATATCGCCTGATTCGTCCTCTACCTGGGAAATCAGGTTTCTGGGCAACCAGAACACAGGGTTGAGCAGCACATTACAGCTTTTACTGTCCAGTTGGCTAGCTGTTTGTCCACCCCTGTTGTACGTATCCATATTTGTAGACACAATGTTGCCAGTTTATTAGTTACACTTCTCTATAAACAGCAACTCGGTTTATAGCACACTTTATAATGTACAATTTCTTCCTTTATAGCAGATACAAGATGGGAAGAACTCATTTGCCGCAACCCTGGATGTGCACAAAACACTTGGGAAGACATCTCTTAGCGAAAGTTGATCCAAGACAAACATTTAGAAATTGTTTAAACCCACTGGAGCTTGACATACTGATCAGCCGGAGTATTTCTCATCACATTAGCAGTTGTAACAGCTCGTCATGACCTCAAAGACCACCTGTAAGGTAGGTACACTACTGACAATCACAATCTTAAGTTCATAAACGGACATGTTTGAGGTCTACTAAACACCTCAAATGTCTGAACACCACAGGGAATATCACTCTGTAACAGCCCGAGCAACACAAATTCTCCTATGTACCGGCCATTACGGGTCAACATTCCTCCCAGCTTCTCTGCACGCCGAAGACCTTACTGTATCAGGCAGTCGTTTGAACCTGTTAACCCTTTCTGTTCAAATACAATGAGGTTAAATCCCTTGGCTCTGACTAACTGTGGAGAACAGGGGGACAATCAGACTCTCACAGGTACACAAATCTCACTGTGCTCATTAGACAATAGTTAAACATGGCAGCGCAGACTGCCTCACATGTGCATTCCCAAAAAAGCAGGGACTACTTCCTCTAGAAGCGGTGCATTATTTCTCAGTGCTCATTGGCTTATTATTATTATTATTATTATTATTATTATTATATATTTGTATACGAGTTTCTGACAATAGTCTTCATCCAGTAGAATTGGCCTCGGGGTGAGGCTTATAAGATCATAGAAAAAGAAATAGGCCAGCAAAATCACTCCCTAACACACACTACATACACCTTTAAGGGAAAAAAAAAAGAGAGAGAATCAAATACATCATACTACAGATTCTAAAAAACATATTACTTATAAAATTTGAACTTCACAGACATGACTTGCAGGGAAATGTGGGTGACGGAAAAATCAGAAGCATCAGTCGTGTCCTTGGAGATGTCTAGTGGAGTTTTCCCCTTCGTGTAGTCGGGCTTGAGCGTTCCTTCATTCAGACTGAGAGATGAGCTCTCTGAAAACAGAATCAGTGGGATGGGGGGGTTCTCCCAGGAATCTACGCGAACTTTCATTCGCACAGAGGGTTCGAAAGAAATGACCTGTGATCCTTTATTGGAAAAACAAAACAGTGCGTGTCAGGCCAGGAGCATATCTTCAGCAGTATAAGATCCTCAGTGCTGTGGGCACTGCGCTGTACGAGTTCCGTGTATGAGAGACAACCGATTCTCGACTTGATTCTCTGCTCTCTTCCTCTCTCGTACACTGCGAACTCACAGGAATGGACAGAAGCAGCAGAAAAGCCAAATGCCAAGTAAGAGACAACCTGCGTTCGACTTCTGCTGGCACATGATGGGGAAAGGAAGTGAACGCTGTCACCTCGTCCCCGAAATTAATTACATACGCATTCAGTGCGAATGGTAGAAAATCGACAGAGCTGAAAGGAAAAAAAAAATAATAATCTGCCTAAAAGTCTGATCCACACTGAGGTGCCAGTTTATGAAGTTCCAGATGAGGATAATTAGCTAAGCCCATCTAGCACATAATAAACTGCCATCTAGAGTAATAGAGCTAAAAATTAGTGCAGTGTCTGTTACGAAACTACCTTAGGAAACTAGTAGCACTCTTTTGGATTAGCTATCAAGACGCCACATACGTACACACCGATACGCACACGCACACATGCACACTCTTTTGGATTAGCTATCGGGATGCTACGCACACACACACACAAACACACACTGGCGCCCACGTACACACACACACACACACACACACACACACACACACACACACACACACACACACACACACACACATCCACATTGCAGGAAGGTCAAGTATTGACATAAAATGCATTGTATCATTCAAGTATACTGCTCTAAAAAAAACATCTATTCATCTCTATAGCTGTGCACGTGAGAGTGGAAGGGTGCCCAGTACAGTAACGGGGAGCTGTTAGAGCGCAAGGAAAAAGAGAATGGCTTCTGACCAGGTCAGTGTTCAGTCACTTAGGAACTTGTTTGCTTTGGATCACAAACGTGCCCTTTTGCAGTCTCGTGCTGGCTGCTTCTGTGAGACAGGCAGCCATGTAGGCTGGCGCTGTGTCCAAAACGGGTCATTGACCAGAAAAGAGGCATCTAGGCATTAATTGTGCATTGTCATGGTGAAGCCTGCGCTGAGAGGGACTTGGGCACATAAGCAGGCTGGCTGTGAGGTATGGGGGCTGTAGAGCACAATTACACACACACACACACACACACACACACACACACACACACACACACACACACACACACACAGAA
>JAQMCW010000009.1:9415548-9432835 GCA_030068335.1 Chrysichthys cranchii
GAGGTAAGTTCAACTACATGCAGCTACACTGCAAAATTAGCCCCATTTGATTTAAGCCTCGGATATTGATTAACATCGTGGATTGCATTTGACTCCAGACATCGATTTATTATCTCAGATAGTATTGACAACAGTTAACCTCCTCATGACTGCTTGAATAACTTTGGACAGTTTAGTGTATGTTTTCCAAGAGGTGGCGCCAGCCGTTGTTTGCCGAAACAGATAAGTTACGGTGGGCTTATCAAAATGGCATCCATGGTGGTACTTCTGCCTATTGCGTAAGTGATCCATCTTGCTTGTTAGAATCTTTGCTTAGTACTTAAGTTTATTTTAAATGCTCTAACATTTAAGTTAATCCTGACTAGCATCAATCCCAATACTGATGTGTATATATGCACCGATATTGTGCTTATTTACTTCTCCTGGTAAAATTTCTTTGAAAGCACAATCCTAGCTCACATGATCCCATGTGACATAAAATTTAATGTAGTGTCTCGCTCATGAACAGATGACATGCAAACTTGCACTATGTGGCCAAAAGGTTGTGAACACCTGATCATTACCCTTATGTGGTTCTACCCCAAACTTTTGCCACAAAATTGGAAGCACACAATTGTACAGAATGTCATTTGCATGCTGCAGCTTTACAGTTTCCCTTAAACTGGAACTAAGAGACTAAATTGTGCACAAAGTGTGCTCCATGAAGAGTCTATGGTTTGCCAAGATTGGAGCGAAAGATATGTCCTGCAGAGCCCCAAACTCAGCTCCACTGAGCACCTTTGATATGAACTGCAACGCCGACTGCACCCCAGAACGTCTCACCCAACATCGGTGCCTAAGGCTCTTGTGGCCGAATGAGCATCAATCCCCACATCCATGCTCCAGGATCTAGTGGAAAGCCTTCCCAGAAGAGACATCCAAGTGCCCATTGGGATGGTAAGGTGGTTAGGTGAGAGAAAATGACCAGGCAGGTTGAGTTAAAGTACAAGTCTCCGTGTATATATTGCTCTTGACACTGAGTTATTGAGTATTGGGGTTTGTGATGCAATGTAAACTTAAACGGTACATGCATCTGTACAGAAGCACCCTTCCAAAGGGCACCAAAACCTGGCAACCCTTCTTGATCTAAGGTAACTAACTTGGCCAACAAATGCACTCTGTTTAAAAACAAATATCTCCGGATATTAAAGAACGAGCCTAGTTGCATATGTGCACAATTCATAGCCCCTGTTTAATTCAGGGGAAACATGAAGAGCGATGAATAAAATGTTCCATGATGCTCCTGATTTGGTTAATACTAAGTAGGTTACTCATTTCGGTATCCTTATCGATAACGAGTTCTGAAGAAATGTGTTTATATTCATACTCCATTTGAGGAAAAAAAAAAAATGTCCTGACCCACCCTAGATTTTTTATTTTTTTCAGGGAGCCAAACTACTCTGATTTGTTACTCGTTTTGGTTTTTTACAGACTAAAGTCCCAAGGCCTTCAAAGTTAATGACCCCAGAAGGGATGAAAGGAAAGTATGTCCTCCCTCATCTAAGGGCCTGTGTCCCAAATGGGCTCTCTTGCTTCCAATTGCCCCTCCCTGCACCCCCTTCACACTACCCCAGCCCCCTTACAGCTGTATCTAACACACACACACACACACCAGCTCAGTGAAGTTCAAACGAGCCTGGAGCAGGGGCCCGGTGACCAGATGTTCCAGTCTATGAAGGGTCCTCTGGTCTGTCCTACTTTCTTTCTTTGTCTCTGAAGGTCTTCAGTCAGCCAGTTCATGTTGAACATAGTGTCTTAGTAACTGGAGTTGTGTTTCAGACGTCAAAGCTGTTCCACCATTCGAGGCATGTCTTCAGTTCCACCGAATGGAAGGAAAATCTGTTTAAACACCGTCTGTGATTAACACCGAAGACATCATGAGACTGATGTGACACCAGGGTAGGAAGCTGTGAATTGACATGTAACCGCTGGGGTAAACATGTCAGGACGGCATTATCGAAGTGTCATAAGAGGTGTTTCAGAGACGAGTTGTTTTCACTGTCCCGAATGTGTACAATGTGTCCTCCAAAGGCGTCCCTTTGTGCCGAAGTGTTCTTTTGATTGATACAAGACCTTCTCTTTTTTCACTTTCCTTCACCTTGTATTCATGCTCTTACATGCTGAGAGACAGATTTGTCTTTTTTTTTTCTTTCTTTCTTTTTTTTTTTTTAAAACAGTGCTATTATTGCAGTTTACTCTGCATGATGTTCTCTGTAAGTAATTAAATAATTATCATTTAGTGTGGTTGTGATCAGTGGGTACACACCAACAATGCTCTTTATCTATACTTTCTGCATACGAGTTCTCTTCCTGTTTTTAGATTGCACAGAAATATTGCACGTTTTGACTCCTCAAGATAGAAACTTCAAGAAAGTTCGCAAAAGTTGTTGCTTGGAGTCTAAGAGAGCAGAATTGGCCGTGTTCTTTCTGGGTGGGAAGACTGGCTTGGTTTCTTCTTCTTGCCTCTTGCCATTAGTCCAAAGTGGTTCTAGAAAAATGTGGGCGTATGTAGGACATAAATTGAGAATAAAGTCAGCTTTATACTGCAGTCATAAGTCAAAGTTTCCATCCAACACCCTGAAAGCTTCTTTTGGGTTGTCCATCTGGGGAAACATCTTTTAAAGGTTTTATTTAGAGACGTACAATAGAAGGTTTTCTCTTCAGCAAAAGTTAAACCACTTTATACAAAGTCTTGATACTACTATACCGTTTCTAGAGCTCGTCGCACTGCTAAGGCTGCCGCTTTTGGGTTTCAGTGCCTGTGAATTATGTCAAATTCCTGGCATGAAACAGAACCCCATGAGCAAACCAGAGATCAAACTCTTTGTAGTGACACAAGCAACCATGTGACAGACAGAGTGAGGTTTCGCAACAAAAGACAAGCACACAGTACATCTTTAACCAAACCCAATTTTATGGGCGTTTTGACGTGGACCCTGGTGTTTTCCCTCTGTGGTGGTGGTCTTTTGTGCAGGTGAAAAACCCAGCAATCGCACCTCACTGTGGACCAAACCATTCTGCGACCGTCTGAATGACGTGGTGTCAGTCCAGTCCCGAGGGAACTCTAGAGTGATTTGATTGCAGTGAAAAAAAGTGATTTGAATCAGACTCCACCTACAGGAGGTTAAAGCAAACATGATGTGTGGTATTTTTCTGTCAATGTGAGCTGCTGAACGAGCCACCTGTGTGAAATGATGTACAGTTTGGAACTAAACCAAACCAAATCTATCAAACAAAGCAAAAGATTCAATTTTGCCCTGATTTGGACTTGGCCAGCAGACTAAAAGGTATGAAAGCACTTTTAGTCAGATGGCACTTTCCTAAAGTCGCATTCATCTGCCAGATTATTTCAAAAAAGCCTTGGGTGACTGCTTTACATATTATGGAGGAACATGTGCTAATTTCACCCTCACATTTACATTTCGAGGGTTCACGCCGTGTAACGTCTGCTACGTTGAACAAAAAGTCTGCGAGCGACGATTGATTTTGATCAGATATTAGATATGAGACACTGGGTGCTTTCTTGCTGTATGAATATCATTATCACTTTAGACCTCAGATCAGGCTTAGGTTCGAGTTTTAGGCTTTGTCGGAGACCAGGTGAAAACCGGCATAGGTCTGAGCCTCTTCAGGATAGTAGAGCGAGTCGCTCCTTGCTCTCGGCCGGAGGTGAAGTGTTCTGGGAACGGAGCGAGTAAACGCAGGGAGGGGGAAAAACCCAGTTACATCCTGTTCATGTGTTTCCTTTCTACTTATACCCTCTTATTATCACCCCACACACACTCACACAGGCACAAACATGCGCGCACACACACATCACATCACATCCTTAAATCTGGTGCAGCATTTCTCAGTCATCTTAGGGCGACCCATCACCTGAAACACACACTCAAACGCACAAACACACTCGTCCGTCCACTTTACATCACATATACAAAGATACACATGCTCCTCTGCTTTTCCGACAAATATCCCCACGAGTAAACTCGGCCACTTGGTCCTGACCAAACAGCTGGGGCGGGGGAGGTTCCTCCACGGCTGATGTCATGTGGAAAAGCTGTGGCATCAAACCCTGCACGCGTGCAGTCTCCCAAATGGTGCAGACATGTACGAATACACAATGCAGCACTTTCCTGATCACAGAGACGCTTTTATTTGTCTCTCGGTTAAACATCACAAACATCTGGTTTCCTCATTTCCTTTCTCTTTGCGTAGTTTCAGGGCCACTTGCAGCTCTTTATAGAAATATGAATACACAGCAGTGTGTCCACCTGGACACCCGTCAGGCTCGGGGAGTCTCTGTATGTCTCGCCAGCGTCAGCTTTACTCCAGAGGAGCAGGCGAGGCGTCATGACCAATTTGGATTGCCGAGGGCAAAAAATCAATAATCTTGACAGCTGGAGCTCGGAGTATAAAATCATGTTTAGAAACAAGACAAAAAGGAAAGGGGGAGAAAGAAAAAGGGGCCTTTGTGTTTTTTGTTTTGTTTTGTTTTTTCCAGTAATGAGTCCACCATTTTCATGTTAGTGCTTGTGCTGTAGATTGGCCCGGTTCCTGCTGGCAGATGTGCACGTCAGAGTGCGAGTGTTTTTTAGGAAGCGGGGGGGCGTGAAGATCGTCTGGAGATGCTTTGTCTGTAAGTGATGCGTCTTTGTGGCCCTGGTCCGTTGGGAGTCTGGCTGACATGGTTGATTCATTGGTGTGTGTGTGTGTGTGTGTCTGTCTGCGTGTGCCTACTTTTCTGCCTTCAGGCTCATGTAGCCCCCTCAGTAACCACATAAAGCACATGCACGTCAGTCCAAAGTGTGTAGGCTCCACCGCATGCGCACACACACACACACACACACACACACACATGCTCAGCTCAGCCCAGTCTCATGAGCAACATTCAGGACTTAAAGACAGGCTGTGGACTGAAAAAAAAAAACCCAACTTGGATGGAGCAGTTTAGCTTGTAGAGGTCTAGACAGAATCACAAATTCACACCTTATCCTCAGGCATCACTCTTGCCACACTTTTAAAAGCACTCCATTGTGCCATACAGTCAGCATGCGGAGTGCACAGTTGGTCTGGACGTCTCTTGTTGTGTGCTGTGAGAAAGTCTAGTTATGACTAGGTGATGATGCAAATGCCGTGGAAACCAGGGCCCATTGGGATCCTGGTGTAACCAAATCTGAAATGATTTACGCACACACACCTGGAAGTGACACTGAATTCAACACACCCTGCGAGTAGAGCGAAATCCTGCGCAACACATGACTAACAGTCACATTAGTCCGCCTGTTGCTCGCCACTCAAAGTGAAAGACTCCTCACCCACTGTGAGGCATGATGTTTAGCTTTCACACTGCTAAACCGCGCTCGCAAACACGCCACACACCTTTTGCTATCTTTATGAGGACCTTCCGTGGGCTGTACACATAAAGCTAACTTGTAAACTTAACCTTTGTAACCAATGGTAACCAAAAGGAAGCCAATAACCAGTGAGCTGTTTTAGTTTTTATATTTTGTTTAAGAAAAAATGAGGCCATTTTCCCCTCACGAGGACAAGCCAAATGTCCCCACAAAGTCATAAATGTCAGTTATGTCTATGCCTGTAGGGGCATTAAGATATAAAAACATAATCCGCTCACACATACACCCACATACATAAACTTACACACAGAAAAATCCCCTCACATGCGGTCCATTCGGCCAAAAAGAGCTCTTTGAATGTAACCATTTAAGTGACCTCAGACCCAAAACAGACCCGTTTCCTGCTTCAATCTTGAGGCTATCGAAGAAAGAAAACGCGCGTGCGCATTGCGTTTATCTTCAGATTCATCATAATCCTGCACGAGGCCCCTGATAACTTTGTCCCTAATTAGCCTGATTGCACTGCTATATGCCACGGATGCATTTTCTTCAGCTACAGTGCGGAAGTGCCCCGACTCACCCCTCCTTTCTTCTGATAGCGAGAGAGATCCTGAAGTAGATCCTTAAGCAGCCTCGCTCTACCGGAGCACATATTGATCTGGGAGCGGCACGCCATAAACGGTTTCATTACCGGAACAGGGAGGAAGAGAGACCGGCGCAGAGATCGGTTCCTCTCACTCCTTCCCCCTGTCTCTGTGTCTTATCACATCAAGACGAGTCTGAAGAGCGAGACATGTTTTAGCCCTCAGCCGTCAGCATGCTTTGTCACGTAACCGTCGCTAGTAATGTTTGCCCCGGTCGCTGTCAGGCTGAAGGGCTGGGGCATGTAAAATGATCTTTTGCATATTGAGATGTTTTATAAGTCTTTAGTCGTGATATTCCGATTTGGAGGAAAGTCCCTAAAGCATGCTCAGAAAGTCGCTGAATGAAGTCATAGGCTGATTTACATAATTTATTCATCATGATTGTTGGCATAGCAGTTTATAAATACAAGAGGAAGGAAGCTTTTCATATCAAATGTAATTAAAGTATAATGGAGTTCTATCAAATTAGAAAATTAAGTGTTTTTTTTTTTTTTTGTTTGTTTTTTTGTATTCATTTCTCGTAGGCCGTTTTTGCTCATGGTACCACAAACTAAACTTTTTTACGCATTTGCAAAATACTATACTTTCTGTGAAGAGTGAGGAAAAAGAAGTGATGAGGGTCGTGAAAACTGAGCATGCATGATGGAAGCAGTTACTGACTTCTCTTATTTGTGAATATCTCCAAGAAAAGAGTTTGAAACGAAGACCGGAGAGATGTGAGGGTGGCACAGTGATTGAGCAGGATTAGTCATCAGAAAACAGCGGTGATCGGGATAGGTGATTAGCGAACAGCGGTGATCAGGGATTGGCCATTAGCGAACAGCGGTGATCAGGGATTGGCCATTAGCGAACAGCGGTGATCAGGGATTGGTCATTAGCGAACAGCGGTGATCAGGGATTGGTCACAGGCGCTGCACAGTTGGGCATTACACACAACAAACCTCTCTCAACTCGTCTGTCAGCAGCTGTGATGTGAGCTAGAGAGCCGTATTGAGTTCTTCTGGTCAGAAAATCGATATATTTGTTGCTACACTCTTTTTGTTTTCATTAACGTCACTAAAGTGATCTAAAAATTCACCAAATCTAGCTTTGGCAGCTTTTATGATGTGCTGCTGGTATCAGCACTGAGGTTATAGTGTAATGCTGCAGGGAATATTCAATAATTCTGACAAATTCAAATTGGATTCATTTGAAAATCGGATGGTATATATTTCTGTAAAAATGTGTGCATAAAATAAATTAGAACACATTTATGAATACCATAAACCATCTTCCATTGCCTTATTGCCAGATCCTGTGTGCTTGTCTTTTCTTTTCTTTTTTTAAGCAATATGATCCTTTAAATTCTGCACTAAGTTGTATTTTTTATTTATTTATTTATTTTGTTTCTACACTCGAAATAAGTTTTGAAAACATGAAGCAAATCGAGACAGTAGGTAAAACCTGGCACAGCAGCACTTGCATGAGGGAGCACCTGAAGAGCAAACATCTGGATGTAGCCCTCAGTAAAACTACCATTAACATGTCTGTTCATTGCATCACTCTTATGTGATACATAACGTGCATGTTGGCTTTCTTTTATCAGACTATCTACAGTCACAAGCTTGTACTCATGGAATATTTGAATATTTGAAACTGTATGTGTTGTTAGAAAAAAAATTATTAGGAAAAATAAATAAATAAATAAAAAATTAAATTATTCGGGGGGGGGAGGAAAGCCGCCCCCCCCTAAAAAAAAAAACAACCCCAAAAACCCAACCCATCAATAGCTGCTGCTTTCTAAGGTGTTGATTCATTTTCAAACAGTGTGTCTCAGACAGTCAGCTTCAAGTTTCATGTGCTATTAATATATGAAAAACATGAATACATTTTTCACCTTTCTGATAACATAATTGAGGGCTTTGCAGTTAGTTGGCAACCTGACAAGCTGCATGTATATTTCTTTTTTCAGAGAGAATAATAATGCTGCTGAGTTTTATCTTTAAGTAAATAAAAACAATCATGGGTGAATTACAGTGGTATGAGAGGAATAAAACGCTTTGTGGCGTGTTGTTAGAGGAAAATAATTAACTATGCAATGTGTGAGTACAGTACCTCCAATTCATGTTGTCGGACTAATGTTAACCGATTAATGTTGAAATGAATTGTTTATCGAGAAGGAACGATCTTAATGTCCTAACATACCCACCTGTAACTTGCAATGCAATGCAAAGAGGTATGTTTTATGTCATTTATTACAGTATAAGTATATAGTTCTGCTCCAGATATGAGCACTAGAGAACATGTTTGAATCAGAAGTGCACTATAACGATATATTCCAGCTCCGTTTCTTTACCGTACCATCCGTGCGTGAGGCCTCCTATCTCGCGCGTCTGATTGTGGCAGTGTTCGTACACAATCATGAGAAAAGAGCGCAGCTGCTGCGGCTGTAACTGACTCCTTTTATTTCTGCTTCCTAAAGCGATCAGTGCACAATCAGCCTGCTTTAACAGCACTGTGCCAGGAAACAGGATGCAGCCCTAACAAAGTTATCCGTCCCTTTGTTTACTGCTCACTGTAAATGAACAGCGGACTCTCACTATACGTTTGCAATAGCCCTGTAGATATCTCTGATGCATGCACATGTTCTTCTTCTTTTTTTTTTTTTTTTTTTTTTTTTTTTTTTTTTTTGTGACATGCTGACATTTAAGTCAAGTGTATTGACACATCCTGTCATGTGATACTGACTGTTTAGTTTGGTATGCTGTGCTTGTTTTCATGTGTTGTGCTTTTGTTGATCATGTCCATGTCAGCTTGTTTGTTGTAGACCAGTCCCGTCTTTGGGAAGTGACCCATGTTAACACCGTGAATCTGGAAATAATGATACAGTTTACTGTTTAACCAGCTACATGTCTCCACAAGATCAAAACTGTCAGATATTCCTGTCCTTTGGTCTCCACGAAGATCTAAAAACGTGCTCGCGCACACGCGCGCATACTATTATTCTGCATGGCATGCAGAAAGAAGTTTCCACACAGAGAAAGCTTACTCACGCTCCGCTCTGAGCATGTGCTGATTTTATCACCATGGACACTGACACTTGTACAGGAAGCAACCATGTCGCAGTGTCCTTCACACGACCGTAATGTCACTCTGTTTGCTCGACTTCCTGTGACAAGTGTGTGTGTCTGAGCACTGTCTGAGGCCACAACCCACAGACTCAGCCTTTTTTTTTTTTTTTTTCTTTTTTCCTCTCTCCCCTCCCCTTAATTGCAGTAAGAAAATAAATATTGGATTAGATCAGGTTCTTCTCAGGGTGATACCCTTAGTCACTGTTGGCCTTGGGAGCTTATAACATGACCAGCACAGTCTGCCTTCTGGCAATTTGGACATGATCCTAGTGAATGAGTAGTGGGTGAATCAGGGTCAGGGAAAACCTTTTGAACTGGATTTTTTCCAGCACACAGGAAGGCATGTGTCATTGGTCAAACAAGCGGGGGCAGGAGATGATGATGATGATGATGATGATGATCAGCGGGAGAAGTGATGTTACGTATTACACATATTACAGAAAATATTACCGAACTTAGGGCACTCTTAATGGCTGATTTCCAGTTAAGAGTGCTCACAGTTGATCTACAGAAAAGACCCAATCAGTCTCCACCAACTGAATAAAGTGTCTAGGGACAGTTCGGGTAAAGTGAATATTTTTGAGGCAGCAGGGAAGCGTTGCTCCAGGATCCCCGTTTGACCCTGAGCTCAGGTTACCAACTGTGTGCGGTGTCACATGTTCGCCCCGTGTCTGTGTTGGTTTCCTCTGGTTTCATTCCTACATCCTGAACACACTGCACTGAATTTCCCCTAGATGTTCCCAGGATAGGCCGTGGATCCACGGTAACCCTGACCAGGATCAAGCACTTACTGAAGACGACTGAACAAATACGTGGAAAATCTCTAGTCATTTTAATGGTGTGTCTAGCAGCTGTTTTGAAGACATCTAATAATTCAGTCAAATTCAGTCAATTCTGCTACAAATTGCATCACTCGTGACGGCCGCATTAGGCACTTTCTTAAGAGGTATCAGTCCCCTTAGGCAGGGTTTTTAAATGTGTTATTAACCCACAGCATTTGCAACCCACCCTTGGGCATCGTCATAACTGTTCTATTACATTTGTTTATTCACTGTCCGTCCGTAGCTTACCACCTTATCATAAGGAAAAAAATGCAAATAGACTACCGGCTACTGGATAACAAGACAAATTATATTGCGAGTACTAGTCAGACTTTTGAGGTCTTTTTTGCTGGTGACACCACTGTCGCCGGGGGCAAGATTCTTACACCAAATTAGTCGAAATTTGGAACAAGGTTGGGGGCGGGGGGGAGTCAGTGGGCCATAAATTTAAGTGAGGTACTTTTAAAAGAAGTCCACTGTTTGGGGGATGGGAAGGGGGAAAAAAACCCATATGCAGTTTGTATGTTCCCGTTGTGCCTGAGTGGGTTTCCTTAGTGCGCTCTGGTTTCCTTCCACAGCCCAAAGTCATGCAGATTAGGCCAACTGGCTACTCTAAATTGCTCATCGGTGTGAATGTGAGTGGGAACAGTTGTTCATCTCTCTGCTTTAGCCTTGTGATAGACTGGTGACCTGCCCAGGGTGTACCCCGCCTCTTGCCCCAAGTCAGCTAGGACTGGCTCCATCTTCCCTTCATCCGTTAAGGGATAAAGCAGTATGCATGATGGATGGATGCTATAGTAAACAAAGATATGCAGAGCCAATTCTGTTGAAAGATATATTTCAAAGTTTCATATGGGGGAAGGTGGATTATGGAGGCATGTTGCCAGTAGTGCACATCAGAAATGTGTGTGCACCATGGTGATCTTGTATTTAATGCAAAGACTGAGGCGAAGGAAGTAAAAAATATTTTTCCCTTTTCCTGTGAATGGCCTTTTTTTTTGGCTAGTTTGGTAGTTTTAAAGAATTTTGCTCAGACATGGCTACCCTAGTTATCAAACTCTCATCCGACGAGCAGACTTGTTCGTTCCCCAAACAGCGTACAAAAGACGGGTATCCTAAATTTGGCCAAAACAGTTGACCCTAGAGTATCTTGTAACGTTTGTTTTAGACACAAATAAAGCCCAGAAACCCCATGTTTTCAAACCACCACCTTCTGATTAGAACTCGGCAGATATTAACAAAGCTATATCGCAAATATTAAGACCCAGTATGAGTTGTGTAGTTGTGTTCATGACTGTAAGCTGTTGTGACGAGAGTTTAAGCACAGAGGCCGTGTTTGCTTAGGTCAGTCTTTATAATCAGACATCAAGATTGAGGTGATAGCATGGCGTTGTATGAGAAAGCCCATAAGCCTGTACGGCAGCCGATTTCCCATGAGCCGTGACTCTTCTGTCAGTGATCGGTTTCACACGCGGGGAGAGCGCGTCAGTAACCCAAGACATCTGTTAAGGAAGTGTGTGAGCGAGGGGTCTTTTATTCATGCACAGTAAAGTTGTATGAATGGTGTGAGATACGTGATGGGAATGAACACGTGAGTAAGGCCCATGGAATGAAGAGATGAGTGTGTCCTAGCAGTAAAGTGTTACTCAGAGAATACCAGTTTTTACCCATGACACAGTTGGGGATCACCCAGGAAGCCCCGATTACACACGCACTTCCACACACACACACGAGCACAAACGCACAGCTACATGGCATCTGTGACAAATTGAGGCAGCTCCCAACCCACATCCACCCCCACTCTCTCCACACCGACCCTCTTAAGTACTCATGCTGGGAAGCTCGCTCTGTGGTTCCACTTCTCCTCTCTTGTTCAGATCATCCACTCGTTAAGAATTTACAGTTCTCTCACGTGTTAAGCGCCACATGGACAAGGGCCAAACTCCAAAAGCCTTTGGCTGCAGGTGCGCCAACAGTGCCGTACAGGAAATTCGTCTCAGCAGATCAGCACCGTTTCCTGTACATCCCCTCCTCTGAGCCTGGGGCCACCTCTCATTTCTTTGGGAGTCTGGAGTCCATGTGCTAGGCCATGTCGGAACGGAAGAGAGCATTGTTGTTGAGGCAGCAGTTCTAGCGATAATGTATCCTTTGTATGTTCCAAGCAGTGCCAGAGAGCGCGTCTGTTCTGTGTGGGCGGCGGCGTGTCATCGAGGCTGTTCTGTTAGAGACTTTGGAAAGGAAGCAGATACAAATGTCTTAAAAATGTTTCTTATCTGGTGTACTTTGGTACTGGGTTGAAAATCTTGTTTTCCATTCTTCACCCTTATGAAAATGTGTTCCAGTTCAATACATGCTTGTTGGATTTAATGCTGGATATTATGGATTTAATGTAGTAATGATTAATTGGGTTCGCAAGCTGGGAACCTGAATACTGCAGGCGTGGCCAAATGATAAATTCATTAGCTAGTCCACTCCTGTGTGCTCACTGCACTTCAAAATGGTAGCTACTGTAATGTAATAAGGTTTTTTTTTTTTTTTTTTTTTCCCCTAGTTAGAAAAACTAGTTGTACCATTTTCATTGGTCATTTTTGTGACCGTACCAAAATATCAAGCTGGGGACGAGCGTTTCATGTTTGCACCTCTCCTTATGTTGCAAATAAAATCTGATTTGACTCTGGTTACCTTCTTTATGATTTCTCAATATATGTTTAACTGTGAGGTGACTTGTTGTGCTACTGTTGCTCATTTTCGTCAGGGTTTCCACGCACCTGCGTGCCCCCGATTGTAGTAGAGAGTGTTCGTTCTACTGACAACCAGATTGTGTCCTGTTAGCAGGCGAAGGGATTCGGAAGCACGCGTTATAGTTGCGGCATTAAGTTGTGTTGCACGTCTGTGAAGTTTGAGCAAAGCAATTGGGATTTTTTTTTTTTTTTAGCCAAATAGGGTGTCTTTCTCAGGTTGTTCATGTGGAAACTACGAATAAAAAAAATGAACCAACGCTTGCTACATGTTTGCATTGATATTCCAGAGGTGGGACCTGTAGCTGTGGGGTTGAAAGACACGGTTGAGATTTAATATGGAAGTTAATATGGTCAAGGCTTGTACGATGAAACCTACTGAACTGTTTAACTGGCCTTGTTACCTTATTAACTTGGGCATCCTGTGTTACTTTCGTGTTATGTGGTAAAAAAATTTCCGTAGCCATCAATCCATTTATGAATCTCACAATAAACAGTATTAGAGGCATACGCTAGCGTAATAATTTTCAAACCTGTTATTTATTATGTGAATGTTGTAATGTTTATTGTTCATCATCCCTGATAAAATTCCAAAAGGTTCCGTGATTTTCGTCATGTTCCCGAGCAGATTTATTGGGAGGACGTGATCTTGTCTAAAAGCCAGAGCAACGCTGTTAAACAAACATGATCGTGCACTTTGTATTGTGTATTTTGTTCATGTGAGCTGATGCAGTTCCGGATTTCAGGAGCTGACAGAAGGCCGTGAATATCATTTCCAGCTAATTTCCTGCAGCGCTTCCTGCCTCTGTGGGAGGGTGAAGAATCACACTGTCTGTTCCCAGTATAATAGGGATTATACTTTCTCTCTCTCTCTCTCTCTCTCTCTCTCTCTCTATTTTTTTCTCTCCTCTCTTTCTTTTTTTCTCTCTGTCTCTCTCTGTTTTATTAATGCATATCTGCCCGCTCCTATATTTTTCTGTTCAGGGTGGAAGAAGTGCAGATGTGATGGGGCCTGGCACAACTGTCAAGAAAATAATGATAATCGAGCAGTGCTGAAGCAATGAGCACCTTTCTTTTGAACATCAGTGCGAAGCCTGGCTTCCTGATTGACACTTTATTATTAGAAGATGTCTCATGTGTGGACTCGGGCACCGTTAAGGCATTTGTATGCATTACACGGGTGTGTAGGTGTGTGCAGGGTTCTTCTTCTTCTACTTCTTATTATTTGGTAATTATTAGAAATGAAAACTGCATTTAAAAACAGAAATAAAATCATATCTGTGGACATGATGTAAATATGTCCCCCCCCCATTTTTTTGGCAACTATACTCAAGCGAAGTGCAAGGGCATGAAGTTTAGGACTTGAAGGATTATAAGATGATTTATCTAAACAAACATTATCTAGCTCCATTGGACTAGATTATTCAACCAATTTTGATTAAGCAGGTAGGACAGCCTGAGTGTACTGGGCTAGAAAGTCACTACTACTACAAGAAAATACAAGCCACAGAGTTATAGACTCGGAGGGTGATATTTGCGAGCATAATTCAGTGGCTCTTTATTAAGTTAAATCCGGTGAATGGTGCAGAAAAAACCCTTTCATCTCTTTCCATATATTCATTATTGTAGTCTTTCCAAGATTTGCATCAGTGTTTCCAGGCATCTAGTCCCAGTTCCCAAATATGCCCGAAGCCCTACTTTAAACTCGTATTCAAGGCCACACTTTGGCAACGTCATTAAGGTGCACGAGTTCCTGAGAACGTGTAAAGCAAGACAGGTTTTAAGTCTTTATTTAGTCCGCCTCTTGTTCGTTCTTGTAGTGACAAGCACGCTGACTTACACAGAGAAGTATGCAAACTAGCAGGTTTTTTATTTTGATAGCTAAATTTTTATCATGCAACACGTTTACCCTTCATGAGTGCCCCAGAATGGGAAATAAGGGTATGAGTGTTGTTGTGTTCATAATAACAATATCAGGCCTGGTGAATATGATGGTACGTTGCGATACTAAATATCAGCACATCTCTGAAGTAGACAGACGGTCTCTCCCTGGAGTTGTAAGTGGTGTTGGCTAAGAGAGAAGCAGATTGTATCTGTGTGCTGTGCAGTGCTGCACCTACCACTGAGAGAGGGGGTCAGACCATGTACCCCTCAACCCACTCAGGCAGAAACAACAACAACAACAACAGCAACAACAACAAACAAGCACACAGCCAGAAACCAACAACATGCTGTATTAATATGAAGGTCCCGTGGTGCAGCTACCTCTAGCATTTGCTTGCTTCTGGGAACTTCATAAATAATCGAGTGTCGTTCTTGCATTTGATTTGTCATCTAACTGTATAGAGTCTCATGACACCAATTGGAAGGAGTAATTTCCATCAGGAGCAGTGTTTTACGAGAGAACGTGAGCAGTGCAATGGTTATGGTATTTTTAGTAATGCTTGTTGAACTCTACATTTCATTTAGAAGTTGGCCATTTGGTCTCAGGGGTGTATTAACCGTTTAAAATAAATTGGAACTAAATTAGACCAGTCACCATCGTCAGTGTCTTGGTCTGGCTGTGTATGGTCTGGTCTTTATTGGACATGCAGATGAGATGCAGCAGTTTGTGCAAAAAGGTTATGTGAAGTGTGTGTGTGTGTGTGTGTGTGTGTGTGTGTGTGTGTGTGTGTGTGTGTGTATAGAAAGGCTTCTACTTTGGTTTGACAGCAAAGTCAGAACTTGTTTTGAGGACCCATATTTATTTTAATGTGGAATAATAAATTGCTCATGGTGGCAGTTCCACAAATGTGTCATTAGACAACAAAAAAGGGACAGATGCGTCTAGACTTTCAATCTGATTAAGAGATTCAAATGATATCAATATGCAAATTGGGAACACCCCCGGCCTTACAGACGTCACCCCTTCTGCTGGTAAACACGCATGTCTAACGTTTGCAGACGTGAACCCCAAAAGCTCTTCGATTTTCAGACGCAAAGCCACGTGTTCGATGCAAAGATTTTCCTATTGAGAGCATTTATGTCCTTGTTTATTAAAAGAATAAACTACTGAAGTGACACTATTTGTATTTTGACCAGTCTAAATTCCCCAGGAAGAAAATAATCAAAAAAAAAATCACAACATTCTGGGCGATAAGATGTTATTACAGGCATAGAAATATATTACAGTCCACTGGCAGGGCAAGTTTACTGTCTCTCATTGGTTTTGTTGCATCCAATGCTGGGTTCATATCAGTTTTTTTTTTTTAATATTCTGCTTAAAAAAAAAAAACCCACAAACCGCACACTTTTGTTGCAGAGTATTGCGCTTGTGTGGACCTTCAGTGAGTAACATTATATAATAATTGTTACTCCTTAACCTTAGTAACCAAGGGAACGTTTGACGTTTAGGGTTTTTTTTTTTTTTTTTTTTTTTTTTTTTTTTTTTTTTTTTTTTTTTTTTGGTTTGTGTTTTAGTAAAAGCTGCTATATTTAAAAAAACAAAACAGTATGGCTCATGGGGACCAACTAAATATCGCCATAAGGTAGAAACTGTCAGGTATTCTTGTGCTTGTGAGACTCTGTCCTAGCTAAGATATAAAAGCATAGTAATTGAGCGAGCAAGCAAGCGTGTTCTGCATGCACGTGTGCTCCACTTGTGCATGTTAATAACAAGTCAGAAATCAATCAGTAATTTCAAGAGTTAGCTGATTTGAATTTAAAATAAATAAAGAAATAACACGGCCGCACACCCGCCTCTCTGTCAGCACAGCCTGAAGATTATCTGATGAACTAATTAGCACAGGCGTTATTACAGTGTAGCACATGGGCATTTATTACAGATTGAAGCTGGCAGCCTCTGTCTTTCTATCTCACATAAATATTTATTCGGTCTTTCTGGTGACAAGCCCCGATAAACAGTCTGCTGAGCTGATTAGAGCTTGTCAAATGATATTCAGCACAGAGCAAATTAGAATCAATAAATCCATGCAGTGGGAACAAAGAGATTGATTTTATACAGCAAGCCTGCACTGCATCTCGGCCTCTCACTCTTCATCTGTGTGTGCGTGCATGCGTGTGGACGCGCGCATGGGGAAACCGTACGCTGAGTCAATGTGGTGCAGTAGCTGCCAGGGCATGGCACTGAAGTGAAGTGGGGCTGGTGGGGGGCATGCACAATCCATTTGACACTGTGAACAGTTGCGTAATGAGCGAGAGGGAGGGAGAGGCGGTAGGCGAGCAGGGAAAAGAGAAGAGAAAGCCAATTTATCAATTTAGACAGGGATGGAGGGACTCATGTGTCCCAACACCTCCTCCAAAATGGCTCCACGCCTCTCCTCCCCTGGCTCCAGCTCCTCTGGGATGGATCTTAATCACGCTGGGGGGCCGATGAGGCAGACGTGTCCACAGTCTGCTGGAACAGGATGAGCCAGCTTTTAACACACACACACACACACACACACACACACACACAAATGCCAGGGTTGTACTCCAAATATTTATAGTGGCTAATAACACTAATTAGAGGAGGTGTCGTGTGGGGGGGGGGGGGGGGGGGGGGGGGGGGGGGGGCGGGGGGGGGGGGGGGGGGGGGGGGGG
>JAQMCW010000009.1:9446380-9458147 GCA_030068335.1 Chrysichthys cranchii
CTTCAATGGCCCAGCCAGAGCCCTGTCTTAAACCCAGTTGAACATCTCTGGAGAGACCTGAAAATGGCTGTACACCAGAAGAGTGACACAAAATCCCCAAATCCAGGTGTGAAAAACTTGTTGCATCATTCCCAAGAAGACTCATGGCTGTATTAAAAAGGTGCTTCTACTAAGTACTGAGCAAAGGGTCTGAATACTTACATCCACGTGATATTTAAGTTTCTCTTTTTTAATAAATTTGCAAAGAATTCTATAATTTCGTGTTTGTGCTGTCATTATGGGGTACTGAGTTCAGATTCATGAGGGAAAAAATTAATTTGATTAATTTTAGCATAAGGCTGCAAGATTACAAATGGTGAAAAATTGAAAGGGGATTTTGAATGCACTGCAGGTACTTGTTATAATGTATAACATTGATTAAGTATGATATAAAAACACAGTATAATGGTGTGAATTTGTGTGTTCTCGTTATATGATATCTAGGCTGTTTTACTGAAACAGTGAAAATGGTCTTGTACAAATGTAATACTTCTCTCTTGGTTGTATTTGTAGTGGTCACAGTTGCTGAAGTAATGCCACGATCAAATCACGCTATGGGTGCTAATTATTCTGTTCAAGTATGCATGCTTCAACATGCAACCCAAAGTAAATTAGGACCCCCGTATTGGCTCGATTGTTTCCGCGGATCTTTGTGGAGTCTCTCTGCTATCAGACAGGTGTTTTTTCTTTTGATATCAGTTGAAAGCATTGCTGTCAGGTTTAGCAGTGGTTACCTGTCAGCCCCGTGTGTCTGTGTTTCTCTTTGTTCCTGACTATGTTCTGACACTGAGATCACAGCGCTTCTTACATCAATCAGATCTGTATGAGCAGTCTGTTATGATGAACTAGTCATCGT
This sequence comes from Chrysichthys cranchii, assembly GCA_030068335.1. Classification (NCBI taxonomy): domain Eukaryota; kingdom Metazoa; phylum Chordata; class Actinopteri; order Siluriformes; family Claroteidae; genus Chrysichthys; species Chrysichthys cranchii. Next base: position 9,447,276 of record JAQMCW010000009.1, read on the forward strand.
ATGTTTCACAGATTTTGCCTCCGTTTTGCATGAGAATTTTTTGATTTTGTCTCACATTTTATTTCGCCTTTAGTAACACAGCAGCGGCTTGAGACCATAGATTTCAGTGGGGAAGAATGATCTTATAAATGATATAGCCTCAAAAAATTAAGATTAGGATTTTTTTCTTTTGACTTATGCTATAGGAGTCTATGTGGTGGATTTTTAAGAGTACTCATGCTGTCATTCAGCACACTGTCTTGCAACTGATTTTGAGAGGTTTTAGAAGTGCATTTGTTCAATGATGTTTGACACAGTGGGCATGCTTCATGATTGCTGAGTGCCAATATCGTTTACCAGGATTTCCAGGTCTCAGCAAAATTTCCAGCCCTAATCCCACAGAAAAGACCTGAAACTAGCCCCACAATAGTTGAGCATTGGAAAAAAAGAGACAAACTTTCTGCTTGTTGCGTTGGAAACAAGGTCACCATGGTGCAAATGCATTTCTTGCCCCAGTCTTTGCAGTATATTGTATCTTACAATATAAATGGTTCTGGACATCTTGGACACATTGTCTGCACTTTTACTTTGGCTTTGCAAAAGTTTGATTATTTGCCAAAAACAAGCTCTTGTTGGCTGCTGAGTATTTTTAAACTAACCCAGTTGCACCCACTGCAACATTGTCCTTAATTGTCCTGTAAACTGCTGCTCCTCCCCCAAACATGGGGCAGCATGATTCTTGCCCCAGTATGCCTCTATTGGTGTTTGTTCTGGTGCTGATAGGTGCCGTGACTCTGTGGAGTTAAATGGGGCAGTGAGCGCCAAGATAAACATCTTGAGAGAAATTGCAACTTATTTTAAGTCATAGGTCTCTAATAAGATGTAATTAGAATTCAGTGGCATGAAGTTATGGATGAGGATTTTATGAAGATTAGCATTTGTTAAAAGGCTGATGCAGGTGAGCCGCCAGTGTAACAAAATTACCGTGACCATGCTCCCCCCCCTCCTAATAATTACAAATTTGAAGAGCACAAGGTACACAATGGTAAGCAGTCGTATCAGTGCTTTCTCAGATGGATGCTGATGTTGGTAACACAGACACGTCTCCCTCCTTCCCCTTGTCTGATTGTGTGATTTTTCAAGCCTGCCCTGGCTGATTGGCTGTATAACTGTGGCTAATGCAGCATGACTGCTCCTCTCACTCCACACGCTGAAGTTGGCCTTTGTGATCAGATAGAGAGGTACAGAGAGGTCACTGTAATGTGAATTGGCAGGAAAAAAAAGATCCAGCCTGCGCGCAGGGTTAGGATTGCCGCAGACTTCAAGCACTACACGCTGCACACGGTGGGTGTGTTTTGTTCATTTTGGTTTGTGCAGTGACCTCATGCTCTCTGTTCCTCTGCAGTTATCTGTTTCCTGATGGTCGCAGTTATAACCCCGACCTGACTGGCCTGTGTGAACCCACCCCGCATGATCACATTAAAGTCACACAGGTGAGGAACAGATTCGGGTGGTTGGGGGTTCACATTCACTGTCATGCGTGCATGCATATCGATATGCAAGTGTTCATGTATGACTTTTGCATGTTTTTTTTTCTCCGCAGGAGCAGTACGAGCTGTACTGCGAGATGGGCTCCACATTTCAGCTGTGCAAAATTTGTGCTGAAAATGATAAAGATGTGAAGATCGAGCCATGCGGGCACCTAATGTGCACTTCCTGTCTCACAGCATGGCAGGTACATCTACCTAGCCCTCCTGAGATGTGTATATCAGCCAAGCAAGAGTTGATTATTTTATTTTATTATTTTTTTTTTCCCCTTTATTTTAATGACAGGACATGGGGAGCTCTCGAGCTTAATTTGAGCCTTGGTTATGTTTTCTGACTTTGGCTCCTGATGTTCGTGCTGAATCTTATCAGCAGGTCAGCATGTATTCTGAGTGTAAGCTTCACTGAACTGCAAAAGCAGAAATGAAAGGCAGATGGGGATGTGTGACATATTGTAGGATTATTCTACGGGCAGAAAAACACAAATAATTCCCCACTTTCTGCTATTTCAGCACTACACAGCTCTCACTTCTAGGAATACTTAGGCAGTGTTTAATATTCTATTTATATACTAAGTCTGCAGTGGAAGGACAATTGTGGCAAGCAAGAATCTCCCCACCCTGTAAGGAAATTGGTTTACTCAAAACTCAAATTAGCTTTGAAGAACAATATCGATGTAAATTATGGTTTAGATTTATTTGTTTAACAAGAAACACATGAATACCCAAATCATTGCTCAGTGAAGGCTTTTGTTAATGGTTTTTGTGTTGTGACCCTAGAATATATCTCCTTTAGCTGAAGTATTAGTAGACCTAAACAGCTTGGGAATGGGGACAGTATGTCCCTGCTGTCCTTTTGCTGACCTTCTTTGTGTACGATAAAACAGCAGGGAAGTGACTGACCCACAAATTTAAGAGAAAGTATGTGCCAGATTGCATACATGTTAGATTTTGTGTGTGTGTGTGTGTATGACTGTGTGCCTATGTGTGTGCGCGTGCATAATTGGATGTATGCGTGTGTGCATTTGTATCTCAAAGATTGCTCAAAGATGACTCAGAGATACGGCTTTATGGATTGCTTGTCTGCACCTAACTGTTGCTGAAGCATCTGTGCAGCTCTACCAGAAACAGTTTTCTAAAACCATGCAGCTGGTCTTTAGTATGCAGTCCTATTTAGGCAGTTAGTAGTGGTGTTCAGTAGCCTATATATAGCTGGCCCACACCATAGTGGGCACGATGGCTGCAGAAGTAGATTGAGGTTGCATACGTCAAAATGACTATATTATTGATCCGTTTTCCTGATTCCATGACATTGCAGCATTTACTCCTCTGCTGATGTGGCGCTGAAACGCTGTCTGGGTTCGTTGCCGTTAACTTTCAGCGACATTGATGTTTATTGCGTTTTTTTTCCTGCTGATTTTAATTTAGTTTAATTTTTGTAGCCAGGGACCCCTTTAATTGTAAAATGCCTTCCACAGACCCTTGCAGCACATTTATTTTACAAACTATTCTAATATTAAACACATCATTTAAATGGGTACAATAGTATACATCTGGCTATTTATTGGAGCTAGAGCGTTTTTTCCTGGAGCTTCTGCTCACAGGAGGTTCAAGTTGAGATTATTTTCTAGATTGTTTTTGAGTTTTGATGGTTCGCATTATCCCCTTAAAGTCAGGTAATTAGGCTAATATTGATGATTACAGCTGTAAAAGTGTTGACAATGGGGGGATATGGTTTCAGAAAAAAAAAAAAGTTACATTACCCCCAGCCTCTGGTGATCCCTGCTTTAAAAAACCCATCTTAAGGCATTTCCCCCCCCTCGGTCTGATCAGCTTTAATAGCACTTGATAATAGAGCTCCCATTCTCTCTTCCTGCAATTCTAATTAGTATTAGCTTTCAGCCGGTGCTTTGATGTGTCGCACGAGTCCCCGTCCAGATGGCCTCCATAATCATCTTTTGTTCTTGTAAATATTGACACTCTTTGATTCAGCAAGTTTAAGTAGAGGAAATGAAAGATGAATGTTCTGTTTTTCCTGCCATGTGCAATCCGTCACCAAGCATGGAAGCCCTTGAGATGATGTTTTGTTCCCCATCTGTCTCGCTAAAGGTTATTTCAAAAAGTAGTGAGGTTCGGAATCCGTTCACAAGGTGGGATTTTAAAATAAGTAAAGGAGTACTGAGGTGATGGAGCTTGTAGATCAGGGCTGAACGAGAGCATGTGTTCTGCAGCTGGTGGTGATTGCTGCTCTTGTCGCCTCTGATTCAGCAAGCAAAGCACTTCCTCATGTAGTCGGACTGTTTCCACAGCAGGCCCTTGTTTACCGCATTGGACAAATAAGCAAGCTTGGGCTGCTGGGACAGGCTTCACCAGAGGCGCTCGAGGTCGTGTGTGATTATGTCCATGCGTCAATGCATGTCTGTTTCTGCTAAAAGAGCTGTAGATATTTAAGGCACTTTGATTTGTACTGGATTGTGTGTGTGTGTGTGTGTGTGTGTGTGTGTGTTCTTGAGAGTTAATTTCTAACATTCCTCCCTCCTGCAGGAGTCAGATGGTCAGGGCTGTCCCTTCTGTCGCTGTGAGATCAAGGGCACAGAGCCAATTATCGTGGACCCGTTTGACCCCAGGAACGAAGGCGCCAAGTGCTTCTTTCTGGAGCAGTTTAACTCGCCCATGCTTGATCTAGATGACGACGATGACCGAGACGATTCTCTGGTGATGAACGGCTTAACCAACATCAGGAAGGTAAATGTGTAAAAGTGTCAAGGATGCACAAACGTGTGTTGTGTGATTATGCTGACCTTGGTGCTGATAAGTCACATTTAAAATCGTACTATAGTCTGGTTTTACACACACAGACTACGTAAAGAATGAAACAAGAAGGGGTGTGGTGTTACTGTAAAATAATCAGCTATAAAGTTTTAGTACTGTTTGTTTGTTTGTTTGTTTCAGTTTTACAACAGTTAAAATTTGTAACATTTATTAAGGAACGTGCATGGTATAGTTAACTGCTTACACAATTAATGTTGTGTATGTGAGGGAAGTTAATCCCTGTGATCACTTTATATATTAAAATGAAAAAAAAAACAAAGAGGGCAGTAAGGGGAAAAACATTTTTTTCGTTCAAGGCTAATAAGACCAAAAAACCACCAGTTTGTCATGTTACCAAGCAACCAGAAAGCACCAAGTCCTGTATACTCTATCGCAATCATGAAGACTCTGTCCACAAATTAATAAGTTAATGTCTTCTTACAGGAAGCTTCCCAAAAATCAGCGATTATGTTAACATGTGCTGAGTGGCACAGAGGAACCAGAAAGCACAACGTGGACACTGCAGGCTCCTTCCATTAATGTTAAATAAACATCTCCAACAGCTTCACCATATCAACAGTGATGCCTTTTTCTTTGCTAAATAACGTTTCTAAACTGTATTATTATAACGAGCAGCCATCCTTAAAAGTCTCTGTGAAAGATCAGGGATTACAGAGATAGCATATTAGAATGAGCACGTTAATACATACATGTTACTTGCCTTGCAGTAAGAACTAAAGTCAGAGCCATGCTGCTTTGGAAAATTCATCAGCATCTTCTGACCAATCATATCTGAGAAGTCAGGATCACTGTTGTATAAATCTAGTTATAGACTGACAGGAACAGTACAGAATCATCAGTACAGGTTTTGTTTTTTTTGGTGCAATCCTGGGCTTTGTTGGATATCCCACAAAGATTTAATGCAGTGGCTCAGTGTAAAAACAGCCGATTATCTCCTTATTATCCCAGCACCTATACCTCTTACCCCGTTTTTTAACACGTCTAGGATTTAAGTTCTTTTGAACTAGCACTGGCAAACAGGTAGTGTCTCGATCCACTGTGCTCATTACTGCTCCCGTCCTGTCTCTCTGTCCTTCCCTCATGCTCCACTTCAAACAAATCTTTCACTCAGTCCCGGTGAGTGACTCTGAGCCGGATCTGTGCTCTACAAAAGACGGCTTTCAAAGAGGACATTCTGTTTTTCACTGATATAAATGTCAGCCACTTTTAAGGGAGAAAGAAATCTGCCTCGGCCTCCGTGCAGACCTGCGGAAGCCTTCATGACGTTATCGAGTCAATTCTGATTTCTTTAGCAGTTTAAAGAGCTTGTTAAAGAACTGTGACTGTATTTGTGTAGCTAGATGGACTAGTTGACACTTTTATTGAATCTCTGTCATGGTTATGGACCAGATAGGATCTTGTAAAATCAACGATAAAACGGCATTTAATATTTAAATAATCGATAATGAATTTTTCTGGGAAATTCTGCCATTTTTATTGTGTTTTAGCTGCAGTAATCTTAAGGGTGGCCTTGTGGGTTCATAAAATATCTTTTCCCTTTTTCCTTTTTGTTTCGCTTTCTCTTGCTCCCCTTGTTTCACACTCTGTCTGTCTCTCTTTCTTTTTGTTTCACTTTCTCTCGTTTACGCTGTACAGTGTACAGAGCTCCAGAACTCCCCCATTATGTCTCCCAACTCGTCTCCTGTAACTCAGCGCAGAAAACCTGTAGTGGATCATGCAGGTGTTCAGCATCTGGGTCTGCCTCCAGTACCACCCCGCCTCGACCTCATCCAGAAGGGCGTGATCCGCTCGCCTGCCGCCAGCCCCACCGGCTCACCAAAGGTGTGTGATGTGTCTTCAGGTTTTATAGATTCATGTTGCACATTGGAGGGTTTCGTTATTTAGGGACATTATGGTGGCATTTCTTAGTGCAGTTCGAAATGGAGTTTTGTTTTTCTGAATGCTTCTGATTGTGATTGATTGTGGCCTTTGTAGCACTACAGCTCAAAAATAAATTTTTTAATACCTTAAACCTTAACTATGTCTTTTTATTTTTATATTACTGGCAATATGAACCTATCTGGATCAGAAATAGAAACACACAACCAATACATGCACAGGTGTGAATGGGAGACAGGGGAAGGTGACCATGACTAAAACCATGTTTTTCTTTTATGTTCCCCCAAAGTGATCGTTTACCTTTAATTTCACCTTGGTAATCAGGTTAAATGACCTGGATATCATCTATGCATCCCTTTGTTTTCATCACCATGAATGAATGTCATTATATTCCAACATGAATTTTATTCTAGTTCTACTATCCTCTTCCTCCAGGGCTCACCAGGTGCGTCCAGGAAACAGGACAAGCCCCTACCGGCGCCTCCGCCTCCTCAGAGAGACCCTCCTCCTCCACCTCCTCCCGAACGCCCGCCTCCCATTCCCCCTGAGAGCAGAGCCGCCTGGCTGGCAGTGCCTACCTCCTCCTCAGGGCTTCCCCGGGACTTATCACTGCCCTCCGAGGCCTGGAGCCCAAAAGATACCAGTCACCTGGCAGAGGGCAGAGCAGGAGTGGAGCGCTCACCCAAACTTGCCCACGTCGCTCCTTCTCACCTCAACGGAAGACCCCTGAGCTGCAGCGCCATCGGCTATAGACCAGATACACACACAGACTGTAAGGTGAGACTCTCACTCACATGTGGAGCAGCTGGGGGTAGGTGTGTGTCTGTAACCACTTATTATACAACCAGTAGATATTGTTTTTGTAGACAGACGAATCAAAAGATTTTAAATTTGGGAGGAGTCAGCGCAGGTAGACTAAAATACAGAACACACGCACGTTGCATTGTAAAAACCAGCAAAGAAATAATCTTCAACCCTGAAAGCGATTATTTTACCATAATCTTCATATCCTGAATGGGTTTTATTCTTTCTATTCAACAATTTGCTTTTTTTTTTTTTTCTTTTCAATTTTTTCTTCAGTATTTTTCAATTTCAATTATTTTCTTTGATGAATGACACATCGCACATTTTGTCCATTCGTAGTTGTATTTAATACTCCTCAGTTTACACAAAATGTTCCTTCACGTTGCCAGCCTTTACAAACTGTTATAACGTTATGCTGTTTGAAGTTATGAAAACTCCAAACACTAATCAACTAAAATACTTTTATATGTATTTTAAGTTCTAGTAATTTAATCTCTGCTTACTCCCAAAAATTGAAAAGGAAGAAAAATTAATTTAAAGATTTATTCCAACTGTTTCACAAGAACGTCGAGGACATTTTAGCCGCTGGTATGTAAATACGCATTGAACTGGTTAGTGTTATGTTCATTTTGCTAGGCAGTAGCTAAATCACACTTGGCTAGGAAGGTTTAAGACATATTTAGTCAGACTGACTGTTTTTACATATTTGTTAAACTAGTTTAAGCTTATCCGTCGTGATCTTTGCAGCCAGATAGACAAACTAAACGTATGTCAGAGTTTGTCAAAGAACATTACAGACAGAAAACCTTATTACAATTTTTTTTTTTTTTTAAATGCCCGAATTCAGGCACAGCAGCATATTTTTTCCAACGTATGCCTGAGATTTTACACCCCACCACACACACATTGACATACTGATAAATGTCTTGAATATTATATCACTCTATAGTGTGTCATTTTTTAATGTCATTTTTACTGCAAACATGAAGTAAGTAAGTCATGACAAATGAATAGTATGTTACGGTGGTATGAAATTTAAGTATCAGTGCTTGCGTAGTTACATAGTGGACCGTTCATGCTCTGGAGTGTGCAGAAATCTGACATAAACACCTCCATTACATTAGCATTGCAGAACTGCAGATCTTTAAGTGATTCAGAACCGAACAGGTCAGAACCGTGTTGCATCTTTGGTTGGTGGTTCTCTTGCACTTCTGTTTTGAGCAGACAATAGTCAGGATTGCTTAAATCTGTTACTAAGCAACAGGCGAAATATTCATTCTAGCATGATGTTTGGGCCATGTGTGGTGTGTGGAAGAGCTGGCACTGGAGCAAGAGATGTCAGTGTATTTAATAACAGAACTTATCTCCTGCCCCATATTTCACTCTGCAGTTCTCTCACAGAAACATCAAAACCATCAGGGTGCAGTTGTTGGGTGACAAATTTAGGTTTGGTTTGCCAGAATTTTGCGGCGTTCTGCCGGCTCATGAGTTTAACTAGACTGAAACGGACACACACACACACACACACACACACACACACACACACACACACACACACACACACACACACTCGGAGCTCAGTGGGATTTGGGGATTATGTATTAAATAGGGGCTCTAGTGCCCATCATCCTGAGGGAGGAAGTACATGTGGGGGTGAGGGGGCGGCAGAGAGGAAGAGGGAGCGGCAGAGATGGCCACATGTTCTCTCTTTTGAGTGGTGTCTTCTTCCTGCCAGGGTGACATTTGAAGCTTCTTTGGGACTCTCATTAAATATCACCACAGGACCACAATCATGTGATTTCAGCATGGTGGAAATTTGTTTGTGTGTGTGATTGAGGGAGAGAGAGTCAGCATGCAGTGTGGTAACACAAAATAAAGCCAACATCAAACTTTTATACGTATTGAAAGGAAATGCTAATTTTACTATAAATCTTGTTTTCAGACGATGTGCTGTGTCTCCCTCATGGGACTGAGTTACAGAAATGTAGGCTAAATTAAATAGAGCAATGCTCACTACTCAATCACTCACCCACACTGACCTGTAGGGGGGGCTGTGGTAGTGTGTGTGTGTGTGTGTGAGAGAGAGAGAGAGAGAGAGACGCCTCACGCTGATTACGACTGTGTGGGATTGTTTGCTTTTGTGAAAGCTGCATGTCTGACTTTGGCCTCGTCTCTCTGTAGCTCAGTAACGGCCTGCTAAGCTCTGAGAGGTATGACATTCCCCCTCAACGCCTTTCCCCTCCTCCACCCTCCCTCACCAGCATCAACAACCAGAGGTGAGTATCGCACACGCACACAGTAACTGAATTTTCCAACATTTGGTTGTAAAAACGAATCTCATACCATTATGCACTGTTCTACCGGTTCTCAGAGAATGAAATCAGTTCAATTTCCAGATATTTGAAAAAGCACCAATGTACCCACCATGACTACACAGCCTTGTAAGCACCCCTCCAATACACTACCTAATGCTAGGTTTACAGCTAGATAGTAGAGATATGTTGAAGTGTTTTTGCATTAAATTCAGATCAAGATAAAGTTATTCAGAAGAATAAACTGACAGATGGTGGAGCCTTAAAAAGAATAAAAACTAAACAAAACAAGTTTACTAGCCGCCTAAACAGGCACCAGAAATATTGTTAGCAGGAAAGAAGTAACACACCAGATACACATTCACACATGTTCTCACTGCGGTGCTTTTTAATTAATTTCCTCTATTATTACTCCTCTTTTATTGCGGTCTCATGTGAGCATCGCCTCCTCATTGTGTTTTTCTTTCTTTGGGAAGCAATTGTTCTTTTCTCTGTATGTGTGTGTGTAGAGATGCCTCCTTGCAGATCAGACATGCGCATCAATGTGTGCTGGCATGTTTAGGCCTAATGTGTGAGCATGTCGAGTCTGTGCGGCTCTCCGTCAGTGCCAGTCGTGCCATTGTTTGGACACATGCTACAATTATTACAAAACAACAGGCTCTGTTTGTGTTCATTGCACACACACTAGTATATACACAGTTGAGTATAGAAAGCTTATGAAGGGCTTTCACTGCATAGCTATATAAATTCTAACTGTGGTCATTCGAGCTTCCTGTAGTTTTAAAATAGCAATGGTGTTTAGGTGGTATTATACAAGTGAAATAGTTGTGGTATGAAGTGAAAAATAGCGTGATTTTTGTCACTGCAGGGTGTGTGTGTGTGAGAGAGTGAGAAACGGAGAGGTATATGCCTTTAATATCATAACAGTGGATGGATGTGGTGTGTGTTTGTGAATGGAGTACAGGATGGTAGCGAGTTTCTAAAACGTGTGTGTGTGTGTGTGTGTGTTTTGCCTGTGTGTGCTTTGTTCAGTAGCTAGAGGCTAAAGTGCAGCTGTGCACACTGATCTGCTGGCTCAGGGCATAGTAGATTCTTTGTAATGAGCAGCTCACATACTCAGGACTGTTGATGTAATTTTCCACCTTAGGGAAAAAACACACACACACACAGAGTCACTGTTTTAACAGTACTCTGGCTCAAAGATGCCGAAGAGGTGGAAAATATAATTCCATAAACGCCTTAGTGTTGCTGAGAAATGAACCGTGCCCACTCTGTTCTGATTCACAGATGAAGTAACAGTCCCATTATTAACGTTGTGTTTACTTTGCCCTCTGGTGGTCATGAAAGTAAAAGCATCTTGTGTGTGTGCGCGCATGTACATGAGCGTGTAGTCTCACCCAGAAAACTGTAACCTTCCTTTTATCCTGTGCGTGTGTGTGTGCGTGTGTGTGTGTGTATATGTATATATATATATGTATATATGTGTGTGTGTGTGTGTGTGTGTGTGTGTATATGTATATGTA
>JAQMCW010000009.1:9466073-9477193 GCA_030068335.1 Chrysichthys cranchii
CACACACACACACACACACACACACACACACACACACACACACACACACACACACACACACACACACGCGCGCACGCACACACCTGTAGTTTTACAGTTCTGTCTAAATTATCTTTTGTTTTGGTGGTGATCAGCTGAATTTTAAATTGCACTCCACGGGGGTGTGTGCGCGCGGCTTGATCTTACGACTGCTCCCTCCCTCTGAGTGAAGAACTGTGAGAAAGACAAACTCTACTAGTGAGAACAGTCGAGGCATCCTCTTACAGTGACACATTATCTCCCATTTTGCAATTTAATGAAGTCCATTTCATTCCACAGGAGAAAGAGGGAGAGACCGAGAGAGCTAGAGATGACTGCAGTGGGTTGTGCTGATGCACCACAGCCATTTTTTAAATTTCCGATCAACTCAATGTCCCGCATACACTGTGGGGTGTGTAATGATTTATGGCGATTTTAAAGATTCAGCATACTCGCTTAAACGTGGAATATCGATTTACTATCAGCTTTGCCGAAGGAAGTGCCTCTAAGCTTCCATCCTCTCACAGGAGATTTCTTTTTAGCCCCTGGCAACTCCTGAGGGAGGAGTCACTTCATTTGCCCACAGCAGGGTTACGTTTTCTTGCAGTTTGCAGTACATCTCTACCAGCATCCGTCACTTCTCTCTCAAACAAACAGGACATTCTTACAGGCCCACATTGCAGACTGGAGCGTAAAACACTGGGGTAAATCTGCTTTCTTCTGCCTCTGACAGGAGCAACAATAAGCTGCTAAAAATTAACCTGATTGTAAAGGATTGCCAAAACATTGCCACGCCCATGCAGAGCTACGTTTCCTAAAATAAAGCACGCGTAGTTATGCCTTAAAGGTGCCCTAGTTATTGGAGTACCATACAGGGTCCAACTGCAGTAATTCTTAATCAAGGCTTGAATTTCATTGTAACATAATGTACATGAGCACATACTTTCTCTGTCGCTTTCTTATGCCACATTTTTTTTCCCTCTTTAGCTGCCAAATGAAAGGCTTCTGAATGTATTGGGTCGTGTTGAGCTTCATTTCCATATGAAAATGAGTGCAGTCTCATAACCATGCATCCTGTGTGTAAAGCCTTGAGGTCATAACCGGGACTGATCAGCTATCAGCAGCCACGCTTGCTTTCTTTAAAAACAAAGATTATCATTAAAACAGCATTCCCTTCATGGTGGAACAGTTGCATCGCGAAGGTGAATAGGTTGCTGCCGTCGGCTCAAGTCATCTGGCACTGAGCGACAACCTTTCCTCTGGTTTTTAACTTTGCAGACGTTTGAAAAGTGATATTATTTCGAAATAAGGAAGTATGTTTTTTTGTAAAGCTTGTATTAGTCAGAGTTGGAGAGACGAGTTAGCAGCGCCTAACGTAACACTCCGTCTAACGATTCAAACTATCGATTGAGACCTTTTACGCGTTAAACCAGATGAGAGCAGTGATTTTTGATCTCATCAGATCAGATTTATTTCACAAACTTTTTTTTCCCCCCACTTCAAGTTTTGTTTTTGCACTGGTCTCTCTTCCCCTTGCTTCAGCTCTCAAGTTCTCAGCAGAGCACACCCCTCTTTCTGACCCACACAAAGTGGCCTTTGATAGGATTGCAGAGGGTGGGGCAGTTTGGGTTTTTTTTTCTTTCTTTTTCTTTTCGTTTTGTTTTTTTAAGATAAATTCTTTTTAAGTGATTTTTTTTTTCCTCAGTGAAAAATCCTTTGTGGATCATGTAATGTGTGCAATTTATTTATACTTTGTTAAAAAAAAAAAAAAATCCTGAGATTATTTTCATTGTTCTGTAATGATGTTAACTTGCAATCTGTTCTTGTGAAAATGTTTTATAAAAGCCAGTATTAACATTAATCTCGTGTGTTTTGATGTCGTGATCCGAGTCTCCTACAGAGTTGAAAGAAGAAACTGCTAACTGAGGATTCTGACAAACACATGGAGAAGTGACCAAATTTTGATTAAAGCACAATAAATGTTTTATAATTCACAAATTGAAAATAGTACTGGATTATCTAGCTGCAAAATAGCAGAACGTTAAAAGTCACTGAAGCAAAGCATACCTTGGTTACGATGTCCGAATTTCAGTTATTTTCTTAAAGCAGGACCGTCAAACTCACCGTAGTTAACAGACCACGTTACAAAAACATTAATTAGACCAAAAAGACATTAATGAACTCCATTAAAATGTGTTAACTTATTACTGTTCACGTGAAATGTTGCTGTGAAACCTCTAAATTAGTAGGAAGACACTTACGTTGTCAAACATATCGTTAGCACTTTTTTTTTTCCAGTATCTGACTTTAAGGCTCTGAATTTATTGCTCTATTTTTTTACCCCTTTTGCAATCATAGAGACTAGCTCACAGGCCATGAGACTTACTTTAGAACACATATTCCAAATTCATTTGGTGGACGGAGTTAATGCTGATCTTGACCCATGGGTCTTATGTTTGGGGCGGTGGTAGCTCAGGGGTTAAGGCGTTGGACTATTGCTTGGAAAGTAGAAAGATAAAATCCCAGCACCACCGAGCTGCCACTGCTGGGCCCTTGAGCAAGGCCCTTAACCTTCAGCTGCTTGGTTGTATAAATGAGATAAATGTAAGTTGCTCTGGGTAAGGGCATCTGCCAAATGACCGTGATGATGATGTAATGATGTTTGAAATGCCTGAACTAGACCAAGCATTATAAAATATTATAATGTACAATAAGCAGTGTACATTATTGGGTGGTTTCCCATACACAGTTTATGCCTAGTCTTGGATTAAAGTGAATTTAAATGGAGAATCTTCATACAGAAGTAAGTTTATACCAAGACTGGACTTTGTGTCTGTGGAAACCAACACTGTATGGCCAAAAGTATGTGGATAAGTGACATTAAACACCCATATGTGTTCTTTCCCCTAACTGTTACACACTATAAATGATTATTTTCCATCACTGGATCTAAGGGGCTCAAACATGTTCAAGCATGACACTGCCCTTGTGCACAAAGTGAGCGCCGAACCCCGATCCCCATAGGCATGCTCCAAAATCTGCTAAAAAGCCTTCCCCAAATAGTGGAGGTTATAATAACAGCAATGAGGAGACTAAATTTGGATTAGGGTGCGCAACAAGCACATATGGGTGTGATGGCAGGTGTCCACATACTTTTGGTCATGCGTATTGGTCTGGGAAGGCTCTTTACATGGTGTGAAAAGTTGAACGTTTCATATTCTCGCTCTCTCTCATATATAACTACGAATGCTCCTGAACTGAAATGAGTTCCTCACCTGTGAGTATAATTCTTGTATTTTAAGTGAAAAAGAATAAATATTGCATTTCAAGAGTCCATTCTGACTGGTGCAGGAGCATCATGGACATTTTGACACCTGAATTAATGAGGCTTGTGTCCCCTTTGCTATGGCATGTATCTATCCGACAACTTGATGAAAGTAGGTCATTTATTGTGTGAGAAAAGAACATTTATTTAGCAAGATTTTAAACATTCTTTAGCAAACCAAATAGCTTAATCATTTTTTGCTGCTTGGTGTAAGGCAGATCTCCCGCGTATATGTTAATAGATGACCAGTCCTCTGCAATGTCCATAGTCCAGTCTGTAATCTTTAACTTGACCCGGGTTGACTTTTTCTCTAAAGTGAAGATGTTTGGAAAATCAGACCAGAGATAGCCCGTTTGCAAATAACACTTGGGGTGGCATTTTCTGGTCTCTGTGTGGGTGTGTGTGTGTGTGTGTGTTTATAGTAAAATCAGGAGCAGAGTTTCTGGATAGTGGATACGTATATCAGTTTCACAGTTATTGATAATTAACTCTATGGGAAAGTGGTTGACTAGGGGTGGATGGACAAGATACAACACCACCTTCAAAATGTACACTTTATTTTCAACAAAAGTACAAAACCAAAAGTTGGTATTTACAAACACTTTTATGGCCACCTTCTCTTTTACCCTCTTTGGTTTCACTGCTGCCCTGATGGTTTGGAAAAAACAAAAAACAAAAACAAAACAAAAAAAAAAACAGGCATGAGAGAAAATTTCCCAAATTCATCCAGAGACCATCTTAACGCGTCTCCACACAGCTCACATAACCATCCTGCAGTGGTCCATACCGAACAGAAATGAGTATGTAGATGGGAAGGAGGGGGTTTCGTAGCTAACTAATGCCCAGGCAGACGTGCAGCTAACCTCATACGCAACATAAATAGCCAAACGTGAGCTGAGATACAATGACTCGACATATTTACAACCTCTTCAGACCACAGTTAACAGAACAAAGCCTCAGACTATCACAAGCTAAAAAAAAACTACAGTGTGGGACTCTTAAATCAGTCATCTTATAGACTAATAAAAATAAATAAAGTAAAAACAACAATACAGAGCGATCAAGTGCCGAGGTGTATGAATAAAAGCACACTCTACCTTATAGACAACCTACATAAGCTGAGAGAACTCAAGACAGAAGAACCTTCTCTCTAGCACAAAGACATTAAACTTCATTTCTTTATTTTGGAAATAAATAGTCAAATCAAGGTAGGCATTAAGGCTTTGTGCAAGGCTGTAAAATACGGTAGGAGTGTCATTAGTGGGTGGAGTTTATGCTACACTGTTGCTTGAGCCGGACAGTCTAGCATCCGGTGGTGGTTTAGGGATGACACCAAAATATGGGTTATAACTTTGGACTCTGGGTGATCTTGGTTTTGAGTGATCTGATCACAAGCGGGCAGCTCGATGTATGTTTAGTTCATGCCTAGCATTAGACTGCATCTCCACATGCATCTAAAACGGACTCCGTTCACACCTGTCCTGACAGCTGATCGCTCGTGACCTGATCACCCCGGACGTACGTTAACGCCCGTTGTGAACCGGACTTTAGTGTATCCCCAACACTCACCCCGTTTAGTGTATTTAGCCTGTAGTCTGGGCTTATGATGGCCTTCTATAGGATTTTCAGTACCTCACTGTTAAGGCCAGAGCACGCATCATTAGGACACAGCATATTTATAACGATATTAATCAAACTTCTAACTGAAACCCACAAAGTCTTAACCCTTCTACTAATATTCCTATTACTACCAATATACAGTTTCCATTAAGAGGAAATCAGTTTCGCTTCTGAACCAGTAGCAATCTAGACATCGGGTGGCGACGAGCTAAACTGGAACTAATCGAGGAGGGGGCTGGGGGGCAAAAAGCACGATAAATCGAAACGGAGAATGAGTGTGTAACAGCAGTGAAGTCTTCATCTCGCCATTATCCAGCAGGCTTCCTTATTCCTGCCTGACTTAAACCTGAATTATACAGCAATCTCAGCATCGACCAAAGAGAATGTGCTCAGCAGTGACTTATATACAAAGGCCTGAAAAGTGTACCGTAATTCTTTTTTCTACTAAAAAGAGGGGGGGGAGAGGGATAGCTGAACCCGCCACATCAGCTACGCACATGGGGGGGGCATTCACAAGGAACACAAGAAAGTCAAATAAAACAGAACTAAATAGACACAGTTTTCAGTGCAGACTAAATTTTTACAACACAGGGGGATGGGGTTAAGTCTTGCATGGTGCTGGGGTTTTGCTTGGAGGAACTGTTTGTCTGGGTTAGGCGGCGGTCTCGAAATATTCCAGGCGATTCTGTGATGTGCACGTATGCAGCCTGACAGCCTATCAGGAGTCTCGGGTCGGATGATGGATATGTTGTTGTGTTGTATAGCACATTCAATGTGACAAGGCCTCTCTTCTGCCTCGGGGAGAAAGAGAAAAACAATTTAGACACACAGCCTCCATCTACCTTTTAATAAAAATCCCTTGTGCTCAATAACAAAAAAAAAAAAAAAAAAAAAAAATACGGAGACTCCATAATGTTGGCAATCATTAAAAGCTCAGTGAATTTTACACACGTCTCAAGGATTATATGATGCCCCTTTAGTCAGGCTTTTAGCATCATGCAGTGCTTTTATATCAGCCTTTTAATCATTTCCATTATATTTTCATTAGATTTCAGGAACCCTATCTACAAAACCTAAATAAATAAATAAATAGCATTTCAGCGCATTAGAGACAGATTAGAAGCTGACCGTCTCGGTGTCTCGGTCCTGTGGGTCACTCTATGGGTCTTGTCTGTGATTGTTCTCCTCCAGCTTCTTGCTCTCCTCTGAGGTGCCCGTCTCCTTCTCGCCCGTCTTCCAGCTGCCTTGTCTGAGAAATACAACACTGTTATTCTTCTGCGGCTCGTTTTAAACGGACAATCCTATTGGCTTTACCTTCGATCACCGTGATGCATACAAGACCGAGGTGCCTGGTTACACACCGGATCAGTATAAAATACTAAAACTTTTCATTACTTGTAATATGGGACTAATCACAGCTGAGGGGTTTGTTTAGAGCTCGCTACATCATGGAGCAAGATATTCTAACATTGCCTTAAAGTGGCATTTTTATTGGAACAGCATTAGAGCTGCTGCTGTGGAATAAACAGCATTTAATTGAACTGATTAGGATGGTTAATTTCAGTTAATTTTCATATTCGTCAGGGTGGTTTTGTGAAATTTCTGGTTTTGGGGAAGAAACGAGTTTGAACTTCATTCATCTTCAAATTGAAAACGGCAAATGTTCGCTGGTTATTACACAGCAATTTGAGCGGGTAATCGAGCTGCAGCAATGCCCCAAATGTTTTTAGACCCGCGTACTCCTGAAGACTTCTAAGAGTAGCGTTGAAGCTGAGCGCAGACACCGACAATACAGTAAACCACTGTGATACAGTTGAGGTCAGAAGTTTACATACACAGACATGAATGTCGTGGCAATATTAGGCTTTTGATGATTACTTTGAACTGTTCTTTGTGTAAGATACCATTGTGTAAGATACATTTTTCATAGAACCCCCCCACCACCACCACCCCCTTAAAATTCAGTGCACAAGTTTGAATTTCTTTTGGGTTTTCTGAAATCAACACAGGTTCCAAAGTTATACACACAGCACACCTTATATTCGGTTTAATGTCTCTTGGCAAGTTCAATTCACACAATTTTCCTGGCACTTTCACGAACAGGGTTTTCGATTAGGGTCGAGGTCAGGAAACGTTTTAAGGTTAATGTTAGCCTGCGTTTTCCATTCCACAGCCAGCTTGGCCAAAACTTGTGCCCCATGACCCCCCCCCCCCCCATTAAAGATGTATGCTGTACAACCATTCTTTCTCAGCAAAAGGACAGTTCAATCGACAGAAATCATCAAAAGCCCAGTATCGCCAGTACTGTCCGTATGTAAGTACTTCTGACCTCAACTGCACGTGTCTGAGCGCTATCAGTTGTTTCTCAGATGACACACACATCAATCTTCATTCTGCTAAGCCACAGGGCCCTCTGTGAAACGGTGTTTGTGTCTGCAACATGCAGGAGATGTCAATCACAATATAACCACTGATTTCACGACCCACACTTGATTTAATCCCGAGTTGTAAATATTGAAAACAGTCCCACTACCCGGGTCTGAAATGATCTCTGATTACTACCTTTCACTTCAAATGGGTCTTAAGCATCATAAATGCCCTTCG
The DNA here is from genome assembly GCA_030068335.1 of Chrysichthys cranchii. Taxonomy (NCBI): domain Eukaryota; kingdom Metazoa; phylum Chordata; class Actinopteri; order Siluriformes; family Claroteidae; genus Chrysichthys; species Chrysichthys cranchii. The sequence continues at coordinate 9,473,641 of JAQMCW010000009.1, forward strand.
CCTTACTAATGCATCAAATGCACAAATGCATCAAGTGTGCTGCTGGAGCCGCTTTACCTCCCAGATTTATCGACTTTGATGTGTTTGCCTTCTGACCCCATAGACTGAATGCTACGAGTTGCTAAAACTACTGAGTAGGGACAAGTGAGCACCCGGTTATACTGATTTCACTCGCAATTTAAAAGGGATCGCTTGAACGTTGGAGCATAAATGGCATCAAGTTAAACTGGTGGTCCAAACCGTATGGAAGAACCTTCTTAACTATACAGATGTTCCTAGTGCTGCTAAATCAGTTTCTCTCTCCACCTTAACCATGAAAACAAAAATAGTCTCAGACTTTTATCATCATATAACTAAGGAGAAGAAGACAGGCCCTGAGGTACAATGTGCTCATACTCATCATCCTTTCAACACACAGTTCGCGTTTGCTCTGTTACACCTGTATACTGTAATGATGTATAATGGCGCTATGAGCGTCACCCAGCAGGGGATGGCTTCCCGTTTGAGTCTGGGTTCTCTCAAGTTTTCTTGAGAGAATGTCATTTCAGGGATCTAACTCTACACGCTGACATCCACAAAGCTGCTTTGTGACAGTGCCTGCTGTTCAGAGCACTACTGCACATATAATCGCAGTGAACTGAACTGAATACCTGTTCCTCATGTACAGCCAGTAGATGATGCCCACTAGTGCGGCTGCCACGATGAGGCCCACCACCACGCCCACAATCACCTTGGCCTTGTCGTCGTCGTCATCTGTGGGGACGAAGAGCAACACGAGGAACCGGTCAAAGGCAGGATTTTTATACTGTTGCAACACAATGTCTGAGTGCCATTTTTTATGAAAAGTTAACAGATGAGAGGATTAAAGTGAAAAGGCAAAAACAAACAAACAAACAAACAAAAAAAAAAACGACTTGATGCCGGGATGCTTGACACCCCATCCAGATCAACTGGGCTCCAGCATACTCCGACAAAGAGAGGGGGCTTTTCATGATCTTTCATGTAAGAAAATCTATTCTACTAAAAGACCAACAGAACAAATCAATCGCTTACCTTTTCTGGAATCTGTGCTCTCTTCAGTTACTGAAATCAGATATGAAATCAAATTAACTTTAAAGGCAACAGTAAACCGAAAGTGGTTCTGCTTGAGCCCACCACCAAACTGTGGTTTTAGAAACCAAGCAAAGTCATTGAAAAAAAAAAAAAAGATACTACATAATTAAATGCCACACCTTAATACGTAATTTTTTCATTTCAACTTTTAGTAATGAGGAAGCTACTAGCATGCTGTGATGGCCTGAGAGGCGAAAGATCGGAAAACCAGATCAGAAGGAAGAGCCAAGCACCCCAGCCCCGGCAAACACAACCAGTATACCAGAGCTGAGAAAGATTGTGTGAGGGGAGGGGGGGGGAGAAGAGGGAAAACAGGAGGATGAGGAAAAAATAAACCTCATGCTGTATATGATAACTACATGTTAGAGGAAGAGAGAGGTCATCGGCACACACACACACACACACACACACACACACACACGCTTTCACCTTTCCTCAATACTTCCAATCATCCACACTACATAGTGTGATCATACAATCGTGCAGCCCTGACCTCTCTGAGTTTGGCTCGGGGCACGTGTCATCTCAAGGCTCGAAATCAAGAACAGGGACGTGAAACCCCAGTGCAGGATCACTGAAACGCTGTCTATTTTTCAGTTTAAGAAAAGTTATCAACACCACCTACTGGTACATACAGAATCCTAGACTCACCCTGTTCTTCTTTTATATCCTGGGCTAATGGTGTTATGAAAAAGATTAGATAATAGATTAGAAAATGCACAGCCGGGGATTATTATTATTAAAAAAATTGCGACTGCACAGCCCAAATAGTGTGCTTGGAATAGTGAGTTTTGGAAACACGCACTTGTTCTCTTGTTTTCCAGCCGTTTATTTTCCAACAGTTATCAAAATTGGTCTTCCTCCTCAGACACGCTTCACCAACCAACTCAACATGCCACCTCAAGACATCTCACCCAGCACATCCATGAAATCAGCACTGACCTGCACTCATCTTTTTCATCCATCCATTTTTCACCCACTGACTGCAGTGTATTTTTCGGTTCCATGGAAAAGAATCGGGATTTCAAATCAAAGTCTTCCTGCTCGTTCAGGTTTCATCAGAGAGCCACCAGACTTCGTTTCATAACTTAGACCAACTCACCAGAAACACACACACACACATCCATCCATCCATCGATCGTGAGCTGCACTCTCACTCACTTTTTTTTTTCTACCCTGCAGCACGATCTGCATTTTATTTTATTCTTTGGCGGAAACGCATCTCTTCTTGCCCTACATGTGACCCACACAGGATGAGCTCTTCATGCTCCTGAACGACTCAGGAGCTCCTTCTGCTCCTCTACTCATCAGATACAGTGTAGCTTCTATATCTGCTCATCTGTGAACTGTGTGTGTGTGTGTGTGCGTGCATGTGTGACAGAAAGTGATTAGACAGAACAACAAAGGAGCTAGTATGTTAGTATGCACCCAGATCCAGACATCGAGATCTTTCAGTACTTACAGGACAGCACGTCAATGTCCTTCGTGTCTGATCCTAGACTGTTAGTGACTCGGCAGGTGACGGTCAGGTTCGCGCTGGGCACCACGGTTAGCTTGTAAGTGATGACTCCGTTGCTGGATTGCCTCTGGCTCTGGGAGGAAACACACATACGCAGAGTTCATCACTCATCATTTCTCATTTCTGAGCAAAACGCCACAAAAACCTGGAAAAAGAAAAGCATTACACAGGACTGAACAAGTCTGACCTACTGTGTGTTCAGAATATAAGGGGATTGTGCAATTCGTGAATAGTCCATTTAAGAAAATTTCAGTCCTATTGGCTACTGGCTAGCCACACCAACCCTGATAACAAATAATATAATATAATATAATATAATTAATATAATATAATATAATATAATATAATATAATATAATATAATATAATATAATAATAAATAACCATTCGTTATACTGTATTGCTCCAGCTTGGAAGGTTTTAGACCAACACAGCTTTACTACACAAATGTCTCTTGTGTCCGTCCAATCCGAAAGCCTTTAGCGTTGCTGTGCAGTGTTTGGAGTGTTGAATTTGTCCTGTATGCTGCACATCCACGCATCTTAATCCTTCATCGATCAAACCCTTTTGTTAAAAGAACGCTTTGAGTCCCTGAATCCTTTTGCGGTTTTCTCACTTGGGGAGAAATGCGTCACTTTTCGTCTTTGGTAATCACACGCACACTACTGATGCAGTGGGCAGATTCGGCAGAAAAAAATAATAATTTTTTTTTCAATGCTGGAGTATGCTTTAAAATGATGACCACTAGAGGGCCATATAACATTGCTGTTATCCTACAGGCTGTCTATGCTGCACAGTTAGAGTGGATAAAAATCAAACACCCATATGTGCGCGCGCACACACACACACACACACACACACTCACACACACACACACACACACACAAGGACAGAAAGGCACCAACCCTGTGTGACTCAACTT
>JAQMCW010000009.1:9489573-9502642 GCA_030068335.1 Chrysichthys cranchii
GGCAGAAAAACAGTGAAAAACACCAAATAATCACCGAAAAAACAGTATAGCTTCACAACAACCACAGCTCAACCGACGCTTGTAAACAACTAGTAGCACGTACGCCACCGCCACCTAGCAGCCACTTGCTGAACTACAGGAATCAGATGCAACACCCGGGATTGTTAAACTCTCGTACCGGACATTCTGGCTAATGGATTATGTATTCAGACCAGCGGATGTTGTCCGGTGCATCCGATATCCGTTAATGCGGTGTCCGTAGATGAGAGGATCGACTGTACAAACGTAGTTAGAGGAAGCTTTAAATGCAAACAGATAACACGAAAGAAAAATGTTCTATTAGTGACAATTATTTATCTAGATCTATGACTAACTCGGCATCTCTTGCACGTAAAATAAATCACGCGTGTGCGACACCGGTTCAGGGTTTGTTTGTTTTTTGTACATGTACGAAATGTGCTACTGTTTATTCACCATCAGTAATACTGTATTAAGTTACTCAGGCTCTGCAAACTCAAGCTTAAACTCTGCATGCGCCGATATACGGGTCGGATGGTAGGACCCAGACGGAGCAGGTCTCTGAGGGAAACGAATTCTCACCTTAATATAGAAGTTGAATCTGGTGGGAGGAGGGTTTCCGTCTGCCTGACATTTCAGCGTGACGTTATCACCTTCTTTAATGGAGCCCGGAGACAGAACCTGCAGGTTTACCTTCTCAGTGGGGTCTGAAAGAGGGATAAAGATAGAAGAAGACAGAGCATGAAGGCGAGAGGAAGAGGTGCAGCTTGAGACATTCAAGCGAGTGGGATCTTTCTCTGGTGCTCATCTTGTTGTGTCCCTGTGGTCTCATCTGTCTGTCTTCCTGTCAAAAGCAGCTTTAAATTTAGCCTCAGTTATAGTGTGGAACCAGTCGAGCTTCTCGTTGGCGGTAATTCAACGACGCTGATCACTTTCTGTCCATTTCTGTGTGTTTGTGTCGTGTGGGTCTTAGCTGCCAATGGGTTTGTGCTGTTTTCCCTTAGAGCACTGAACAAGGTCAACAGAAACACTAAAGCAAGGCTGTGGGAAGCAGGGGAGAAACAACCAAACTTTAAAAATGAGGGTTCGGAGTTACTTTTGAGATGGTATTTCAGAAATAGCATTCATGATGTTTTACTGAACTGCACGTTGCGCTATTTAACAATGTTATGAACTGCGAGACTCCGGTCTTCAGGAAAGAGGAGGCTGCACTTTCTGCTATCTCAGTAACATGAAAGACTGCAATTTTTTTTTTTGTCTCACAAACTTCAAATAACAGAGAGGAAAAAAAGGAGATCCTGTGGAGGGAAAGACTATAATGTAATCAGGAACAGGAACTTACCGACTTTTGGGCCAGAGGAACACATAAGCCAATCCACACTGACAACCACCACGTTTAAAAAACAAAAAATCAGTATAAAACAACAGGTGTGTAAACAAAAGCTCTTAAAGTTTGTGTTTGGAAAAAAATGGGGGGAAAAAATGCAAGAATGGACCGACAGTGAAGTCCAGGCTTACTGAGCATATATGTGCCGGAGGAAATACGGCGCGATTTTGCCGTCTCTAAGCGAAATATCACAATCTTAATAAAAACCTAAATGTTCATTGCCATGGATTTTTTTTTGTTTAGCCAACACAAAAGAAAACCCACATCTAGCATGATATATAAATGTCCTGATATGCAATGGAATGGTCCATTTCTAGAGAAACATGCCACCAAAACACGACGCACCGTCATGGACAAGTTCAAACCCTAATGCTGCTTCTTTGTTTTCTAATTAATGTGCATCTTGTTCACCAATGTTCTCGTGTTATGGTGGAAAGAGCAAATAGCAAACTAGTGACACTGCTATGCGAACCGGCAGCCAGCTTACGTCACTTCAGCATCCCCATGGGTGAGGAAATAGAAAAAAAAAGCCCTTGAAGGCGTGTTGTTCGTGGGGGAGCTGCCCTGTGGGTAGTCCCTCGGACTGTTTGGCCCGAAGGCACCTTTTTACGCTCAAATCATCTTTCATAAACATTAAATACATGTCATCTTACAGAAAACCATACATCAATGTAGTTAACACACAAGATTAATAAAATTATTTCTCCATTTATCAAGTGTGATGTCATAGTGCACACCAAAGTGTATGCACCGCTAATGTGAAACACCTTCCTGTGTCCCTGGACTAAAGTTACAGCTCATCCGTCTGTCCTTTCTCTGTAATTTGCACTATGATTGGCCGATGTGTGTGCTGAGCTTATTTACTTTAAGTTTCTTCTCCAAAGGCATTTTGGGGGGAAAAGGATGTTTGATTAAATCAACCTTGTTTATATTCACAACCTTGTTCACTGGTCCATGACAATGATGCAGTCTGGGCTAGAAAGACATCGGCCTCAGCCTCGTGTCTTTATGCTATTCGGTGTCATTTTTAAAATGACCACTAGGAATGCTGTTGTGCTTGGTTTCACAAAAGTCCAAAATAATACACGTCAAGCTATTGGTCAAGAGCAAAAAAAATAAATAAAATAAGTGGGTGTCAGAAAGACCACTTTCATTCATGTCTTTTTAACTGAGCAAGACAAGGTGGCCTTGCCGGTGTACTTACAGTGGATGCTGAAGGTTTCAGGTGCAGACATCTGGTCAGGCCCGGTTATGTGTTTCACGACACAGGCAAACTTTGATGTCGCATCCTGTTTCTGTGCAGTATAGCTCAACTTCGAGGTTGTCGTGGACAAACTGGTGACTGGGTCCTTCGTTACAGAGGCACTAATAACAATCACTGTTCACACACACACACACACACACACACACACACACACACACACACACATATTTGTATTTATGTCTTTATGTGGACCTCCCATTCATTTCTATAGGCATAACCCTTACCCAAGGCCAGCCTTAACCATAAATAACTAAACAAAATACAAGACTTTTGCCTATTTCAGGTTTTTGATTGTTTTCACAGATTTTTTTTTTTGTAAAAAAAACCCAAAAAAAACAAAAACAGACTTGCATCACATTGTGTCCCCACTATGCATTAAAAACATGGTCCACAAACACACATACGCACACATAGTTGTCCCACATTCAAGTCTTGCATTTAGTACAAACAAACACGCCCCCTGTTCCAGACTATTATAATACACATACACATGCACACACAGACACACACACACACACACACACACACGTTTCCTCATACACCAGCTTCCTTCTACAGAAAACGACTGAATGTATCGCACTTACGCTTGTTGTCTGCCTGCAGTGTCTTGTTATTCTTCTCCCAGATGATTTCTGCTGGGGGATTTGCACTGGCAGCTACACACTCTCCCAGCTGAAACACACACACACACACACACACACACACACACACACACACACACACACACACACACCGTGTTTATCTTTCAGGCTTAACCAGATCACCAAGCCAAAACCCTTTCTACGTTCGCTAATCTATGATCCAGGAAGTGTTATTAATTTCTCTCTCCTTTGTCCCAGCTGCCCTGTATGACACAGATACTATATTAGGAGTTTCAGTCACACATTCATAACCGGTGACGTTTCCCAAATTAAACTGTAACCTGACATATTAAATGTCTTCAGCAGCCTCCCCGGCCAGGGAAACTCTGGGACTTTCTGCAGCTCTGCCATGTAAACAGGGTGGTTTAAGGTGATTTTGGCTGCAAGTGTGACTCGTCATGACGTTTCACTTGGGGCGGATGGGAAATTTCCATCTAGTGAGAATTTCTGAACATGTGACTGAGGGACCTAGAGATATCAGGTTGGGTGTGTATGTGTGTACTTTCTCGCACTCTTTCTTTCTCAGTTTCACTTTGTCATAAGGGGTATAACCCAGTGCTACCAAACACCGGCTAGAGGAGCTTGAAAATGATTACAATAAAGAAAGCCCGGAGGAGAAGATATATCGGTCCTTCTTATACACTGTGAAAAAAAAAACGGATGTGTAAAAACTCAATTACAGGAAGAGAAGGAGCTGCATTTAATAAAACCTACAGATGAGAAAGAGAGAGCTTCTTAGCTATTATCACTCCCCTGCACAACACACATCCTCCCAGTACGAAGAAAAATGGAATAAATGCTTGTTATAAACATAAAAGCACAAAGGATGCATCTTTTATACCTTTACCTTGATTTTATTAAGGTACATATCTGGATTTTAAGCATTGTGCTGATGATTTACCTTGGGAGGAAAAAAAAAAGCGCCTGTCTTACTAATAATGGAGATCAGAGTCTAGAGTACGGCATTGTCCAACCCAGCCAATGCCCTTCTCAGTCCGTACTCCATTCCATTCTCTTCCTTGGTCTTGTGTTAAGCCTCAACATCAAACATGCAAACTGGTTTTTATCATGAAAACTGCCCTGAGGTTGAGCTCTTGCTCTTTTTCTGCCTTTGTAGACAACGAGGCGGTGCTTTAAACACGACAGACCTCAGTAGGTGGTGATCCAAACCCCCCTCCCACCCCTCACCTCCACAAAAAAAAACAAACCCAAAACCTAAAACGTCCTCTTTGCCCTCTACTGTCCGCTCGCATAGGAAGTCCACTTTTCTCTGAACTTCCAGCTCACCTTATTTCTCAGCGTATACAGTGTACCAGCCTCCCAACCGAACCCTGCACAGATAAAGTGTAGCTGCTGAGCCTGTATAGGCTACTAATCCCCTTTTACTACCCTCATAAAGTAATGTCACATTTTCTCCCCATTTCATCCCAAAGCTGCCGCATTTGTACTTCTGCTTTGGCTTTGCGCTTTTCCGTAGGGGAACATTCCTTCAGCAGTAATGCGTCCATTATTAAGGGGCTCTCTGTTTTTGTGTGTTTGTGTGTTTCTGTGTGTGTGCGCGCGTGTGTGTGTGTATACAGATCCGGCTCCACAGATCTACCCTGTGCTCCCAGGCAGACACATGTCAAGCGGGTTGCATTTTATGTTCAGCCTGATTGATTGAAAAGGAGATGTGAAAAAATAAATAAATAAATAAATAAATAAATAAATAAATAAATAAATAGCTGCCAGATTTAACGTAAGGATTTCAACGGTTTTGCCGAACATGTATGCTGGAGTTTCACGCAGTGGCAAGATAGCCCCGATCCCCAGGGTCCCATTTTGAAGCACTCACCGGCGTCAGTTTGCCGTCTTCCAGCTGACTCGCTTTGTTCCTGAACTCGGGCGCTGAGGGTCTCTCTGAGAATTATAAAGAGGGGGAGTTTATTGACAATCAGCCTTGTGGTACGCACAATACACATTTATCCTTTTACAAATGTTAGACGGTAATATAGTATATAGGGTGCATTTATTCAGGGAAGCCGAGCTCCCGGTGCGGTCACTTTGCAGCTAGATAATTATAAAGTGCGGTGTATCTGCGGCTATGCACAATATGTCGGCTCTCCTTTAACGCTTCCGGCAGTGCTATGGGACCAGCCCAGGCAAGGGGTTATTAAGTTGGTGAGTCATTGTCAGCAAATCAGTGACACCGACTTTGAACTTCAGAAGCGTTTTCTACAAGCTGGCTATGTACTGTGTATATCCTATAGTGAAATTTCTGGGGGAGACGACGACTATATTGATTTTGTTCTACCAAGGGGAGATTTATTATTTCTGTAATTAGAATGATCTTGTACAGAAATCTGTACTCACTGTGCACTTCAACTTCAACCGGGTACTCTTTCAGGTTAGACATGGAGACTACCATGCAGGTGAAGAGTCTCTGGTCATCGATGACTGCTTGGAGGATTAGCAGGCTGGAGTCAGGCTCGATGCTCGTACGGTTCTTATAGCTGTCGGTGGCTGTGATCTTTTCCTCATCCTTATGTGCCTGTTTCACCAAGATATCTCCCGAAGTGCCGTTCTCACTCGACTAAAGACAATAACACAAAAGCACAACTATTACCAATCTGTCATGCACTGAGCTCCTCCACTGTCCCCGTCCTGAGCTGACTCATCATACTCTGTCAGCAGAACAGACTAACGGTAAAAATAAATAAATAAATAAAAGGGCAGCATTTTGGAGGATCTTTTGTGGGTGTGACAGCGAAGATAGCAGGTCTGTGTAAACCACTTATACATCTCTTCACACTTCACCAGTGTGGTTGGTTTTCCTGACACCTGACAGCAGCACCCCGGTGATGTAGAACTGACAAATTCGGACAAGGAAAGCAGCAGAGACTCACATGCTTCCATTTGGTGAACATCAGATCGTCTGGCTTGTTGTCGCCGTTGTTGCAAGGCACCCTGATGGTCTTGCCGTACAAGCCGAAGACCTTCTGCGTGCCGCTCGCTGAAATGTGACAAGAAGGGGAAAAAAAATTAAAAATCACTGAAAGCTACTTTATCTGCGTTCGGTACAGAAAGGTTGAAGACAACGTTAGAACGAGGGCCTCTGTCCCGCACTTGGTCCTAATTAGACACCACTCACAGTGGGCTGAATCTGTGTCATGCTACTTGCTGAAAAGCGATCAGAAAAGCCCCCAATTCCACCATCAAGTATGCCGATGACACAGTCATAATAGGCCTAATCTCTAGCTATAATCAGACTTAAAGGCAGAAGGTCAGAGTGGTGTCAGGACAATCATTTGCCTCTCTTATATGGCTCTCTGCAAGAGTCAAGAGCTGGTCGCTGATTTCATGTACCACGAAGCAGCCTGCACATCCAGTCAGATGATAGTGAGATTCAGAGTCAGTAATGATCTCGAGTGGACGCTCACTTCGAAGTTCGCTCTAGAGTTAGTCTTATAGAGGCGATCTCCTACGAGCTGTACTACATCCTCACAGAGCACTGCAGAAAAGAGTAAGAGCATCCCAGAGCCTCAGCACAAGTTCCCAAATGATGCGATAAGTAAAAAAAAATAAATTAATTAAAAAAATAAAATGTGGTGCCACTAAATCAAGGTGGTGTTCTGCACCCATACTGCTCTCTCGTCTCCTCCTTGGCTAAGGGCACAAAGCTATTAGTTCTCAGAGAGTGAGAGAGAACGGGAGTCCCCAGTTGCTGAAAAAGCAGTAATTCACACTTATTTTTACACTAAACTGATTATACTGTTAACCTTCTAATCACCTCACCAAATGTGCACCTCTTTAACGTTCACCTTCCACTTTAATCTGTTATAATGAGCTCACACACATACACCAAGGTTGCATCTGGTGCTCGCTTATATCGTCACCATTTGTGGTTCTTAGGTTTTTTTTTTCTTTTCATAAAATATTTTCATATTTTGTATTGGATTTTTTTTTTAAGTATGTAAAGAAACCACATAACACACCTTTGTAGTTTCAGATACATCTTTTAAATACCGCAAGTTCCAATGCAATAGCTTCAGTTTCTTTAATTCGGGCTTAGGTTTGCATTTTTTTTTTCTAGCCCAGAAATCAACTCAGTCACCAGATACAGAGCTCCATACAAGGCTAACGAGAAAGTCCCGGCAGCCAAAACAAAAATAAGAATAATATTCATAATTTTACTGCAAAAACCCCCTAGTGAATGCTATTTATTTCTTCTTCAGATGTGCACTAAGCAAGAGCAGGAAAACAGCTGGGCTAAAAATAACCAGCATTTTTATTTTCTCAGACCAACCAAACAGACCACAGCGTCAACGATTTGTTTTCGACTGCTGCACAAAGACCAAGCATCGTAACTTCTTGGGTTCACAGAGATAATAAATAAATAAATAAATAAATAAATAAAAAAAGAAGAAAGGAAATTACCACAACCAGAAACCGTGGCTTTCAGGTCTCGCATCCTTTCGCCTTCAGCGAACAGGCTTTTCTGTTTGGTGGATTTCATTTGCATTTCAGCAAAAATCATAAATGGCATCTCTGCTCAGCTCTGCCCCTTTCCCCGAAAAGGCGACTTGGTATGTTCCACAGAGGACACTGGCTCAGTTAGGGGTTAACGGAGGCTTTAGAGGTTCTCTAAAACCGCTCTAAAATGATCCAATCGCTGCTTTGAAATAAATCAATATTGCTGTGTAAATGTTGTCCAGAAAGCTGATCGGAGCCTGGGCGAAACTCCGCGATTTCACTGAAGTTGAGTGAAAATCGGTGGCCGTGTTTAATATAAACTCCCCGTCCTCTCTTAAAGCCAAATGTTCCAAGGTTGTCATGGCGATGAGGCGCTGTGTCGAGCGGTGTGGTCATTTTCGGGAGATGAATGGAAATTTTTGGAGGGCTATACAGGCTTTGTGCTGCAGCCACTTCCATCAGCTCCCAGCGTCTCTCAGGGAAAAAAACTAAAATAAAAATTAACAAAAAAAAAAAAGCCCCACATAGAGCGCGACCAAACGGGGTTCACATTCTGGCCGTACAAGAGTACTTTAGCATGCGCACAAACACACAAACACTCTTCTGGAGTGTTCTTCACTAAGCCCGTCATTATGACGATGATTTTAATATTAGACGAGAGGCTGTGTTACGGACTGAGAATCCTAAGAGGACAAAAAAAAAAACCAACAAAAAAAACACACACACACACACACACACACACACACACCGTTCACCACATTGCTGATCCTGCTCTCCTCGGCTCTCGGATGGAGCCGAGGCTTGCAATCAAATCAATTCAAATCTGAGTGAACCTTGATGGACTTAGACTGAGAGAGGGATGGGCGGAACCGAATTAGAGCTCAGAGTTGCCTTTCTTTCAGTGGCGCGAACCTGGCGATTCATGTTCAGATCAATTATGAAATGAAGGGGCCTCGGGCCTGCTCAGACAGAACCTTTGCCGAGAGATGAGATTCGAGCGCGAGATTAAAGCGTAAAGTTTAATAATAACGCCGGCGAGCAGAATGGAGGCCGGGGCAGACGGGGAGACAGGTGCAGACGGCGCTGTGTACACTCCGGGCCCACCTGTGTCTACAGAGCACTGTTTGAACAACAGACCGCCTCTACAGGTAAAAAATCTCCCTCCTGCTGGATTACACACTAAAACCTGTCCACGTCCCAAACGTGTGTGTGTGTGTGTGTTCAGGAGATGCCTTGAAAAGAGCTAAACAGACATTATGAATGCTGGCTCTCGGGAGAAGTATTAGATGAAGGCACCTTTGTTTTTCCATTCTATGAGGGACCGAAGGCAAACACTATTCTCGGGTGCTGATGTTTGGAGAGTGTGTTGAGGCGTGAAGGGAAAAAAAAACAAAAAAACACAGCGCTCATCAGCCTCTTTTGTCACCTGGCCGGAACTGCAGCGCCCAAGTTGCTGTGGGCAGGAAGCACCCTCTAATGGGACGCAGCCTGTGTTTTGGTCCCAATTTTCCCGCAACACAGCCACTACTATACAGTCCACTGTGCCGCCTGCTAAGTGACGGCTTTTACGTGTTAAGCCATAATTCTCCTTGATGAGATGTTCATGTGACAGGCTTGCTGAAAGAGTACAGCACACGGCAGCATCTCATTTTAAACAGCTGGAAATATCCTTTTATTTAACACGGATAAAATATATTTGCGCGTTCAATTAGCTCCTTGTCGCTTAGTCGCGTCATCATTTTACTCGTGTTAATTACTTGATATCCAACAACTCTTGCTTTTTTGCATCTCCAGCTGCATTGTAATTATTGTTTCGATGGCTTTGTTTGGTATATTCTGTTTGCATATCTTATGACCTTAGTGTAACAATTTACCCAAACCTCACCACAAGGATTTTCAATATACATGATACAGAGTATGACTTTTACACCCATCATCATCATCATCATCATCATCATCATCGCCTAAAATGAATCTACTCAATCATCCTTTGCTACATATCAGATCCAAGGGTGTGTGTTTTTTTTTAACTAAAGAGTTAAACTCTTTTTAATTTCTTACTTTTAACACGCCAAAAAAAAAAAAAGAAAGAAAAAAAAAATCCACACAAAAGAAACACAATAATGGCATCATTAGCAGGCGATGGATTGGATACGGTGAGGCTTAATGGAAGTGTGTATTCGAACACCACCGAGATGAAAGACCCCTTCACTGTGGAGAGTGAAAGAGTGTGTGTGTGTGTGTGGACCGTTCACACACCCGCCGCGTGACTGATTGCAATCTCCTTTCAATTTAGGAGCCGGGTGCTGACCTTTTTAAAAACGTCCCTTGCAAGCGTCGCGATTCTGTCGCGGGGTGTGTGCGCGCCTGTGGGAATGCGTGTGGGTGGGAGTGTGTTTGCTCACGGGGTGTCAGAAAAAGACTGGCTTATCACTCTTGCGACACACCTGAGCACACAGGGCACAATGACCTGACGGAGGGCGCTTTTCCGTTCTCAGCTTCGTTCCTTCAGAGCTGAGAGATTAAACCCAAACACCGTGGGCCATCGCCGAGTTCTTGCGACCAGACGCTGATAACCAAGAAACTCCCAAAAAAACAGCAAGTTCAACTCACAGATTAAAAAATTATCTTGATTTCCTGTGCTAGATTGCAGGTAGAATAATGAATCCCGCAGATTGTGATGCTCAAGGTAGTGTCTCTTATTCTTGCAATGGGAAAAAAAAAAGCAGAAAATGCGGAAAGAGCTCAGACTTGGCAGTCCTGCAGCATTTTGTATGGAGCAGTGGGAGGGCTTTAGGCAGCGCCGTTCGCTCTCTCACAATACGCCTCCAATAATGCTAATGTTCTCCCATTAGCGCTGTCCCTGGGTCGCACTGCACTCACTAAACTCTGAAATATGCACAGCCTACGGACTGCAGACCAAAATCTACAAAAAAATAAAAAATAAAAGGATAGACATTTCAGGGAGGGTTAAATTATGAACGCATCAGTGCTGATGCACCGTGTGCCGGCTTACGGCTACAGGATTCATTAAGAAACACTGGCAGACTTGAATGGGGTTTCAGCGAATGTCTCTTTCGGGAGGGGACGGCTGGTGTCACGGACGACGGACGATCCTACTCCGAGAATGAAGTTACGGGAGCATCGGTGCAGAACATACTCAAATGGGACCTCCGGTACGGAAAGAAAATGGGAAAGCTACAGGCATGTGGTTCCAAAACAGAGCGACAAGTGGCCGGAGGAAAGAACACATCCAGGAGAAAGCGAAACAGTGTCAGGACATGGGAAATCAACCCAGCTCCCAAGACTGTGACTCATCAAGGAGATGCTGTAAAGAAAAAGGGCATGATGGAGGCACATCCTGAGGAAGCTGGGGGGTTTTGTGTTGATTTTAATTGCCGCTTTCCACCAAACAAAGAACCAGGACACCACCGCAGGCTCTCCACAGTCATGGTTATGGTTAGCAAGTCAGCCCGACAAGGAATTTTTTTCATTCATTCATTCATTCATCGTCACTAAGAGCTTTATCCTGCTTAGGGTTGTGGTGGATCCAAAGTCTATCCTGAGAACACCGAGCACGTTGGGGGAATATACACTCCGGACAGGACGTCATTGCGGGAATCCATTCCCGTCCACATTCACACTTAGCATAGCCAAGCCACATAACGGAGACCTGAAAACCAACGTGGACATCGGGAGCGCATCATGGAAAATTTGGTCACTAAACTATTTGGCGAATAAACTGCATACTGGATAGATTAACACCCTTTGATTTGAGAACACTGAACTTCTACGAGGCTCGCTGCTCACCCGAGGTTTCAAAAAGTGCACTGCGTGCACTTCTTATGAATATGACTTTCTTGCAGTTTTACCATTACTTGGTATCAGGAGGTATCAGGTATTTATTTGCAAGATAAGCTCGCTTTGTATTAAAAGAATGTCATTGCTCATTTGAGTACTTATTATGTTTTGTATAGCGAAACCTCAGCACATCTAGTAGAGGCACTTTTCTGTAGAGGCAGCATGATCTAATCTGTGTAAGAGCTACAGAAAAGGCATTAAACTGGCGGTGGGGGCAGGAGGAAGGAGGGGAGCCTTGGAGGTGGGGTATCTGTGCTTCGCTGCTAGTTTGAAACTTTACAGGGATCTTAATAAGATACGGCCTAAATCAATTAGGGAGAATGAAACACAGCCGGACAGGAGACCGCGGAGAATTATTGAAGCGCTCACTGAAGGTGGCAGAGAGCTGGAATCTGATTAGGCGAGCATGTTCTCGAAGATGTTCTCCTCCATGCAGAGATGCAAACGATACTCCCGCCTTTTGCACTTTCATCATGGGTATGTGTGTGTATACTACATATAGTTTCAAGGCCCTGTACAGGGGTATGGTGTGAAGCGTATGGTGTAAACTTTTCTTTTTTCTGGATGTTGTGTGTGTGTGTGCGCGCTCTCTGCTCGACTTCAGAAATGAAGCAGGGAGCCGAACAAAGAAAGCACATAAATAAAGTATTGCGGGAAGAGATATAGAAAAAGATGCGCACCGACACACACACACACACACACACACACACACACACACACACACACACACACACACACACACACACACTTTAAAAAAGGGAATCACTGGGTTATATCAGATTGAGACTCAGACAAAGTGTATGTAAGGTTTTCAGGGTTGAGCATTCGCTTCAGTATAAACTCAGAAACTGCCAGATCCGAGCGTCAGCACTACCCGACATAACGGCAATTTTTATCTGAGCTGCCAAGCATTTAACACTCACAATCAGGAACTTAGCACTTTACTAAAAATAAGAGGAGTCATCTATTTGCTTGTTTGTGTGCGTGTGTGTGTTTTAACATGCGTCTGTGAATGAGCAGATGGTAACTAGAAATTAATGTTTTTGCATCCACTGTGAACTGCCTCTGAAAATGCAGAAGAATAGGCTTAAAAATTAAAAGCAGTTACAGCTGTAGGCTGTGTCTAAACCCTGGGTGGGTTCACAGAGTACAGGAGTATTTAAGAGTACAGTTGAACCCCTGCCTATCGTGGGGATTATGTTCCGGCGCCCCCCGCGAAAGGTGAAACCCGCGATGTTGCGCCGTTACATTAATTTTATTATTTATATATATTTTAAGCCTTTCTAAACCCTTCCCACTCTCTTATTAACCTTTCCCACACTCTTATAAACACTTCCCGTGCTCTTAAACACTTTCTACACTCTTAAACCTACGACATTTTAACAACATATAAAATCCTATAAGGGCACTGACCAGATGAGATGAACAGTCACTGAGCCAATCAGC
>JAQMCW010000009.1:9502742-9513615 GCA_030068335.1 Chrysichthys cranchii
ACTCTTAAACATACATAATTTTAACAACATATAAAATTCTACATGCGTACTTACTGCCAGTGAGGTCACTTCCTGTTCATGAGCTGAAGCGGAAGTGGCGTACACAGCTACTTTCACTTTTCATCCGCTGATTAAATACAGTGCATACCGTTTTATTTCGATTTTAATGCTCTTTTAATGTTTGAATTAACATTTTTTAAATAATATTTTATACTCCAGAGTCCCGCGAAAGCCAAAAAATTCCACGAATCAAAATTTGAAAATCCGTGATGCACTGAACCCGCGAGAGGTGAACTGTATTTAAGGTGCAGGTTTATCAGCAGGAGAGTTTTTGAGATGTGAGGCTATCCTGGCCGTACTATTTATTTATTTATTCATTCATTCATTCTTGGTGGTGAGGATGCATTATTTGAGGTTAAGACATACAAAGAATTAATAATAATAATAATTTTTAAAAAAGCATTTTCAGTATCTACGAGTTAAGTCACCATCACCATGCCCGGTGTTTATTGGTTACACTGGTTGCAGGTGCTATTTGGATTATGTGTTTTATGTAATTCACTTATTTACTACATTAACCATTACATTTGATCTAACAGGCAATACGTATTCCCTAAATCTGCATTAATTATCTGGTTATTTAGCATTAAGTTTACGACTCTGTCATTAGTCACGGAATTTTTCGTCACAGGGTAGGAATTTGCAAAGATCACTAGAGTCACTCTTTGCAAAACTGCAACTAGATTCCTTTCGAAAATTATTTTCCATCCCATCCCATTATGCTCCTGCTGGAAAGAAGAAGAAGAGAAACTTTTGAACAATGGAAAACAACCAGAAGCAAGCAGCTTTTGGCCACAGCTACCCTTCTGTGCACAATGGTTTCTCCTCCATGTCCGTCTACCCACCAGAGACGTCCGTGTACCTGTTTCATTGCTTCGCCTTGAATGTCACAGAGAGCTTACATATCAATGGTTGACAATGTCCACATCATAGTTTGCATGAGCCAAGACTAAAAACTGTTTGATTTGATTTTACTGGAATATCAAGACAAGGGGAAAAAAAGACTGCCTTAAGACAGCTGTCCTGACCACCTTACACCAAACAATCAAGCTAAGGACGTGCATCTCCATCACAGGGGCGAAAATCTCAATGCATTGCCAATGATCCGACACATTAAATACATTAAAAACACACGTGAAGCAACTACTAACGTGATACGATATGATTCAAACCTATGGTGATGTAATGCGAATCAACACAGTGTGATGCAGTGCCAAAGAATACAAGGCTACGTATTTCAGTATGGTAGCCCGTCCACCTCCCTGATAATTCTCCATGTGATTTGAGAAGAAATTTTTACTTTGAAATCCCGTTGGCACCATCGTGGGCAAGCCGCATCCACTTCCAATTAGAAATCTTCTTGGGTCTTGGGGCCATTGGAAGGCAAACACAATGCCAACAAATTTGAAATGGTTGAACTTGCGAGCTTGCATGGAAGCTAGCTAATGAATAAAGCGAACGAATAACCTAGCTAACCATGTGCCTTTATACAAAACAACAAAACAAGGCAAATCTGACAGAAATAGCAACGAGCAAACGGACGTCAAGTATAGAAGCTAGCTAAAGAGTAAAGCTAATTAGCCCCCATGGTGATTTTATACAGACGGACTTCTTTTCCAGATACGTAGAGGTAGTGACGATGGAAACGAGACAAAACTGCTCAGGAATATCAAGAGTTCCTACAGATGCATTAGTGAATTAGTGAGATAAGATAATGACATTGTTGCCACACTATTAGCATGAACCCAGCAAACACGAGCGCATTTTAACAAAGCATATCGGTGTTCGGTGAGAACTTTAGAGTTGTTGTGCGTTTTCTCTGTGTTTGACGAGCGTCTTTAGGTTGGAGTCGTTGGATGCAGGAGAGGATTTGCGCCTTGGTCATTTGCCAGGTATCAAAAGCAAGAAATACTGCTAGAGGGTTAAAGGGCTGAAAGCAGGCAGGATGTTTGTGGTATTACGCTTCAAATCTGAAGACATCCTAGCAGCTTAAAGGCTCGGGAGAAGCTTTATGACAATGGATAATGGTTAAATTGGTAATAGCTCGAAGCCTGGAGTGTACAAAGGAATATAATTGGTTAAATTAGTCTTTTAGATGGCTCACAGAGTCACGCTCATGATCATTTCTGTTTGCTGTAGTCTGAACATTCCAATTTAAAACGTTGAAGCATTCCGCTATTAAAATCGACTTGGAAGGTGGGGGAAAAAGCCCAAGCTGTCAAGTGAACATAATCGGCATCAGCATGATCCTCAGAATCCTGTGTGAGGAAAGCCACATTACGATACTGAGAGAGAAAGAGAAGGAGAAAACGAGAGGGGGATGGAAACTGCTAGTGTGTGTCAGCGGCAGTAATGAACACACAGTTATTGTTCATCCCTCATCAACTCTAATGCCAGAATGCCCTCCTCGTCTTCTAGCATATTGAGTCTAGTGAAGCATTGGGATTCAAAACTATAAGCCTCACACTGTGCAAGTTCTGCTTCGTAACAGCACACGTCCTCGTTCATTTACACGTATCAGTCGGCCCTGCGGAACAGCACACTGCGGGAAAGGAACGAGGATCCTTTGGTATAAAGAGCCGTCATGACCAGCATAAGAATCGTGGTTTATAGCATGTGGGCATGGTGTTCGGGTAGAAAGAGGTGCAACAACTTAGCTTTGTGATTTGATCCTCTCGACTCAACCTGATCCTTTATTTTCGTTCTTGAATTTTTAAACAGAATCTTGGCAGGCGGGACCTCTCCTCTGAGAGGCGAGGTTAAGAGTTCCGGGCGCTCTGAGCAAAATCACTTTGCTCTCTCTCCAGAGGGAGATGTATCCAGTATTGACTCCTTCAGAGGAGCAGTCGTACCATCTGTGGCATTCAGCACTCCCTCTTAAATAGGATACTTCACAAACTCCCTACAGAGGTACTCAGGTCATCTGAATTGAGCTCAGGCAACTTAATGGATTCTGTCTCTGGTTAAAATGCCAAAACAATGACCGCATGTGCATCAGTATCAACCATCAGCATGTTTATGCCTCCATCTGTCCTGACAGTAAGTGGTAGTTTGTAAAGCTTAATTAAGGCTTGTAACCAGAAGCAGCGTCTTGCCTCAGCTCGGATCAACAACACATTGGTCAAATCAATCAGTCTAACCTGCCCTGTGTGACTAGCCACTCATTTTAGCCATTACAAAATATGAAATGACAACTTTCTTTTTTTATTATCATCCATTCGCCTGCTGGCAAAGCCATCAGTTATTCCATCATTCGGTGTTAGAGCTGTCTGTGCGGCATTTACACTCAACCTCATAATCACCTCTGTGTTGACGGGCAAGTGCAATCTCCGGGCAAAGCGAGCGCGCTGTAAAAGGAGGCATTGTTCATTGTTCAACCCCACCTCAATCTTTCTCTTGCTTCGTTTATCTCTCGCTCTCCTGTAATGATGGCTTGCCGTACCCCGTGCGCGAGCCAAGCGCAGGGACGGCACTCACGTGGTTCAACCGAGGAGGACCAAAACCACACAAAAACATCCCCAGGGCAATGTGCCATTCGACGAATAGAAATAGATCATACAACATGGCTGCCCGGACCCCGGTGAGCTGATCAGTGGATGGGGGATGAAATACTGTGTTCCTGATGCTGTTTAACTTTCCGAGCTCCAAGAGAATTTATGACATTTACTCTTTCCCCCTTCCTGCCTGAAAGGAAAATGAGCAAATATTTGTGCAACAGAACTGGACTTGGTATGACAGCAGACAATGTTTGATTTAGCTCCAATAAAATGCATGAGTCTGTGAAGGCTGAAATGACTGGCATTTCGACGTGTGCCCCCCCCGAACACATGACGCCCCTTTCTGGAAGCCCAGTCGAGCATTCAGACACAAACCATATAATACATCTTCACACACAACACAGTCCAAGCTATAAGTCTACCTGGGGTAACTGTGCCCCTGTTTCCATTAATATATAGTCATCCTGCCTTCGGTGCCACATTTCTCGTCTCTGACGGGCCATAAATAATAATAGCTGCATTCCAAAGTCAGGGCTGAAGTCTGGCTAGGTGGCTTCTTGGAAGCACTCTATTTTATGACAGCACATCCTTGGTGGTAAATCATGCGAAATGGCCACGTCAAAAAGAAAAAAGGAATCTTCAGCCCATTGTCAACTTCTACAGTTAAGTACTGTAGAACAGGCAGATAAGGTTACACCTAACAAACTAACCGTTTATAGCCTATCTATTCTAAGTTTATTTTTACATAAAAAACGAATAATGCATTTTTATATAACTTGCATTTGAGCACAAACTCGGAGGTGCCTTTGCTTTCCAAAACTGCTGAAAAACCTAAACGACTCAAGGCCATGAAAGTTGCAATCCTAACAAGGTTCTGAAAGATCACTCGAAATGGCGGGTCCTTTGACGACGATGGAGCTGTCACGAAATTCAGCCTACCTCAGCTTCAGCCTACATTTGCGGCGTACCTAAAACGCGCATAGAGATGAGCTGTCTGATGGACGCCGATGATCAAAATATGGCTTTCCGATGCTAATGTGCTCAGCCACCCTAAGTCACTTTCGTCCGCTATTCAAGAGAGTGCTAATGTATAGCTTAACAGCAAGCGTTCTCGAACGTTTATAACTTGGGGATCTAAGCATCTTGCCAAGGCCTCAGGTTTGTACACTTATGCAGAATGTAGTCGGGTGATCCAAATGAAACATAGCTCTTCATTTAAAAAACGTTGTTTTAGCTAGTGGGGGGTCTAATTATGGGCGGAGGTACATAATTAGAAGTGTGCTGAAGTGTGCAGATCAAAAGAAAGCACGTTCTGGCTACTGCTGTTAAAACAAGACCTCTCTTTTAAAATGCAAATACACAGGATCAATACTCCAGATGTCTAAACCTTAACACTGATAAAAAGTAGCAGGTAATAGACTGGGACATCTCTCTCTCTCACACACACACACACACACACACACACATACACACATACACACATACACTTTGCAGGAACATAAGCAGTGTCAGAGTTGGTTAAGGTCATCCCTTTGTTACCAAGGTCTTCATTAAACTTCAGGAAAGAGAGGAAAAATCACTTTTTTGTGTGTGTGACCCCCTCCAGCTCTGCTCAGTTGGAGCATGCAGGCTAATTGACCTGTCTGCGCAGCGTGCTGGGGGACCTGCAGTGCTGAAATAATTGACTTGATGAAATGAAGAGTAGCCGATCTCAGCGGATGGCCAGGCCGTCCACGCTGCCTGTGGCTGCCAGCTCTCGATCTCCACTGCTGTCAAGATTTCTCCCTTTTCCCCTTTTTCTTCCTCCATTTCCATTTCTCTCTCTGGCCTAACCTGCTGGACGATTCGCAGTAATGGCCTGCAAATCTTGCCTTAACTTGTACTGCAAATCAGGAATCGCCCACCTGCTTGCTCTCGTGCTTTCAGGTTCTTTCTCAGCCTGAGAACGTTGCATTTGAGGAAAAACGATGCCACCGTCGGGTAAGCAAAGCGTGGAATCCAGAACTGAAACCATGCTGTTGCTGCTCTGCTCGCTACACTTAAATCACACTAGTTTTACTGGGATGAGACCTAAGCAGTGAAGGAATATTTATACCCATAAATATGACGAGAATTTTGCCAGGCCAATTTTGCTCCATGAGTTACTACATGCACGCAAACCAGACAGTAATGTGGGAAAGGTGATAAGCCCTGTAACGACACATTTCATTACTATGGGGCTTTTTAACGGCTGGAGGTTCCGCCGTTCCTTACATTCCAGACATAGATGATCCAACGTTAAAAAGCAAGCCACGACGGGCAATGAATCACGGCATGTTGAAAGAGAGAGAACAAGAGAGAAAGCGAGAGAGAGGGAGAGTAATAGCGAGAGATTCTTTCCATCTGTTATGAGACTAAAAGGAGCATTATCTGCCACAGGAAGCAGCAGGGCCAGTCTCGGTGGCACTGCAACATGGGAAAGAACTGGCACAGACCAATTGTTATTGCCCTAAGCATATTTTAAAATGCTCCTCTGGACCAAGCTTGCCCGAAGTATCCTCCCAAAGGCCTTTTTGATGGAACTCTGCATTTTCCAATGCAACAAACACAAATCAAAACGAATGCGTCGCAGCAGGAACTGAAATATCGGCCTGTGCTTTTAAAAAAAAAAAAAAAATCGTTTCAGTTCCTGCGTGATTCAGACTGATTTCCGCAGCAGAGTTCACAGATAGACCGGTTCTATCTAGATAGCCAAAACATTTACTTTTACTCACTCAGCAAATATGTTCATTCAAATTGACTTTGAGCACAGGCGAGCGGAGACAAGACTACAATCCAATCACTTTAGGGTTAATGGTCTTCCTCAATGGCAGAACAGTAGGATCTGCATTCATCTTCTGCTGGCCATCTTAAAGAATTAAACCCTGACTCATCGCTTCCTAAATTAACCACAATTAATAAATATCTGTGTGCTCCTGTTTCGCAGATGGGTTGATCACTACACACGTTAATATTACTGAACTCCATTAGGTCATCATTAAACTACAGCCTATTACCACAAGGTCACTGGTAAAGGGCTCCAAGCCCTTGTTATACACATTTTAATCAAATTAGAGAGCCGTAAAATGTGTCCAGAATCCATCTCAGGTCATTTGTTAAACCATGACAATCCCTTTAGCGAGAAATAAAACATGGCTGGGCGTCACGATGCATCACACAACAGTTTCTTTCCCCAAAAATTACAATTAATAAACAGAGCTATATTATATATAAAACCATTTAAAGTTATATAAACAGTTATCCCTTCCAAGCCTCTTTTTCCCCCCTCTTGACCTTATTTAGACAAAAAAAAACAACTTATCCTGACGACTTTCAGTCCAGAAACTGGAGAGTCCTTCCATAAATAAGAAATGAATCTTTCCTAAGAGACGTCTCCATAATCTACGTTTAGACACCTTTATTTGTTAACCAACAACACGTGGCTTAATTTGCTTTGAATTAGCTGTTACTGCAGAAACGATAACGTACTGGAACGGTGCATCAACATGAAGCTGTTGTTGGAATGTACACCCAGCCCTAAAGTCAGGTCTGCTGTTACAGAATTTCATCAACACCTTGTGACCAATTGGTGTCGAGAATTCAACAGGATGTTGCATGAACTATAGGGTCAACCCACACTATGACCCACAAAATCTTATCAGGACCGTCCCAAAATCAGCCGACGGAAACCTGTCAACTCTTCCCTTATATTTTTGATCATCGGAATGCGGGGGCTTCAGAGCGCCGTGCAAATTATTAACATTTATGTGCGCTGGTGATCACTGGACTAAAGCCAGCGCAGTTTGTTATTTCCCCTCTCATTTGCATGTATTTGTCTGCGGTAAACAGACCCACTGCCACGCTAAGACAAGGCTAATACTATACAAACAGTCTCCAGTCACTCTAATTGGCACTGGAGCTGAAGAGAGGGGCTAAGTCCTTGCTAAAGTCGCCACATGAGACCTATTATGCAAGTTGAGTGAGTCCAAGAGCAGGTAATAGTTGCCTCACAACTTCCTGTCTCCCTACCCGCTTGTCATAATGTTGCCGTTGCTCCTGACGTGCTGTGTATTTCAGATCGGTGCTGACACTCTCAGCTCTGCACCACACTGCTGTGTGTAGGGAGAGATTTCTCTCTGAGGTAGAGCTTTGGTCATGAGCTGAGGTATGGCCCTGCATTACAAACCCAAGCCCCTCGGGCCGCAAAGTCTCTCTCAAGGGGACTATTCATTCCTCCCGCCTGCGCGAGCCAAATTCAATCCTCTTTCCTCTCGGTCAGACAAAGTCTTCAATTTGCACTTACTGTTCCTTTTTTCCGCTAAAGCCGAGCACCTCTGGGATCAGGGACAATGTGAAATATTCTCCACGTCAGATGCAGCACGTAGATGTTGACCCTATGGGCCTACAGAGGCTACAGAATAATTGTTTTTAGATTATGCTCATGGCACGATGCTCTGCATTTTTAACGGAGCAAAAAGCCTTGAGCAAGAGGTATTTGCTGGAAACAAAAGCTCTCCGGCCAGTTTTATATCGCCAGCAAGTGTTTCTCTGCACCAGCAAAAGATGCTCAGAGGGCTAGTTGGCGCCTTGTGTTTTTCTGCTCTTCCTCGTCCGAGCTACTGACCCGTGTGCTCTGGTTTTCACGTCCTCTCCGCTGGTAGCACAGGCTCGGTTTTCTGGCACCATCCACCGGATTTCTTATTCACAATGGGAGAAACAATTGGCTGTCGAACCCTCATTGCCACAACAAAAATCCAATTAGTTTTCAAACACAAGCGCACCTGCACCAAAATATTTCCTCAGAGAAATTATTAAAGGGTGCAAATTATTTCTTTTCTTTTTTTTTCTTTTTTTAATAGGTGGGTTACATCTGCCTGGAAAAAGCCACCATTTTTTTTTTTTTGCTCTTTAAATTATATTTGAAGGTGGAGCTCATTAGCCCCGTCCTCCGCCTGGAAAATCCGACCTTTGATTGAGAACATATTTTCCAATAAATCAACGTTCCTAATGGAAGAGCTGCTGAGGAAGTCAAAGCACGGAAAATAACAGGAACATGAAAGCATCGAGTTGCGTGCTTTTATCCGTCTATGGGTCAATCCCATTTTCGAAAAAAAGAAGGGCTTCCACTTTCCCCAGGGTTAATACTCGGTGGATAACAGCCAGGAGAGCACTGTGATCCGTAAGAAGAAAAAAAAAATTCAAAGGCCCTTCAAAAGCCAGAACAGCGCTCTCAACATGAGACAAAATGGCCATTACGCTGCATTTTTTCCTTTTATCAATCTTCCCTACTCTTCCGTATATGACTATCAGAGACATAGAAGAAGAAAGAAAGAAATGAGGAAACCTGGAGAAAAGCAGTGAGACAGACGGAGAGAAAAAGGCAAAAAAGCAAATGCACAACAAAGGGAAAACCGTGGGCCCTATAAAAATCCTCTCCAGACATCAGTCATGTTGGTCAGGTAAGTGCACTTTGCAATCATGGCCCCTTAATGCGCTACATTATGAATGCTGAGTGCTGCCTTGATGGTGGCCTGACCGAGAGAGAGAGAGAGCGAGCACTTCCTGGAAGCCTCCAAGGCCATCCATCCTGGAAACGCCTTGCCCACGACCTTCCTATAGTGCTTGGCCTTTGTCCATAGGCTCTTATTGAGCAATTATTAAACCTACCGCCTGAAAACTAAACAACAGCAAAATACAAACTGACTCGTCGTCGGAAAAGTGCCTCTGTTTTACGTCGTGTTGATTCAATAACATTCACCACAGCCTTCATTTCCCCTACATCTGCTCCGCCTGTTTGAGAGATTAGATCTCATCCGTAATCTGATATTGGCCATTAAAACTGAGCAGCAGACCAGCATGTCTAGCATGTCTCCCATCAAGACCATCTCCAGCTGTCAAGGCCACTACAGCAAATGGTGGATCCAAGGTTGTTTGGCTCATTATGGGGATACAAATACTGAAGTCCTGGGTTTGAGTCTTCATGTGTTTTGATGATGTAAAAATGGATGCAGAGTAAACGATAGAAGGCCTATCCTTGTTTAGAGACCTACGTACTATCGTTTTGCACAAAATCCTGCCAGCTGTACAATACAGAGGCTCTCCGGATGTTCACCATTGGTCAAAAACAAGAAAAGAAAACAACCCAGTGCATTGTAAAATATCGGGTTCATAATTTAATTTTGAAAAAAAAAAAAAAAAATGACCCAAAGTTCTGATCATTTTTAGGGCACCTGTCAATCACAGGCCATTAAAATTGTCCAAACTCTATTGTGCCCATGTCCATGTGTTGGTTTTCTGCCTTACACCGTGCTGTGGTTGTGTTTGTGTCTCTACCCCAGTCCTGTCCTTGGTCCGTTACCTAATGTGTGCGCCTGTTCGGAGTTCATCCCTTGATTAGTTTGTCTTCGTACGCTCTCATGTTCTTGGGCAAAGTTTTGGTCATGGTTAATCTGCATTTCTGGGCCTTGATTTCTAGCATTTCTTTGCTGCCTACTTGTTCATGATTGTATATTATCCCCAGTTGATGTTGTCTGCCTGTGTTTCGAACCTCGCCCCGGACCCTGTCTATGATAATTGGATTGGGTCTAATGAACAACAGGCTACATTTACAGACTTTAAGACTGTCCTGCCTCCCAGTCTTGGATCTTATAACAGAGATCTCCAATTAAAAAAATAAAGACTTTGAGGGGAAAAAAATTTCCTGATACATGCTTGTATATTATATCACAGAGAGAACAAATCTCTTACTGTATGTCTCTCTGGTGCTTTACAAAAATCAAAGAGAGTGTCAAAAAATAAAAAATAAAAAAGTGCATTTATTATACATTCAACCATCCGTGATTTTGTGGCATTTTATTTGAACTGCTCTTGTTCTCTTCATAAACACGTCACCAAAACGGCACTGTGATGCACTTGTTAACAGTTATGCTAGTCGTCCTAAAAATATGATAGGAATATGACGGACCTGAGTAAACGACTGAGCCGTTAGTGAGGAGCTCTAGGTCTGGAATCTGGGAACACAAATAGTTGCCGGTGCACATGTTCCTGTGGATACCTCAAAACAGCACGGCTCAGGCAGAGATTACTAAGGGATTATATCCTTTTTTGGAGGAGAAATGGTTCTGTAGCACTCAGAGCCAGGGATACGAACAGGCAGAGTGCTAATCCCAGTGCTGTTCACTGGGGCCTGAGCTATCAACCTGCAGTAAGTGCCTGTCCTCCCTCTCACACACACACACACACACACACACACACACACACACACACACACACACACACACACACACACACACACACAC
>JAQMCW010000009.1:9574686-9586604 GCA_030068335.1 Chrysichthys cranchii
CCTGTGCCAAACCCAGGGCTCGAACCCAGGACCTTCTCGCTGTGAGGCAACAGTGCTAACCACTCAGCCACCGTGCCACCCTACAGTTTCTATTAGTATTAAGAAAAGTTCAAATAAGTAGGCGTATGACAGGAAATTCTGGCTAAGAACGAAGTAGATCACATTGGCCATTTTATGCTTAGATTTACTGAAAAAGTGACAATGAACTTTGCACAGAGGGTCTGTTAGTACAACAACCAACACAGTAGGACACGACTGTCAAAATGTTTAAATTTAACAGTTTTAAGAAATTGTTTCATGAAGGTTGTCTGACAAACACGACTGCAAACTGAGCTACTCCATGTAATGAAAAGACAGGTTTGCGATGCAGGTGCTGCGGCCAATCTCTTCTGGTCAAGGCTGTCAGTCAATTAATTTTCAAGTGTAGACGTGCCTAGGATAATATTTGAAAAACTCATTTCTGGAGGAAAATATTAAATGTGCAGATATCAGCACATTTAATTAGATATTGTAGGTGGAAAGACAGTTTAGATGATAAAACTGACATGTTAAATACAGTAGGGGACGGGTGGGGAAAAAACTGTCCTGCAGCCATCAGGGGCACTTGACCTGTGCTGACTTTACTTTGGAGAGATGTTACACTGTCTATGTGTGTTACAGTCATTAATTTTAACAAGCAAAAGCTGCTCCCTATGATACAACATGGTCATTTGTGTTGAGTTTGTTAAAATTGTTATTACTTTCAAATGCAAAAATATATAGCCTAACAAAGCTGACAGATATTGCAAAAACTATGTTATGGGATGTTTTTTATCTAGGAAAAACGAGAGATGACCAGAACTGATCAGAACCAACTATCCCAAAATGTGATCTTCAGAATCAGACCCACTACATAGCTGGCTGGTTACTATGGATGGCAATCAAATGGGCCTTTTTCGCTTATAGTTTATATATTATTAACTGTTAAAGTTATTCATGATAAGGCAATAGGCAAGCAAAAGAAACCCAACAACACCCGAACACCACCACCACCACCACCAAGAACAAAGCAAAACAATAAAACCCTGCCTTGCCAAAAAGGGTTGTATGACCACTGAGGTGAAAAGGGGTGGGCCCTTGAGCAGGTAAAGTCTCCTGCTTTTTGCACGTGCATGCTGTGATGTGAAAATTGAGTTCAATGGAGAACGTTGGCTAGGTAGCTAAGATGCATGCATAGCAAATGTAGTTCAGTTTTCTTGCTTTAACTCATCTGCTAAATCAGCTTGACAACTTACATACAGCCGTATGATTGGACTTCTGCTCTTGCCTTCATTTTTTTTCTTGCCATTTTTCATGGTTAAACTTGCTGACTCACATATAGATATTATAAGATTTAAATCTATTTATAATGGGCCAAGTACATTTGTTGGAGAGATGACAAGGAGAGGAAAGTTGAAATTCGCTTTCATGAGTATTGCGTCATCAATCCTTAATTGTTTTTTTATTGCACTGTGTATTATCTATAGCATACATCTTAAGATTTTTGTGGGCCCTTTAAGCTTGTGGTTCACAAGTACCATTATCATCTTTCACCCCTGTAGTGATGGCGCTGCTTACTCCTCTGCTGTACCATGCTGATTTCATTCATTCATTCGTTCATTTGTTCATTCATATATCTATATATATATAATACATATCAATATACATATATTCATCACCTTAGATGGGACTCCAGTGAATCACACCATGAACACACACGCTCACACCTAGGGGCAATTTAGAGTAATCGATCCACCTACTGGCGTGAATTGAGTAGAAACTCCTCAGAGGCAGTAACCTGAGCTCAGGATTGAATCGTGCAGCTGTGAGCTGGGAACACTTGCTGTGCCGCCTACAATAATTTCAGCAAGACCTCATTTTGTTTTTTTTAATATTTCATTAGATATGATTTTGCAGTAACACACTTTCTACTATCGAAATAGGGAAAATTACTATTAGTGTTAGAAAACAGTATTAGATGCATCGTGGAGGATACACAAATTCAAAATGTTTTGCGGTGTGCAGTTTGGCAACTTGGTGCGAACTGAATGAAACCTGTGGTAGGTGCATTGTATGCATGGCACACAACCCAAGTCAATAAAACAAAAGAAACCCCTTTTTTGGAGTAGTGACCATAGTTTTGCTGAATCAGTAGCAGGACCTTCTTGGAGTTTACTAAGGTGGAACATGCCTGTCATTATGCTGTTGTCCTTGCACTTTTTCTTCTTTGAAGGTCTTTAATGATGTAGCAAACTACATCATTAGTGGCCACTGAATTGGATTTCTAAAGGTCATGATCCATTTCAGCAGTATGTTGTAACCTTTTTCCCCCCGTGAGCTGCAGTTTGAAACCTAGCTTTCACATCAAAAGGGATTATTAATCCCTCTAAGATCAAGAATACTGATTCTCCGATGGCATTATTTTTCCCGACTTTATTCTAACAGACACATGAAACATGCTGTAGGACCATACCAGCCTTGATAGCTTGCAGTCTTTGATAAACTATTCACTTTCCTAAAAGTTTTAAAGCCATCCACATACTGTACATCGTGGTGCCGTGTTCTGCAAAAGGAGGTCTCTAAGCAGTTAGTCAATCAATAATTAATTAAAGGCTAGTGGACTGAAGAAGGGGCCAAGATTGTAAGTGAAGCTGTACTCTGAATTTCTTTATGCTGCTGTGGCCTTTGCTTGCAATGACTGCACTATTGAGGATTCTGCTTCAGTTGTACCACACACTGTGCACTCTCTGGCTCTGATTGTCAGCAAACTCGGCATTTTCTTTAGAGCCATCAGACACAGGCTTATGATCGGTTTTGACTTTTATGTCTCATTGAATAAATCATAAAGTCAATTGATTCTTGTTTATCATTTATATAACTGGTCCTTGATGCATATGGGCCACTGAAAACGCATGACAAAAAGAATGCGAAATCAGCACTCTTTCAAAATATATACTCCTATTATAAAATAGGACCGCTATCTATGCGATGTATGCCCATTTTTTTTTAAGGATTGTCATTGACCTTGAACCTAGTGGTGTAAATTCAGAAAACGTTCTAGAGTGCAAAGAAATGCGTCTCTTTTCTGTGCAGTTTTTTCCCCGCATTTAAATAAATGCTGCTTGGACCATTTTACAGCTGCAGGCAGGAACTCACCCTGTTGGGAATCATTTAAAGCCAATGTGTTTGAAGTCATGGTTAATCACAGCTGGCTGATGGTTTTAATCAGTTAGTGTGAAGGTAAACACACTTACTGTACGGCACCGACTACATAATTGTCCACTGTTTCACTTCTTGACCATGCTCTGGATCAGAGCCGGCCCTGACCAATTTGGTGCCCTGGGCAAGATTTTAGCTCGTGCCCCTTGCATCACAGCCAATTTTACCACCAATCATTGTGTTCATGCACTCACACAGAACCAGTATAGCTTGCCTTGGAGATTTTCTGTACAACCCTGTTTCCCAAAAAAGTTGAGACTGTGTAAGACGTAAATAAAATATGTCGATTTGCAAATCATGTAAACCCGTATTTAAATGAAGCTTTAAATTCAGGAGGTAGCTCAGGGGGTTAAGACATTGGACTACTGGTCAGAAGGTTGGGAGTTCAAATCCAAGCACTGTCAGGCTACCACGGTTGGGCCCTTGAGCAAGGCCCTTAACCTCAACTGCTTTGTATAAAATGCAGTTGTATAAAAAATGAGATATAAATATGTAAGTCACTCTGAATAAGGGCGTCTGCCAAATGACTGTAAAGTAAAGTAAAATAGAACAAAGACAGCCTATTAAACTGAGAAACGTGAAATATATGTCCATTTTAAACTTGCCATATGTTTCAAAATAGCTGGGACAGGGACAAAAAAGATTAGAAAAGCTGTGTAATGATATAAGAAAAAAACTTGGTGGGAAAATTCACAACTAGCTTAAATGGCAACACTGTCTTACAAAGGCAGAATGCCATAACATCAAGTTACATAACAAACAAGTTAAGGTCTTTTGCCTTTGTAGGGCAGAACAGGTCAGTAACATGATTGGGTATAAAAAGAGCGTCCCAGAGAGGCAGAGTGTCTCAGCAGTGAAAATGGGGAAGGGTTCACCACTATGTGAAAGACTGCATTGGCAAATAGTCCAAAAATTTATCAGTAATGTTCCTTAATGTAAAATTGCCAGAGAATCTGGAGAAATCTATGCAAGAGACAAGGCTTAAAACCAATACTGGATGGCTGTGAGTTTTGGGCCCTCAGGCAGCACTGCATTAAAAACAGACATGATTCTGTAGTGGAAATCACTGTGTTGGCTCAGGAACACTTCCTAAATCCACTGTCTGTGAAGACAGTTCATCTACAGCTGCATCTACACATGCAGGTTAAAACTCTACCTTTAAAATGAAATGAAGAACTCATATATCAACATGATCCCGAAATGCTGCTACCTAATCTGGGCCTGAGCTGATTTAAGATGGACTGAAACGAAATGGAAAACTGTCCTGTGGTCTGATGAATCCAAAAGTTTCTTGGACATCACAGATGCAGTGTCCTCCAGGCTAAAGAGGTGAGGGACCATCTGGCTGCTTATTAGTACACAGTTCAAAAGCCAGCATAAGTGATGACATGGGGAGCATTAGGGCACATGGCATGGGTAGCTTGCACATCTGGGAAGACACCATTAAATACTAATCAATATATACAGGTTTTGGAGCAACATATGCTGCCATCCAGACATTTTTTCAGGGAAGGCCTTGCTTTTTTAAGGAAGACAATGCCAAACTGCTTTCTTCACGTATTACAGCAGCATGTCGCCGTAGTAGAAGCGTTCACTAAAACTTTGCTAAAGTGGCCTGTCTGCAGGCCCGACCTGTCGCCTGGCAGAATTTTTATTGTTCTTCGAACTGTTGAAGGAAGAACCCCCATTTTTGTGTGTTTGCCACATCAACATGAAAAATATCTGCATAAAAACTGGATTACTAGACTTATATATACGTCAAAGAGTAGCTGAAAGTCATGTTTCACTTTCGCAGTCACATTATGTGTCAAAGTCAATGGTCACCATTAGCATCCAGACACTTCTGATTTCAGCAAACCACTGCACTAACAACATTCACTAAAGTGTCCACAGGGATTGCTCTGCATGACGTTTCAATTTCTTTCCGTAGTGCAGCAAGTGCAGCAGGATTACTACAGTACACCACATCCTTTAAGGCTCCCCACCGGTAGAAGTTGAGGGGTGTTAAGTCAGGGGAACGTGAAGGGAATTCAACAGCACCTCTTCCTCCTATCAAATGCCCTGGCAGAATGTCATCATGATAGGATCTCACATCTCTACACACTGACGCCAAAATTCAATTTGGATTTTAAAAAATTGGAATAGATAACCACTGTTTAAGTGTGTATAAATTTTTGGGCCTCTCCATAGTACAGGTGCTCCCTGAGTTACGATGGTCCGACTTACGATTTTTCGAACTTACGATGACGATTGTGATCCACTAAAAATTGTAAAATATTTAGAAACAATTTATAATTTGCAGGCGGGCATCGCTGGCAGACCAGCGTAACAGTGTATGATGTACGCCGACATTCAGACGACACCCGGAAGTACGCGGCTGACACCCAGAAGTACACAGCCGTCACCTGGAATTGCACGTTCGATGCCCGGATCACTCACCTCGTACGATGCCTCACTCTCTGCTGCAACTCACGGAGTTACCTTGTGTATCGGTGTGCTGTACAGTGCATTACCGCGGGTTGTTTTGTGATTATTAACGGAACAGCGTCATCGGCGCTGTCTATAGCCGGAGCTCAGTATTTGTGTAGCGTGTGTCACGGCTGGATGGAGCTCAGAAACACAGTGCTGCTGCCTACATCAGGTATGGACCTCTTTAACAAACTCTCACTTTTGACAGAAATGTGATTTAAATTAAATCTCGCTTAAATGTTAATTCGCTCCACAGCATAAAATATCCATCTCCCTGTTAGCAAAAAAGATAAAGACCTTGTAGCCTTGTGGAGCATGACACGAAACGCTACAAAATAAATATTAAAACAACAACGACTTCAACTGATAACATAACTGCATATTCTTCAAAGCTAAAACAACACAACAGGACTACACAATCACTCATTTTACCAGATTAAAACTTTAAAGCATTAAACGCTCACCTCTTCCTCATTCAGGAAGATAACAACGGCATAAAGACGGCAGTCTTAAAGCGACAGTACCCAGAATACGGACAATTCCATATTTAATTTTTCTCTTAAATGGGCCTGTGGTCTGAATACAAATATTTTAACTAATCAAATAAAAGAACATTTGAGATGTTGGTGAAGTTTCAAACAAACAGAAAAAACAATAAATTATAAACAAATAATTTCAACCTGGTTACATAAGCTGGGCTAAGTTAGGCTGAGATACCCAAGCTAGGCTAAGTGGTTCAACACAGTTGTTTCACTTATGATATTTTTGACTTACAATATGTGTAGCCGAACGCATCTCCATCGTAACTTGACTACCTGTACACAGAACACTGTTTTTTAGGGACATTTTAGTTTCTACTCCAGGGTAGGTACTCTCCTAGCAAAATAGGGACCATGAAAGATGTAAGTGTATGGTGAATGATCCAGACATAGGTGAAGTGAGATTCTCTGAGCCATGCAGTCATTTTTTTTCCTTTTTATTAGTCAGTGTGCATTACAGTAATAGGATAAAACAGACAACAGCTTATACATATGCACTTGCTAAAAAAAACACATGACAGCATGCTCTGGTTAACAGATGAGAGACGCTGAAACCTGAGATGGAGTGGGGTCATCATTCCAACAAAGGCGTATTGTAGAAACATAAACAAAGAGGACGAGTGCAGTGTGAGGGGTGAATATGTGACATGGTTGAAATCATCATTAAATCACTGAAACGAAATCATTACCAAGGGATTTTCAAATTGCTGGATAGTACTGGTATATGAAAAATCTTTGTTTCTTTGTATTTATATAATTTATATATATTGTTTAGATATACTTTGAACAAACTGTAGCTTGCAGTGTGTGCACTTCTTCTTAGACACTGAGGGATGGGGAATATTTGAGTTGGGTACAGCCTCAAATCCACGTGAAACATTGGCTGTGTAAACAACAGATCTTAATGTAAATGTTAGAGAAATGGAGCAACAGTGGAGTCAAGACTTTACTGAGCCTATATGTGAAGGAAGAAGAACAATGTGATTTTGATGTGGTTTATGTTACTTCAGTGTTCTTACTGATGGTGCGCCTGCAACCAAAAAAAAAAAAAAGGCCCTTGAAGGTATGTAGTTCTTGGGAAGCCTCCCAGCGGGTAGATCCTCTCAAAAAGTCCCTGGAAATGTTTGGTATGAAAGCGTCTTTTGAAAACATTTGGTACATCATGAAATGAAAAACTACCCCAAAGGAGACCCGGAACTGCTATATTATCACAGCCACACCTGAATCTGTCTCAAACCCCAGTTCCCTGCTGTCCTCGCCACGTACAAATATGGCCGACACAAACTACAACTCACAGTACAACCTGCACACAAGTTCAGCTGCATACTAATCGCTCACAGTTGTTTCCCATTCCTCTTTCAGTATATAAGGACTCTAGATCACTCACTCCAATTGCAATCAATGAGCTTTTCTACTGTGTTTGTGTCCCTGTTTTTTTTTTTTTTTACTTTGTATTGTTTCTCCTGGATTCACATGGTTGTTCTGCTCCTTCGCATTCTGTTCGCTGATGGCCAGACTATGCCTGGTTTTCACACTGATTTTGGATTTTCCCTCTGGTTTGTTCGCCTGATTCAACAACTGTACTGCATTTGCGTCCCAGCCGTTCTGCATCTCAGCGCTCGCTCGCCTGACATATATCAGGCAAGAATGGGACAACGTTTCAGTTTCACAACTCCAGCTACTGGTCTCATCAGATCCCAAAGATTTACAGACTGTTGTTAAAAGAAGTGGTGATGAAACCCAGTGATAAGCATGCCCCTTTC
Source organism: Chrysichthys cranchii (assembly GCA_030068335.1). Lineage (NCBI taxonomy): Eukaryota > Metazoa > Chordata > Actinopteri > Siluriformes > Claroteidae > Chrysichthys > Chrysichthys cranchii. The sequence goes on from JAQMCW010000009.1 coordinate 9,582,695, forward strand.
TTAACTTTTTTTTTTGAACATGTTGCTGACATCAAATTCAAAATGCGCACACATTAAAAAAAAAAAACCCCAAAAAACAAAACAAAACAAAACAAAAAATAACAATTTTTTTTCAATTTCATCTATTCTACGTATTTTCATGTACATTACATTCACACGGTGTCCCAACATTTTAGGAAACAGGGATGTACATTTTGAAACACACAAACATTTAATTACACCTAGCATTTATGCACTCACTCACTCATCTTCTACCGTTTTGAAGCTGGAGCCCATCCCTGCTGACTTCAGGCGAGAGGCGGGGTACGCCATGGGCAGATCGACAATCCACCGCAGGGCGACACACAGAGACAGACAACCATTCACGCTCACATTCACACCTACGGGCAATTTAGAGTAGCCAATTAGCCTAATCCCCTCTGTGCATGTCTGTGGACTGTGGGAGGAAACTGGAGTACTTGGAGGAAACCCACATGGACACAGGGAGAACATGCAAACTCCACATAGAAAGGCGCCCAGGTCGACCCCTGGGATTGAATCAAGGGCCTTCTTGATGTGAGGCAACAGCGCTAACCACTTCACCAAAATACTGCCCTGCCTTTATGCAAAAGTGCCTAATTATGGGGCAGTGGTAGCCTAGCGGTCAGGGCATTGGCCCTTGGAATGGAAGGTTGTAGTTCAAGGACCAACAAGGTACCCTGAGCAAGGTACCATCCCCAAGCACTGCTCCCCGGGTGCTGCGCTGTTCGGCTGCCCCCTGCTTTACCTGGTGAATGGGTTAAATACAGAGAATTAATTTCACTGTGTCACGCTATGCTGTGCTGCGGTGTGTTTCACGTTTGATAGTCACTAGTATCACTTCTCTTCTCTTCTTCTTAAAAGATATGCATTCAGTGAGCACTTCTCTCAGATGATGCATGCTGTTTGTTATACATATAAGATTAATGAATAATAAAAAAAAATGAAAAGGCTTACAACTATTAATTACAAAAGGGGAAGAAAAAGAAAAAGAATTTAATTTACTATGACAAGTAGGGCTAACCCTGGCTCAGTAAGATATCATTAAATATGAATGGCTGGATTCTTCAGGTAGACAGTGCATGGTCTGTACAGCATACTTAAAAGGAAAAGTGTATTTCTCGAATGATGTTGAAGGTTATTCCCCAAATGCCTGAATAGTCTTTGTAACTTTCCTTGATAAATTTAAGGTAGGAGTAACTGACAGATATTTATTAAATTAATGAACGCTACTATCATCCAAAGTAAGCTAGTCACATTTTGCTCCAAAGGTAACAATTATACAATCGATAAACTATTTGTTTATCACATTACTGTACCTCTGTCTTTTTCCTGTTTTCCCTCCTCTTTGGGAGGATGTCATGGGCTGTGTAGTCATGTGGTTGTGGGCTTTTTTTTTTTGTAATATTTTGAAATAATAGTATAAAAATAGTATTACTAAAAATAAAGTAATACTTGTTTAAAAAATAGTACAAGTTTTTTTTTATTATTATTATCCTTTATTCCTACTAATTTCAGGAAGTCTTATGTAAGGACCAGGCATTCGCCTGTACCACCTATGTGACGAGCCGGCTCCGCTCTGGTTAAAGTGTTATTTCTTCACATGTTAAGTGACATTTTTATTCCCGGTCACACACAACAGTTTTAATGGCCTGTGTGTTGTAGCTGGTTATTTGGTGCGTTGGAAGTAAGCATCAATCATCGTTGTATTTCTATTAACAACCACAGACCTGCTGAATATGACTTTCAGTATTTTTGTGATCTCAAGCGATAAGCAATTCAGTCATTCAGCGACGTTCCATATGGAATTATTTTCATTTTGCAGTGGAGGGCTTTGGTATATTCAGTGCATTTTTAATATAACTAACACACACACACACACACACACACACACACACACACACACACAATGAAATTCACTCTATCAAGTCTCCCAGCCTTTATTGAATCTTCCTTTTGTACTCAGACCTTCAATTTTCATTGGAATCCTAATATTTTGACAAAGCAGGCTTATCTGTTTGCCTTCAATACTACTTTATAAACTAAAATCATTTTAGCTGCAGGAATGTTGACACAAATGGTTCCATAATCTTTGTTTTAGTCTATTAAAGAAAGCATATTGCCGAACACATAAAACAAACGACGTCAGGCTCAACTACCAGTGGTGAATGCAACGTGGATAACGAATTACAAACGTTGCGGACCTTGTTGTCTTTGCTAGCAGTGGTTGTGCAGTTAAATTCTTTACTTTCTAATGCTACAACTGCAGGAGAAAATCTATTATTTGAACAATCTGCAACTCAGCAACCAACTTCAGAGTGGACCTAGGTGTGTACGTGAATATTTATGTGATATGCGTTGGACTCAGCAGTGGCAGTTTAGCAGTGCTGGGATATGAACTCACAACCTTCCAACCAGTAGCCCAATGTCTTGGCCCCTGAGCTGCCATTGCCTAGTATGAACGTAAATAATATCTAATGCAGAGCATATACTGATACTGGATGGAGATTGTTTTTTTTAAAATGCCATTTGAAAACTAAAACGTATTTGTGTGGACGTAGCGTTAGCCCATGCTACTTCAAGTTTAAATCCAAATACAGATATTTGGAGCCATGAACAGATATGGATACAGATAATGACATTATATTACACTCCTAATGTACACATGGGAATTGATATTTTCTCTATATCTCTGTAAATTCTTTTCACTTAAACATCAAAATCAAAAACTTTGTCATCATCAAGGCTGGTGATGAGAACCATCGTGGTAGGATAAACAAGGGTGTTACGTTACGTATTCTCTGTCTTATCACCTTCCGCTATTCAGAGCGAAGTTAAGGCCACACACAGCCTGATAACGAACTGATAACTGAGTGAGGATAAAGAAACAAAACTAAACAAAAATCCAAAGAGCACTTTTCTGGTTGCTTTGGCCTTTGAGACAGGTAGATCAGGCAGATAGGCAGGAGGAAACCTGACCTGAAGTCAAAGACAAATAACAGGTCCAGCCGCTGTGGCTGACTCAGGTTTCTTAGACACGGGTGAATTCAAAGAGTGCAGATTTAGGTGCTGAATGGTGCTGTCTCTAAGCCCAAAACCAACAAACAAACACTGACTTTACCTGAAAGGTATAAGAGACTTTCCAAGTTCCAAATTCAGATACAGATCACTGGACTACGTTGAGTCTCTAACCAAACACTGAAATATTTTTGATGTTTAATACATGCTGTTTACTATTTTAGTGTCTTTAAAAGAATGAAGAGATTGATCCTGATGATCTGTATATCTTTCTGCTAGGATGATTTTGTCCATATACAGTGGTGCCTGTGGTTCTCGAACAGAATCCGTTCCAGGAAAGTTTTTGTGAACCAATTTGTATGTGCACCAAAGCAATTTTTCCCATAAGAAAGCACTGAAAATTACTAAAATACCAAATGATAATTTTTTTAGTTCATTTTCTGGTTTTTATAGTAAACAATTTAAAGACAAGCACAATATAGTATAAAAACACCTTAAGTTCACACACAGTTGCTTTGGAAGGAGGAGTTCGGGCATGAAGGAATGGAAAAGACGAAGGGGGGTTGGGGGGGTTGGGGTTACTGTATGGATTTCACCGCTAATGGCTGCTAGAGACCGATATGTATGCATTGTCTCAGTGTGTGCGGCCTTGGAGTGACATAGTGTTGGGATAGCGTTGGTCAAGGAATCTGTCCGTCGACCAACTTTATATGCGAACCGATTACCGTAATTTCCGGACTACAGAGCGCATCGGAATATACGCCGCACCCACTAAATTTTAAAAGAAAAGAATTTTTTTTTTACATATATTAGCCGCACCAGACTATAAGCCGCAGATATATACGTCGTGAAATGAGATATTTACACAAGAAAG
>JAQMCW010000009.1:9589832-9603977 GCA_030068335.1 Chrysichthys cranchii
TATTATTGGCTGATTGAGAGGTTATCTCAAAAACCTGCACCCACACCGGCCCTCCGTGGCTCGGATTGCCCACCCCTACCATACAGAAAGGTGCCCAGGTCGACCCCGGGGATCGACCCCAGGACCTTCTTGCTATGAGTCAACAGTGCTAACCACCACACTACCGTACCACCCAGGGCTAATTTATGTTTAGCTAAATACAAAAAGGAAAATCTACTGCTCGTCTCGTGCATGGCAAAAACTGGTTCTAACACCCCTACTGCCAAAAAGGCTCCTGTGGGTACTAATTATCTGGATCTGGAATTAAACCCTGTCACAACTCCAGCACTACATTTTAGCATCATTCTCCCACTACTATCACTAAAACTATCATTATAGACTAATTTTTTTAATCAGGAAAACTACACATTGTCCATAACTGAACATTGCCAATAAAGTGGCACATCCTGAAAATTTGTGTCAAAACATAAAACTACAACTACGGGAACACCATTCCCAAAGCACTTATGCTTAAAATAAGACATGTCGATCTTCATTAAAACATCAAAAACATCTTACTATATTGTAGACACAACCTTCACCGAACACTAGAAGCACTAACTGACAGCCACTCAAAGTCAGGGCCGGATTATCCATATGGGCCAGTGGGCCAGGGCCCAGGGGCACCAACCATTCACAACCAGTGGGGGGGCACCTCATGACACAAGCTTTAAAATATTTTTCATACATTTTTATGTTATTCACTTGAAATTGTTAAAAGGCCATACATACCTCGTCATGAACACTAATTTCATAATAATAATAATAATAATGATGATGATGATGATGATGATGATGATGATAATAATGATGATAATAATGAACAAATCAAGATGGCATGACCATTCATTCCCCCTCCCCAATCTGTCAGAGTTGAGTCTGTCCACATGTATCATTTTTTAAAGCCGTTACAGAAAATGAATGAAAAATGGACAGACATCAATTGAGTGGTCGAGCAAAGAGAAAAAGAAGAAAAGACAAGGACTCTAGACGGCTAGCCACGATTCAAAATGTTCCAGCGATCGATGGTTTTTTGTAAGAACATCAGGACCTGCGGTCACTAGAGTGGACAAATGTAGACCCAGTGTAGTCAGTAAATTACATATGAGAAATGCCCTTGTTTATGAATGCTATTTTTGACAGGAAGACAGGGGGGAGGGGAGGGGAGGGCAGGGCGGTGGGGGGCGTTGGGGCACCTGTGAGCTATAGTGCCCAGGGGCACCGCATTGTCTTAATACGGGTCTGCTCAAAGTCCATTAACTTTCTTTAAAAAACAGTAAACACTGGCATTCATTGAGTGCTTTTTCCTACTCCACTAGCTTTCTACTTTTTTTTGCTGACACATATGTCCATGGATGCCTTTAAGACAGTGTCCGGATTAATGCCCACAAAACATCTGAAAAGTGCTTGTCTTGGCATTACAAATTGCAACAAAATGCGAGAGATAAGGCTACCAGGTATGCCACAGACAACCTGACCATCTATTCTCAGCACCTGCTGTGCTGAAGTCAGTGTCTCACCTTGAAGACAATACATTTCAACATTAAACATGAAACAATTCCAGTTGATAGAAGCAGGAAAGGGGTTATATACAAAGAGCTGTATCCGCTTTCCTCATAACTGCCCTGAGCCAGTTAAAAGGCTGTTACGAACCTAACTGGCATTAAAAATGCATGCTTAGTGCCAAGGGTTCTATATGGCATTTTCATAAAAAAAAACCCCAAAACAATCCAAAAAAAAAAAAAAAAATCACAACAAAATCATCTTACATCACAATAAAACAGTAGTGATGGCAACAGTGATGATAATCGTGATGATAAAGCTGTACAGATTTGATTAGTTTCTGATCTAAATTGGTGTACTTCCTTAAATTATCTTGGAGAGACTGGTAAAGAAATTGATCTCTTCACATGTGTAGATGTAGCTGTGGGCTGAAATACAAAAACATTTCTGACAACGTTCACAATGATCTGAAGCAAAATAAAAAGCTAACAGAAAGCAATAATTTATGCATGATATTCTTAAAACTGTATTCAAATCAAATAAAATGAACTCTTACATCAACAATAAAATGGGCTCCTTAGATTTGTCTTTAAATTGGGCCATTAATAAGAAGATCACACGTGGTCCTAGGATAATAGATTCAATGGCATCTTTCATCTGTTCTTAATGCCAAGCTTTTCTTATTTCCAAACAATTAAAACATTTTTGAGAATGGAAATGGCAGTAATACGTTATAGTGATTGTAAAGTCCCTTTTGTGTGAAAAGGTATGGCCAGGCATTTCTCAGCTCCACTACTGATGGTGCTGGACTTGCATGGATGTCTTTATTCTGCGAGTAGTATGTATCTCCATGAGCTGTATGAGGTGACCTCCCTCCGCCCGACTGGACCCTCACAAGAATACAATTTTTTGATTTCCTTTTGATTTTCTTCTAGTCATGCCTTGGTTTCCTCAGAGGACAATCAGGCTGCCATCTGACACAGCCATACTGGTCTGATGACCCTCTTGTCATTGTTTTTTGTTGAAGAGTTAGGATCCCTTCAATCTCCTGCGTCAGGATTACATGCTGTCTTGATTGAGGAGTTCAACGCAGCTTTTCAGCTTTTCTTTTTTAACCGCTCCCAATTCCGGTTCTATCCTTCAGAACGTCTGCAAATCTTTTAGGATGGTTTACAACCATTTTGGAAACAGTGAGATCTTGCAGGATTAAGTTCAACTAGTCTCATTTAATCTATGATTATTTGAAACATCTCCATATGATATCTAGAAGTCAGATCCTGCTTTTTGTCTATAGTGGCCATGGGCCATTTCTGTCCATAGTGTCCAAAACTGTCAGGCCAAGTACTAAGGTCTACAGCGTCGGACCTGCTGTTTGCGGAAGAAGCATTCCTAGGAGATGGACTACTTGATATATGTGTGGGTGATGTATTTCTTCCTGATGATGGAGAATCTGTGATTTAATGTTCCGAAAACATCAAGCCGATGCATGAATTTTAGCAGCACGCTGTCTCAAATATAAAAGGTAGCACATTAACTACTGTATAAGCCATCTTTTGTGGGCAAACACTTAGGATGAACAATTCAATCATTTGGTAAAATACCCTCAGTGTTGGAGCACTTTGCGAGGCTGTATAGGCCAGAGGTGTTCCTGCAGATCCTCCTCCTTAATCAACTTTAGGTCTGATGCGCTTAAAGGTTTCTCCGGGATGGATGACAGGGTTTGTTCAGGCAAACCACTTAAAACTATTTAGATTGTTTCTATTATTTCCACTACAATTAATGGAATGATATTAATGAGTCCCTGATAAATCATACACTTTGTATGCTGGAAATGGGTAACACTGGAGAAGCTCTTCTTGCGCAAGGCAAATTAAAGTAGTGTCCTGTGCTATTTCTTTCAGTGAATAGACACATGAATTAGATGAACTGCCTGATGCCTCTCTACAACAAACTTTCCTTCAGAATGACAATGGATCATGATCAGCTTGGTTTCTTCAACTTGCAGTTCACCCTTGTCCTTTCCTATGACTACACACATTCCTTTTTTGCATTATGTGCCTTTCACACTTATGTCATTAGCAGCACTTGTACTACCAGATGCAAAATCAGACAGAGAACATGCCATTTCGATTTTGTCATTGTAGCCACTGAAAAATAATTCAGTCCCCTTCACAACCTGAATCAGAGGAGGAAATGTGTCACCTAAGAATGCCTAAAGAAATGGATGCCTCTCTGCCAGGGTTGCACATAGGTTTTTAAAACTGTGCAGTGTTCATGAACACTGTTTGAAATATGAAAAACATACATGAGGCCCAAACGTAATGATGACAGCAAGGCAGTGACACAGCTTTGGCTTGTATGAGTTCCCTGGAAAGGTATGAGCTCTAAATTTGATATATTAAGCAATGAGAACGTTCAAATAAGCCACCTGATCTGAAGTAATAACAGGGAACATACTGTATATGTTGCCTACGGTTTGTCACAGATGTAATATTAATGCCTATGCTGCACTCTTTGCTCGGTTTTCTATGCTGTCCCCAAATAAAGAGGTAGTGTTCTCAGAAGGAGCCAGTTTTGTATAGTACTTCCAGAACAAGAAAACCTCTTGAGAACAAGTTTTCAAGAGACTGGTTTCAGGAGGTTTATCGGTCCCAGTCCCATCAGTATCAATATACTTGAATTGACTGATACACTGCACAAGTACTTTTTCCGAGTTACCAAATGATTAAGTAACTTTGCTAAGTCAAATTATGTAATGCCCTCAAGAGCACTGACCCAGAGATCATGATCCAGACAAGGGGGTAAACCTAGGTGACACACATGAAATAATTAGTACTTGCTGGTTGAACACTAAATCAAATTTGATCCCCACTGCACTGTCTTTGGTATTATTTAGTCTTATATGTACTAAAATTTTCCTCAAAGCCATCAATATTGTGAGATCCAGAATGATCTCTCGAAGACAACCCACCTCCCAGAATACTATACAAGACCATGGCACTGTGCTTCAGCTCCTTAAGATCCCATATCAACCAACTAAGGACTGCTTCCTGTATGAAATGTTTAAAATCTTGTTCTCTGCACAAAACCACTAGAGGCATGTGATCAATATTTGATCTGTTATATGGTAGGATATCACCTGAAGTTAACACTTGATGTTTTGGTAGATATTTGACACACTATGAAAAAAATGATTTGTTGTTTTGATTTAAAAAGGGAGTTACATGGCTACCTTACAATTTTGAGTTCATTGGAACTCATATAGTAAGTTTGTACAATGAGGCAATCAGTTCTACTTACTATATGAGTCTATGAAATCAAAATTCTAAAGCAACCAGGCAACTCACAACAAATTATGTGTAACACAATTTTGTTCCTGGGTTGAAAGTGTTAAAAGTATATAAAATGAGTATTAATCACCTCAAACTTTGCTTTTGTCACCAGGACGTTGATATTTTAAAATGTACCTATTTTCATTGAGCAAATGGGCGAATTGGAGATTTCTTGTTCACATACAGTCAGAAAAAACAACATGAATCAAAATGAACATTACTAAAGTCATTAAAAAAAAAAAAGACCACAAAGGATTTAGATGTGAGAAGCTATACAAAAATGACCACAGAAGATTTAAAAGTCATTTTTCCTTCTGGTCATTTTTCGAGATTTGTGATAATATTGTAAATCACTTTCACAAATCAGCCCCCAAATATAGTTTCTGATCATTTTTTTTTTTTTTTGTCATATTGGCCTTGGTAGCAGCATTGGAAGCACTGGCCTTGCTCCTATGAATATGCCCCCATGTTCTCCTTCAATTTATCAAGATGAGCATCAAGGATATGGACTCTTAAGAAACATCCTGCATCATCATCCTGCATCTCATTGTGCCATAGTTCTTCACCAGTCTCAACCAGCTCCATATAGTTTTCAGCAATGGGGTTTCCCAGGAAGTCCTGAAACACTGCAACAAAGCCATTTTCTCTTCTGAGTGAGCTTCTGGCTGAACTCCTTGCACTCCAGGATCTTCATTATCTGTGGCCCGACAATGACACTGCGTTTGAATTTTGCCTCAGAGAGCTATGAAAAGAAGTCTTGAAGTTACTTGGAGACTCCTTATCTGGACCTGTGACAAATTGTTTCCTTAGGGCAAATTTTATGTGCAGTGGTGGAATCAGAGGTCCACCAATGACTTCTACTTAAAGTTGTGCCTCCCCAAAGCGTACCCGGTCCAATGTAGCCAGTCCTGCCTTTGGTAGTACATCTTGGTGTCCCTGAGTTCTTTAAGATATCTTATGAAATTCAGCAATTTGTTATAATGTACATTTGTGTCTCCTTGTATAGGAGATGAATATGAGGCTTGTGGAAAGTGCTACCATACATTATTAATTGGGGGGAAAAAAACCCAAAACCAACCCATCATACAGTTCCCTGACACTTTTATTTGTACAATTTTAAACTGATTTTTAAGACATTTAAGCTATTCGCAATATTACACTGAGCCTATAAATGTGGAAAGATTTAGGATATTTTTCAGGTTACAGTTAAAGGTTTTGTAGGCTTTGAACATCTGGAAGTTAGGAGGTGACTCTTGAGATAAACCCAGAATGGTGTAACTACCCCACTCAGATCTGGATACTATACCTGTGTGTTTGCGTGAGTGTTTAAACAGGCTGACAGTCACGCATATAGTTCTGATGAGCTTTTCAGATAGCTAATGATGTGTTGGGGGGAGAAACGCTCATCAGCCCTCTTGCCCTCCATTCTCAAACAGAATGACAATCAGGTGTAATAATTAATATTGCTTTTCCATGACTGCGGATGGTTATCAGCTTCAAGCACATCATTTTTCAGGTGAATGATTTCATCTCCCCCCCATCCTTGTTTGCTGCTTTGTTAATGGCAGCCTTCGAGCAACATGAGGCGAGCATTCAAGAGGAGGATAAGTTGGCCGTTTGATGATGGAAAAAAAAAAGTAGATCAAGATGTGCTTAGATGCCCTCTCCAGTGACTTCTCTCCTTCTCATTGAGCCAGATTACTCTCTATAGTAGTGTTTGTGCTTGATTTTAAAGGACAAAACCATGTCTCTAATAACCTTGTATCTAACAAAGAATTCGTAGGACTTTTTGTTTAGGAGTTTTATTGGCTTAATGAGATAATAAGGTCATTTTACAGCATTTCTTTCATCTACATTCTCCAAGAAAGAGTTCATTCTTAGGTCTGCTTTTTTTAAATGTTTTTTTTTTTAATCGGGATTCACTCTAAGGCCTTTTTTTTAAATAGCTTAAACTTATAGCTCATACTTTAAGAGCTCCCAGAGAAGCAGAGCTAATTATGACCTAAATTATCTGTTTACAATCATTCTAAATTATATCAACAAGAGGAACCAGTCTGTGAGGATTTATTTTTAGTGCAGAGCTGGGATGAAAGGTACTCCTGTTTATTAAGTCAACCGGGCAGACATCATTTATTTTAAGGAAAGAGTCATTTGGGGAATGATCTATAATGAGATATTTATTTATTTATTTACTTATTTATTTAGTTAGTTAGTTATAGATTGATTGATTTATTTTTGCTGTCGCATCAAAAATACCCTTACTGGCCACATTATTTGGAACACATACATCTGAGCAGTCATGAAACGATCTAACCAGCCAATCATGTGGTAACAGTGCAATGCTTAAAGTCATGCAGACACAGGTCTAGAGTGTCAGGTAATGTTTACATCAAACATCAGGAAATGAAAAAAAAAGTGATCTCTGGGTGACTTTGAGTGTGATATGGTTATTGGTGCCAGATGGGTGGTTTTTGTATACCAGGAACTGCTGATCTTTTGGGAGTTTCACACTGGGAGTCTTCAGAGTTTAAACAGGATGGTGCGAAAAACAGCAACAACAACAACAAATCACTGAGTGACATTTGTGACTTGTGCTGGCAAAATGAGTAGGAATGGGTTAGGGTTAGGGTTAGGCTAATTATGAGCTAAGAGACAAAACATGGTTTCAGGCGAAATGAGATTTTCTCAAAAATGAGTCCATAAAGCTCTCATTTATTGATCCCCATGATAAAACAGCAAGAAAACATCCTAAACTACTTTTATTTTAAGGTTTTGTTCAATATGTTCATTCGTATATCTTCATTAATTAGTCCTTTGTCGTAATAATCCATGATTTTTCACCGCATGCTTTTGGCAAGAAGGGGGAATCCCCCCTACCCATGTTTGGTATCGTTGTAAAGCGTAGCTCCTCTACTTCCTGATAATACACATGGAATTCCCGATGACGCTTTTATGAACCAATGGAAAGCGAGTTTCCAAACCCCATTAGACGTGGTCGACTTCAGTTGGATGTAACTCGGTCATTTTTTGCCTGATTTCAACAAACCATGCCTCATTTTTAAGGTCTTTACATGGACATTGTGGAAGTAGCAATAACTCACTTTTGAAAATTTCCTCATTCCGACTCATTATGCCAGCACGGGTCACATATTACTTTCTTAATAAACAATGTGTTTCCCTTTAATTCATCTAATAGCCAAGTCCTTGCTAACCTGGCCTTAGCAGCACCTAGCAGCCTGTCATTTGGATCACCAACGAGTGATCCAAAGGTCTTTAGATGGACAATGTGCAAGTAACAATAACTCACTTTTGAAAATTTCCTCATTCCAACTCATTATGCCAGCACAGGTCACACTTATGCATGTGTTGATGAGAAAGGTCAGAGGCGAAGAACTTATTTCAGACTAGTTGGAGTTTAAAGGAAAGCTGCGGTGAATGAAATATCCACAATTTACACCTGTGGTTAGCAGACAAACATGTCAGAATACACAACTGGTTCAGCCTTGAGGCAGACAGGTTACAGCAGCACACTGAGATCACACTGAGATCCTAGCCAAAACAGTTCAATATTGGAAATAGACTAGGCGATACATTTTCCCACCCTGATGTTTGATGTGAACACTAACTGAAGACATGTATCTCTATGATTTTTACGCATTGTCCTGCTACCCCATGATTGGCTGATGAGCAGGGGTAAAGGGATTGTCAGTGAGCGTATGTAAGATATGTAGAAGTAAATTATACATGATACAACATTATTACTCATACTCCGAGCGTCTTAGGCAGGATTAAATGATAGAAAACCCGGTGTTCTTCTTTTTTTTTGGAATGAAAATTCAGAGTGTTTGACTGAATCTATTAATCAAGATGAGAGAATTAATTATTCAGCAGTGAGTCTACAGAAATGTTAAAATCTTCAAGGGCAAGCAGATATTCTAATGCCTGATGCAACCCTAGAAAAATCTTTGCCAATGTTATGGGGTGAGACTGCATGCATAAAAGCTGGACGGAGGAGTGCTATTGTGTCTGTCTTTCATCTGTCATCTGATATAAGGGCTTATTGCTTGCTAAATGGTTCGTTTTATAGAGGAAGTTCTTCTGTCCTGTTTCACTAAAGCACGATGCCAGACTGGAGACATTCAGTCCTACCTCTGTACTGCTGTGCATTATGTCTTTGTATTCTGTCATCACAGTTTTACACATTTATTTGGAGCTCTTGCCACAACAATTGTTGTTTGCCCGGCAGTCTCTTAAGAATGCCTCAGCACAATTTGCCCAGTATTCAGAAGAGGACCTTTATCTAACCTCTGCAACACCAACAGACAATGAGACTACCAACACAATGCAAACAGACACATACATTTACACCCTAATGTGCCCTGCAGTGTGTTTGTTATATTAGTGTATTTTTAGCTGTTCAGCATCCATTAAAATTGAAGTGACTAGTAAGCCATGACCGTGGACATCGTAGCTGGACTGCATACCCTGTGCGCGAACATAATTATTTCAGTCGTCACGTGTATGCTTAACCACTGCAGTGTGCCACAGAGTGTTAGTATTTCATTTTTCTGCCTTTCTTTCTTTCCTTCTTCTTTTTTCTTTTTCTTTTTTGAAAATCAGAATATGCAGTCTATGGCTGTGTGCGTGCCTGTGTGCTTGACTGCCTGAAGGAGTCGCATTATCTTGCTGTGTGTCGGTGGGTAGAAGTGTGTAGGGAAACATCCTACGATACATGCCACAACACTTCCTCTGAACAGTTAATTGACTATAGAGTATTTTTAAACTTACTGAACTTTAATTGCACCAAAAACGTGAATGCATCTCTGAGGAAACACCATGAGGTTTTAACAGAATAGCTCATTTGTTACTGAGTACAAAGCTGCAATGGGTGCGAGTTTTATAATGAGCCAAGTTTGAGTGATATGCCCAGGGCTCAGCGAGAGCTCTTTTTTTCCCCCCTTTGAGAGCATGAACTCTGTATAACTACAGAATGAACCACTTCATTTTTTTGCAAAAATGTGCATATGGTCCTAAGAGAGTGCGAACGAATATGCAGTATTTGTCTTTAAACTGCCTTTAAACTGTCCCTTTATATGGCAGTACTACTGAATTCTCAAATTTGATTGGTTTGAAGGTAGGGTTGTGCGATATGACCAAAATTTCATATACTACAAAGGTACCTTGACTTATGAGTGTCCCAACTAATGAGTTTTTTGAGATACGATCCGTCTCTCGGACGATTTTTTGCTTTGAGTTGAGAGCTAAAATTTGGGTTACGAGCTAGCTTCAGATACCCCACCGCTAGTTGCCGCTAGTTGGTCCAAAGAAAGTGAGTGTGAAGGACAGTGCTGAGAAGAAGAAGCGGATGATGCACATATTAGTGAAAAACATGACCAAGGTGTGCATGCAGTCGAATTGGCGAAAGCAGTATAAGCGTAGCACTTCTATGATCTGCACCATACTCAAGCAGAATGAGTCGATTAAGGCTGTAACGCCAGGAAAGGGCGTTAAAGTAATTTCCTTACTTTCAGACTTTATTCAAAAGAAACACCCAGAAAAAGTTGCAACTGGGCGTGTGACGGAACTATTTAATGACACTTGACCGAACTCATTTCAGAAACATTCTGAAAGGGAGGATGAAACAGACCTCATTGGACGGGGTTTTTCTCGAAAACCCCTGCAGATGAAAGTGAGGAAAGCGTGGCAAAAAGGGCAAAAATCAGCAATTAAGATTCAGTTATTCAGTTCAGCCTTTCTCCTCCACCTCCGTCAGCATCTTCAGGTCATCTGATCTCCAAGATAAATGCTGTACATTACAGTATACTTAATAAAACCAGTTTATTGCAGTACATTCTATTGTATTGTGTTTTATACAATATTCATTATTTATAAGTACATTTTTCTTATTTAAAAACATGTAACAAAAACATTGCGGTGTTTTGGGGGCGGTCCGGAACGGATTAATGGCATTTCAATTCATTTCAATGGAGAAAATTGATTTGACATATGAGTGATTTGAGTTACGAGCTCCGTCACGGAACGAATTAAACTCGTAAGTCAAGGCACCCCCGTATATAGAAGATTTTACACGCAGATAACGATACGATATAACATTTTTTGTAAATTGAAAGAATGAATAAATAATCCTGATTTTTGTGAAAAAAAATCTGGTATGTAGCGTTTTCAGATTATGCAACTTGTCAGAAAAAAGTTATATAATAAATAGAAACATGGATGTGAATATCTTGATAAGGTTGTTGAAAATAACAAAGGTAAAGTTGTTAGCATTAGCCATCCAGAGTTAAACAACAACAACAAAAAACCACCTGGTTACCAAAACAAAATATTTGGTTCTAAAACAATAATACTAATAATGAGAGTTCTTATTTCAGACAAACATCTTGGACTTAAAAGATATGCGACCCGTAATGACTCGGAATGCACATAGGCTAATTATGAGCTAAGAGGCAAAACGTGGTTTCGGTCGAAATGAGATTTTCTCAAAAATGAGTCCGTAAAGCCCTCATTTATTGACCCCCATGATAAAACAGCAATAAAACATCCCAAACTACTTTTATTTTACGGTTTTGTTCATTTTGTTCATTCGTATGTCTTCATTAATTAGTCCTTTGTCGTAATATTCCATGATAAATCCGTGTTTTTCACCGCGCGCTCGCGGCGAGATGGGGGAATCACCCCACACATGTTTGGTATCGTTGTGAACCGTAGTTCTTCTACTTTCTGATAATACACATGGAAATCCCGATGACGCTTTTATGAACCAATGGAAAACGAGTTTCCAAACCCCATTTGACGTAAACAAAAGTGGCTAGTTGCTAGGCGGTCATTTTTTCTCTGATTTCAACAAACCATGCCTCATTTTGAAGGTCTTTACATGGACAATGTAGAAGTAACAATAACTCACTTTTGAAAATTTCCTCATTCTGACTCATTATGCCAGCACGGGCCACATATTACTTTCTTAATAAACAATGTGTTTCCATTTAATTCAGCTGGGGGGGATAAAAGTTGACCTGTGAGCCACAGCTAATAGCCAAGTCCTTGCTAATATGGCCTTAGCAGGACCTAGCAGCCTGTCATTTGGATCACCAGCAGTGGCTGCATCCAAAATAAACCATCCAAATGATGTGAAGAGTGTGACTTAAATATGATATTAATGTGACATAAATGATAGAGCATAATATAAAACGATAGACCTATTAAACAGCCCTATTAAAATGTGTTCTTTAATTTTCTAAAACTGCATGGTTTGGACAGCACTAATGGTTGTATTTCAAATCCCACACTAATATGTTATCCTTTGTATATCTTTGTTTATTTATTCAGTGCTTTGAAACCGTGAGTAAGTTTTCCACCACAAGAGAATCTTCAGGACACAGGATTTTGTGAACTCCAGTTTCTTGCTAACATGACAAGTTTTCATGACAGGTAATTCATTTTAACCGAGCAAGGAAAAGAATTGCTGGTGAGGAAATGACTGCTTTTCCATAAAGGTCACAGGGAGCCAATCCCAGCTGACTTGGGACAAGTGGCAGGGTACACCCTGGGCATGTCCCCAATCTCTCACAGGGCTAACTCAGAGATGAACAACCATGTACACTCACACCTATGGGCAATTTAGAGTAGCCAGGTGACCTAATCTGCATGTGGAGAAAACCCACACAGGCACAGGACGACAAACAAACTCCACACAGAATGGCTTCAATCAGGTTGTCGGTTCGAACCCAGAACCTTCTCCCAGTCAGGGAGCAGTGCTAACTGCTGCACCACCATGTCACCCTCATTAAAAACGGTTAATTGTAATTGTTGGCAAAATGCTGTGATAAGTGTAAAAAAACAAACCCCACTTATTATATAACCTGCTGTTACAAGGAAATATTCCAGTTCAGGGTGGTAACAATAACTGAACTACCCACTGTGCTGCGAAACCCCACTCTAGTGTTGAATTTTTCCGGTTTTGTCTCTTACTTATTCAGTTGAAAGCATGTCATTCAGTACCTGCAGTTTTCTGTGAATTATTTAATAACTACAACAAACCTAATAGAGTACAGTTGGGAATGGACACACATAAGGGTTCCTGGTGATTAAGGGTTTAATCAGGAAACTCAGCAATTGTTTGGCAAATTCTTTCTTTGCTTCCTGGGGTAGCAAATACCTTCACACTTCTTCAGCACTGGCTCTGAGTCTCATGACAGGGAATTATACTAATTCAGACAAGCTGTTGTAGCCACATTAGCCATATCAAAGGATAACATAGAACAGACTTCAAAGAACATCAAAACAGTGCTAAAACACCAAGCTGTGCCTGTCTGTCTAACCATCCTCCTGTATACCCACCTGTCTACCTGCATGTCTATCTGTCTGTTTGTCTATCCACCTATCTGTCTGTATTTCCTTCAGTTTGTCTTCAAGACTAGGAGAGGACTTGTTCGTACATGTCTGTCTGACTGTCTTCCTGTCTTTTTGTCATTTAATTTGTCTATAGGACTAGGACGTACTTACTCTTAGCTATCTGTTCAAGTCTCTACTTATCTGTCATTCAGTTTGTCTGTGGGGAGGGACTGCTCTTACCTGTCTCTCTGACTGTCTACTTGTCTTTAACTTTGTCTTCTGCAATAATGGAGATTTGTTCTTACCTGTCTGTCTCTCTATCTACACATTTTCTTGTCCTTTGTCAGGGACAGGGGATTGACTGACTGACACGGAAATGTCAGTGGTATGTATATTTGTGTGTGTGTGTGTGTGAGGTGTGCATATGTCACAAGAGCATCTGCTGACCTATCTGAGCTAATCATTCATCCTTTGGATTCGCCTTCTGTCCTTACAAGTAGTCAGTCCGTCTATCTTGGTCTCTTTGTCTTTCTCTTCTTCACATAAATGCACAGCTCTGTCTATCTCATTCACTAATTCCTGGTTTGATAAGGCTTCATCTTGTAAATATCATTTACATCGCGTTCGCTGTCTGTTTAGTGTCTGAGCTTTGAGGACTTGTGTTCTTCTAATGACAGCAGCAGCACCAGAAACAATGAAAAGGAAACTCATAACAAGAAAACGGCAGGCTGTTAAACATGACAACATACTAAATAAATTAAACACTCTAAAACCTTCTCTACTTCAGCTACACAGCTGTCCTATTAGTTTTGCTGCAGTTACTTAAAAATTCATCGACACTACATGTGGACTTTAAGGGGTTAATCAAACGAGTGACTAATAGGCAAGATGGGCAGAATTTATATGGAAAAAGAACCAC
>JAQMCW010000009.1:9625309-9636082 GCA_030068335.1 Chrysichthys cranchii
GTTTATAATTTATTATTTTTCCTGTTTGTTTGAAACTTCACCAACATCTCAAATGTTCTTTTATTTGATTAGTTAAATTATTTGTGTTCAGACCACAGGCCCATTTAAGAAAAAAGTGCAATTTGGAAGTGTGTGTATTTTGGGTACTGTCGCTTTAAGACTGCTGGCAGCCTTTGTTTACTTCCTGGTTGAGGCAGAGGGGAGTGTTTAATGCTGCTCGTGCTGAAAATGAATAGTAAAGTTTTAATATGGTAAAATGAGTGATTGTGTAGTCCTGCTGTTTTGTTCTAGCTTTAAAGAATATGTAGTTATCAGTTGAAGTCCAGTTGTTTTAATATTTATTTTGTGCAGGTTTTTGTCATGCTCCATGGGGCTACAAGCTCTTTATGTCCTCGTTGGAGACTGATATTTAATGCTGTGGAGCAAGTTAACATTTAAGTGAAATTTCATTTAAATCACATTTCTGTCCAAAGAGAGCGGTTGCTCCACACACCTGTATAATGTGGGCCGCAGCATTGTGTCTCTGAGCTCCATCCAGGTTACTGTGAGTTTAGCTTGTTCTCCGGATGTTTGCAGGGGTCTTCTACAGGTCCTGTGGTTTCCTCTGAATTCTCCAAATGGCATGCATGTAGGTGGATTGGCTACACTGAATCACTCACGTGTGTATTGTTCACCACAATGAGGGCCCATCCGGGGTGAATTCTCTGAAATCCGGCTCTGGATCCACTGCAGCGTTTACCAGCATACAGCAGTTATTGAAGATGAATCAATCTGTTTGCCTTGACAGAAAGCGAGCGTGCTATGTCAGTGCATCTTTAAAGTGGGGGAAATCGATTTGAGATGAGAGCACCAGTTACAAGCTTGCTAATGTACATTACCATTCTCTTATTTGAAACTGTAGATCTTCCACACAAAATGGTGAAACTTGGAATGTCTGAAAAATCTATCACAAAGTACCATCCTGCTAAGTATCAAATTTAATTACACTACTCGATGCAAAGAAAGCAGCACCCCCTCATCGTATCCCCTTATAAGGAGTCTGCATTTGATAATTATCACACACCTCATTGATTCAGTAAAAGAATCTCTGATTTTATCAACACTTGTGAAAAGACGGAACCTGACGCTCAGCTGTTCTCTGGCATTTAGAGAGCAGGAAAGTTGACACATGGAATGCAGACGTCTTGCTAAGTGATACAATTCGTGGGGTTCCATTTGCAAAAACCAAAAACCTTGTAAAAGGACCTTTCATTCCAGTGTTAGCATGAAGAAATTATTGCTTTTTCTCCTTGAGGCATGACTGAGGTGTTTGCTAAATTTCTTTTTTCAACGTTCTGCTCTGAAGGATCTAAATTGAGTTTTTCATTAAACGAGCTGTGAAAACCTAGAGAATAGAACAGCCAAATAGGAGATACAGTGGACTGGGAGCCTATTAGAAGCTGGCCTGATGAGCAGATGCTGGTTCTGCTCATTCTGAATAGCACAGAGTCAAGGCCATCATCGATCGCAAAGATCAGACAGTTCACAGAATCAAAAGGGAGAGAAAACGAGAAAGGGATTTATCAGAGGGGTTTTTTTCCCCTCAAATTTCTACAACTGTTAACTGTTAATGAACTCCCTTGCTCACTCTTTCACAGCATCCCAGATCCTGTAAAATAAAATAGGCTCTAATTAATGATATAGATCAGGCAGAATGAGGCTTTAAAGATGGAAATAGATTCCAGTGTTAACCAAAGTCTGCCGCCCAGTATTACTTCAAAGACGTCAACGAATGAAAAGTATGATAAAGCAGTAAAGGTTATTTTGTTTCCAGTGCTTTTCTCCTTCTCTGTGATATCTGTGTTGCATTTCAGTTATTGGAAGTGTACGTAAACCTGCAAACAGGTTCGAACCCCTTTCACTGCTTTCTTTTTAGAAAAGAAAGTCATTTTTAATTTTTTATTATCGAACAGTCTTCACGACTGAAACTCTCCCAATGCTGCATCTAAAAAATGAGACCTGCAACAAAATCAGATCTCCTTATTGCCTCACATAGCCCAAACCCTTCACTCTCCATGCATTGATATTCAAAAAAAAAAAAAAAAAAGATAAAAGAAAATGTGAAAAGCATAGAGCAATTAGGACGCAATACTGGAGCGTGCGTTGTTTTTTTTTTTTTATCAACTCATCTTCAGTTTGCTGATAACATCAGCATGTTTCACCACACGGAGTATACTAAAGCTGAACACACACTATACAGTTTGTTCATTCATCATTCATTCATCTTCAGTAAAGCCCTTCATCCTGATCTGGGTCACTCTTGATCCTGAGCGTATCCATTAGAACACTGGGCATCAATCCGTCACAACGAACCATGTGCACAAATTCACACCTAGGGGCGATATAGCATAAACAGTCCACTTACGGTCAGATTTTTCGTATACTGGATGAAACCGGAGAGTCTGGAGGGAACCCACAGACACATGAGGGAGAAAAAGGCACAGAAACTTCACACCGCCAGAAAGCTCACAGAACTCAGGATCAAATCGGGGGACTTGTAATAAATTTATGTGTGCGCCCATAGTATAAGAACTTCACACCAATTTCGTTTCGTTTTGTTTCATCTTCTGCCGCTTAATCCTGGTCAGGGTCGCAGGGGGAAGCTGGCGCCAATCCCAGCTGACATCGGGCGAGAGGCGGGACACACCCTGGGCGGGTCGCCAATCCACCGCAGGGCGACACACAGAGACAGACAACCATTCACACTCACATTCACACCTACGGGCAGTTTAGAGCAGCCAATTAGCCTAATCCCACTGTGCATGTCTTTGGACTGTGGGAGGAAACCGGAGTACTCCGAGGAAAACCAAGCGAACACAGGCAGAACATGCAAACTCCACACAGAAAGGCACCCGTGCCAAACCCGGGGCTCAAACCCAGGACCTTCTTGCTTTGAGGTGACAGTGCTAACCACTCAGCCACCGTGCCGCCCTTGCACACTAATTTATTCCAGTTAATTCATTCACAAAGCAGAGGGAATAAAAATTGCCTGTGTGGCAACATGAAATAACATGTGATGCTGTTCTCATTCGTTGGGTTCGATAGGACTGAAGGAAGCTTCACAGTATGCTGTGGGCAGGTTAGCAAGCAGTCATAAATGCACAGTTTATGACGGTGTTCACGTACTTGTTTATTTGCAACACCAACCATAGAAGCCAGGCTGCATGCTACTACTCACTATTCACGAGGGTAATAAATGTTCTTACACAACTTTTGTAATTAAAACAAGCTCAATGCTATTACGCAGCAGAGACAAATCTCCCATTCTGTCTCGCTCTTTCTGACAGCAACAGCAGGTGATCGATGTGCATTGCTTTATAACATGAACTACACAATATGCCCTAAAGTGGCATTCCATAATTTGGCTGTTACAATTGGTCAGTTTCATATAATTTATACCAGAGAATGTTCACTGGATATTACCATGCACAAGCTTAGTCCAGCTCGAGTGTTCATTAATAAGTTCGAAACAAGCCGAACAGACATGGAAAGTTCATTTCGGGCAAAAATAGTTTCAATAAATCAAACAAAACTTCAGGACTAGTGAGATGCTAGCTGTCATTAGGAGGTAACTGTGACAACTTGCATAACGCTAGTGACTGAAGTGCTACTATTTTTTGAGCTAGCAATAGTTAATTACTCTTTTTACCCATCGCCATGGGATCACAAACTGGCACAGTCTGCTGGAACCAGGATACAGATGGCAGGCTAATAACCTTGTTATTGGTGGTGCAATGGTTTGCACTGTTGCCTCACACCAAGAAGATGCTGGGGTCGAACCCACTAGCCAGTTTCTGTATGGCATATGTGAATACATTGGTACAGGACATACAGATTAGGTCAACTTGCTACTCTAAATTGCCCATAGGTGTGAATAGTTGTTTGAATCTTTGCTAGCCCTGGATAGGTGGTTGATCTGACCAGGGTGTACCCCACCTCTCACCCAAGTTCAGCTACAGTTTCCCTGTGACCCTGACAGATAAGAGGTTTAGACAATATGTGGAAGGTTGGAATATATGCACCCCAATGTTTGAACATTTCTATGCATCAATTTTATAAGTCCAGTGTTGAATTGGTGAGCTTTTCAGAACAAAATATAGTCACACTATTAGATTTTGCTGTGTGTTTGTTTTGGTTTTATCACTATTTCCACAATTGCCTCTTTCTACATTTCACACACACACACACACACACACACACACACACACACACCCACACACACACACACACACACGCACAATTCCGTGATTGTTTATTTTGCAATGTCAGCAAAATGACCTCTTCTTTTGAAATTATTCAGAAAGAATAGTTCAGACCCTGCTTCAGAGCATACTGAATGGCCTTGACTGTGGGCAATGAGCCGAGTTGGTTGAAAAAAATGCCTTAAAAAACCCCAAAACGATTTAAGTATACCAGTTCTGAAGGAGTTAACGTTATGAACTGCACTTTTCAGAAATTGTGCTGTGTTTATCCATGCCACTTTTCGAAGAAAATTCCTAGGGTGGCGCATAGGCTTAACAAATGCCTAAATCACTGGATAAATGCTAGTACATTTCACCATTCCCTACCTGTATTAACTTTCCTTAAGTCTGGCTGCCACATAAAGAAGGAAATGGGGCTATTGGAAAGGCAGGGACTGAGATCTGATGGACAAAGTCAACTATGAAACAAAAACTGCAGATGTTGTTGCCCATCCCCGTGTACTATACATGGGATTGTCATACAGTATACGTTCCTCTGTTTGTCTGCATGTGGGTATACTATGGGTGTCACACAATGCCACTATCTGTATCTTAGTAGTCCTTCAAATATGCATTCAGAGTCAGACCCAAGTGAATGCCAGTATCTTATCATAATGGGAAACAGGAAAACACTGGGGGGGAAAAGCCAGAGCAGGACATGCTGTGTGAATTCTGGCTCTGACACATCCTTAATCTCAACAGCATCGCTTCTGATCAAAACTGGTGTTTGTTTTTTTCTGCCCCATTTTCTCTCTAATTTGATCTGGCCAGTTCTCACCTACCATCCAGCTCTGCGCTATCATATGACAGTTACTAACCAAGGAGAGGGAGGGCTAACACAAGCGTCTTCAGAGATACACGAAGCCAGCCAACCACGTCTTTTCAAGCTGCTGCTGCTCATGCTGCATCAGAGGTTAGTGTAACATGCACGGAGGAAAGCACTATCCACCCTCTTCCACGTACTTCAGCTAACAGATGCCCATAATTGACTAGTGTGACTGTGGCGGACAAGGGAGAGAGTATACATTCCTATATGTTCTGAATATAGAAAGAAAAACATCCAGTGCATACTTCCCAGTCCCAGTACACCCCAGTAGTCTCAACCATATGCCCCGTAAACCTTTCTGACAAGCTTTCTAAACCCCCTCCTCAAAAATGAACGAACGAACAAACAAACAAACTCCTGTTGATATATGTATTTCCATCAGTGCAGAATCCAGATAACGTGTCCAGATATAGTTCGAATTTAATCCCATTGCTTATCTTCTATTAATCTCTCATTTACACTCTGAAAAGTTACGCCGTCAGAAAAGGTTCGTTTGAGTGATAAAATAGAAGAAACCTTTTCTGACGAATCCAGCCAACAAGACTTTCACAACACGAAGGATTCTGTTCTATGAAAAGACCTTCCCAATAATAAAAGCATATAATTATTCCGATTTTTTTTTTTTTTTTTTTTTTTAAAGAAAACAAAAAGTAGACATAGCCTTTTCGATCAATTTCTGCCACAGTATACCAGAAGAGGAGGAGTAGAGAAAGAGCTCGGATGCCTGGCACTTAGACAGCTCACAAATACTGCCGTGGAGATCAATCCCCTGGGGATTTCGGGTCATGCCACGCCTCTCCACTTCCCAGCATGCCTATTACCAAGTTCATCTGATGACCTCTGACTCCTGCCACCTCAGCCATTGTCTGAGGGAAGGCGGCGCAGACAGGAACAAGCGAAGAGCCGGGATAATTAGGACGGACTTCAGGCGCAGTGGCCTCCTGAACCCCAGGGCTTTCATTAATACTAAAACAGATGCCATATGAGGGGAACCCATTCTTCAGATGGAGAGAAAGCGAAAGATTAGATGTATCATTTTCTATGATGTTTTAGTTTTTTCCCCTGTAAATGAGCCTCTCATGAGTTTCCACTGCTGTCGCCTCAGTCAGAGCACGTCCCCGTATTGATTCCATAAACATTTCCTATTTCTGGACCCATAGTTCTTCACAGCTATCGACTCCCTTTATAGAGAGGATGTAATCATCCAATTATCTGGTGCAGTGTTTATCAAAGCTACAGAGCACCCAGCACTAAAATGAGAGTGTTCCTACAAAAGGCTGCCTTACTCTACAGTTTCTGCTTTCTCTTTTACACTCCTGTACTTTTCTCTCTGGCTAGAAAGATGAGGTCTCTCTCTCTTCATGGTCTCCTGGTATCAGTGATATGCATTAGTAGTGGTGTCAAACAGACACTCCAGCTCACTGAAACAGCTGGATGTGATTTGATTTCCGCAGGTGTGCGCAGCGGAACGTGTCAGTTGATGCAAGTGCCAGTCTGGTTTTATTTCCCTTTCCTTCACAGAAGCTGATTTCTGCTTGAACATGAGCATGCTCTGGATGTGGTGTTTATCTATCTATGGTGAGGCTGTGTGCAGTGTGAAATCTTAACCATGAACGTGACTCCCACAAAGCCAGGCATACCAAGCTAGTTTTAGATTTTAAGCAGGAATCGAAGGAGCGAAAGCTTATAACGCTGCCTCGATGGTAAACCTTCCTTGTCATTTGCTGATGCACTGTTTTATACATGAACAGACTCCAGTTTGGGTCATTAGTTATGCGAGTGCTTTGAATGTTTTAGGAAAGAAAGGGTAGTATCAAGAGCTGTTTTTATTAAAATGAAATCAAAGGGCAGCTTTTGCCTTGAACACGTTTCGGATACATTGCGCTAATTCCAGGTAATGTCTTTTTTGTTTTCAAAGCATTAGCTGACTAAATCATATCCCCAGGCATGTCTGTTCACAATCTGCTGCTTTTTTTTTTTTTTTTTCCATTGAAGCATTTTATTTTTCATCTTTGTCATTCTCTGGTGTTGTGTGCTTCATCCCTATCTGACCGGAGCATTTTAGATCAACTATATATCAAGTTTGCACCAGGTAAGGATGTATAGCAAATATAGACATCACAAGACTTTATAAAATGTACAGATTTAGCTGGTAATAGCTAAAAATCGAATGAGTTACAGAACAAATTTTTTCCTCATTTGGTAATGGGCTGTTAAATTTCATTCTCTGCATGTTGGAGCGCTCGAGATAAATAGACAGTGCCAGGATATTGGCTAATAGTGGACAATGAGAAGATGTGGTCATTAGCAGAAACGAAAGAAAACTTTGCCCAATTAGCTGGAATGAGAGGGAGAAAATGAGAGAGATGAACAGATGGCACACGAGGGAGATGCAAACAGACATAAAGGCAGTTGTGGACTGTTAGAATGAGTCCAAGGAGAGAAAGAGAAAAAAAAACCCAGAAAATCTCCACTTTGAATGTGTTTTCAGACGCTGCTCCGCATCTGGGTTTGCTGAATCTCATCCTCCCTCGATTCCTGCCCCACGCTCACTGCTGGTTTTTAAAAGTCATGTCATCGGGTGTCATAGTGGTTCCTTTTCTTCCAGCCTTTTCGCCCACGTCAACTATAGCCTTTAATTTCCATAACGAATGAGGTCACAAGGACGCTCCTTTGGTAAGAGCATCTCGTGATCCGCATGCCCTGAACCCGCGGAATTATTCATAATCTGGAGTGAGCCAGGAAGCGCTGATAGGTACTATGCTAATGAGGCACACGCAGACTGGCTGTTCCTGTTCAGTTCTTTGACAATAAGGTGCGACAAAAGCTGCCATGTTGATTGATGGAGCAGCGCAGCTGCGTCCATTGTCCTGTTTTCATTTATGCTAATGCTGCCCGTCAGAGTCGAGGTGACAAGAACTCATCTCTCTCTCTCTCTCTCTCTCTCTCTCTCTCTCTCCCTCACTGTCTAAAAATCTCTCTCTCTTTCTCTGTTCTCTGTCCTGACGTTCCTGTTTTCTCTCTCGCACTGCTTATTCAAATGTTTGTTTTGTTGCTCTTGGTGGGGAGTAAGATTTAGCAGCAGGAGATTTCCAGCACTGACTGTGCTGTACTGCAATTGTAGACATGCCTTCTTAGAATGCTCTCTCTCCTTGAGTGTGTGTGTGTATAGGTACTGGTAAAAACTGGTAAAAGGAGCTGGACTATAAGCTCATTATCATCGTCTCACACACACACACACACACACACACACATATCTATATATATAAAATTCTTTTCGCGGTTGAAACGGAAATGACGAATGACCACAGAACATATTATACGTGCGTATGACCGGAAACAGCGTCTCTAGCGCTTATATTTTAACTCATGACTTTGTTTGTGGATGCCATTTTTATATCGTCTTTACGAATCGTTATTATTTGTTTTTATTTGAGTTATTTTACTGATATTGAAAAGAAGTAAACACCTATTTGGTAAGTCATTATTTAAGAAAACTTTGATCTAATCGAGGAAATCAGGCAAGGACCATCTCCTTTCGTTTCCGTGAGAACGTTGATCCGCCTCTTCTTTGATGTGAGGGGACGCGTGGTGTAACATTGAAGGTCATATGATTCAACTGGAAGGCTATAAATAACTTCTACAGAAGCCTGCTTTGCTGGTTAATTCTGGTTGTTTGCGAGAACATATGGTTGCCTGAGATTCCCTGCGAGTAAATGTTGTGTTGTGAATTTAAAACGTTGAATTTGAAAACGTTGTTAGCCGGGTTAGCGAGCTGAACTAAACTTTGTGATTTTTTTTTTTTTTACCAAGTGGTGTCAACTGAGGGGAGCGTTTAGCTGACATGGCTAGCTATATAAAATTCTTTTCAGGTTTGAAACGGAAATTACGTATGACCTCTATTTGTTGAAAAATAAAATTGGTAATTAACAAACTTATTTTTATAAATACTGCATTTTATTTTTTTCCCTTGCACTCGGTGAGCGAAGTAATCACACACACACACACACATACACACACACACACACACACACACACACACACACACACACACATATATATATATATAAAATAGAGAGAGAGAGAGAGACAGAGAGATAGGTAGATCGATGGATTGATAGATCGATAGATAGATCTCATACCATTAAAACCACTGACATATGAATAACGTACGTTATCTAATTATAGCGGCACCTGTCAAAGGGTGGGATATTATGGGACACAGCCTATGCTGGAGGCAGAAAAATGGTAAGCATGAGGAACTAAGTGACTCTGACAAGGGCCATATTGTGATGGCTAGATGAATGGGTTACAGCGTGTCCCAAACAACATGTCTTGTGGAGTGTTCCCACTATGCAGTTATTTATACCTCCAAAAAGTGGCCCAAAGAAAGACAACCGATGAACTGGCGACAGGGTCCTCAAGGTTCACTGATGTGCATGGGGAGCGAAGGATAGCCCATCTGGCCTGATCCCACAGAAGAGCTAATTGCACCACAAATTGCTAAAAGGTTCATGCTGGCTTTAATAGAAAGGTGTCAGAACACACAACGCATTTTGGCTTGCTACGTATGGGGCTTCATATCCGTAGATTGGTCAGAGTGCCCATGCTGACTCCTGTCCACTGCCCAAAGTGTCCACAACGGGCACATGAGCATGAAACCCGTATCATGGAGCAATGGAAGAAGGTGACCTGGTCTGATGAATCACATTTTCTTTTATGTGTATGGCCAGTGGTCCATTATCAGGTGTTTCACTGATAGCAAATCTTATAATTGTTCCTTACTCATAGGACATAATAACAGCTGAAATATTTCACCCTTTTAATTTAATCCTTTTATGTCCAGTGTTCCTCTGAGTTTACCATGTTTTGCTTCTGTGAGGAACAGTGTGAATTTATTCAATTCGGATTCACTTGCATTGTGTATACAACCCAGCAATAACACTTACAAGCGAATCATTTATTTCACTATGGCTCAGTGGGAAATTTATTAGTTGATATTAAAAATAGCCACCTGCTCTCTCTGCCCGTTTGCCACCTCTTTCTGTAATGTATGCGGCTGTATTAATTTAGCTGAACTCTGTGAAATGAATCTCTTTTTGGCTCCCCTGCATTAGATGGCTAATTAAAAACGAAATACCGAGGCTGTGCCACTGTAATTGTCTTTGCAGGTGTGAGAGAAAAAAAAGATATAAAAAAAAAAAATAAGGAAAAAGGGAAACAATGAGACACATTAAGCAGAGAGAGGAGAAGGAAATAAATGTGTGCAGGAGGGAGTAAGAAATAGAGAGCGAAGCTAGCTAGTTGATGGATTGCTGTGTCTCTCCTCCTCTCTCCCCTTCAGTGATCATAAAGATGCCCTGATTATCCAGTTGACAATAGCCACAAATATTTTGGCCTCATTCCCTTGATGGGTGGAGAAGAATAGAAACAGAACGAGAGACGGCGAGAGAGAGAGAGAGAGAGAGAGAGAGAGAGAGGGATGGGTGATTGGTTGCTTCGGCATCTCCTGGTTTGTTTCATCTTTGTTAGGGGAAAAGTCTGGGCAGCCACACTGCTGCATATTAGTGACACACTTTTACTGCCACTGCAAGTACACACACACACACACACACACACACACACACACACACACACACACACACACACACACACACACACACACAC
>JAQMCW010000009.1:9710698-9724183 GCA_030068335.1 Chrysichthys cranchii
TGGAAGTGTGACATAATGACAGAAATTGATTGTTTTAGCAGAGAAAACATGATTTTTTCATGGCGAGCTGGCTGTCTGTATATTCCTGAGAGTTTCAGCTTTCAGGGGACATATAACAAACCCCATCCTGTCAGCTTTGTCTCCAGTAAACTGACCCCAGCTGAGCAGAACTATGACATCAGGAATCATGAGTTATTGGCTGTTAAGCTTGCTCTGGAAGAATTTTGCCACTAGCAGTTCATCCTTAACTTCAATAATCATAAGAACCTTGAATACCTAAAAACAGCCAAGCACCTCAACCAACACCAAGCCTGCTAGACTATGTTTTTCACTAGGTTTATCTGCATGCTTTTGTACAGACCAGGTTCCAAAAACACTAAAGCTGTCAAATCCATACTTCATCCCACCTGTTTCATATAAGCCATAAACTGTGAATTTGATAGATCGAAATCTCCACACACCAAGTACCCCGTGCCTGTCCACTCCAACTAACCTTAGTTCCTAATCAAGGGACCCACTCAACTCCAGCCACTGGTCGACTCAGCACCCAACACATGCACAACCTGCTCAGGACAAAGAACTGGTGGCTAAATATGCTGATAGATATATACTGGTACATGTATTCTTGTATGGTGGGTGCCCATGCTAAGGTCCCTTGCACTTTCCCAGCCAGGAGGCTTGTGATATGACCCTCTCCTCAACACCTATGGTCTCACATAGCCCTAGACTTAATCACTGATTTCCAAGTGGAATCTTGGCGGTCACTGGCAGGTTCTCCAAGTCCTTATTCCTCTACCTGTCCTACCTACAGCCTTCAAAACCACCAAGTTGATCTTTAAGCATATGCTCAGGTACTATGGCAGACCAGAAGATATTGTCAGTGACTGTGGCATCCATTTCACATCACAGGAGTCTCCGTTAGCTTTACATCGAGCTACCACCAGCACACCAATGGTCAGGTGGAGAGGGCCAGCCAAGAGGTAGGATATTTCCTTTTGCCCCAAAAGCCAAGAGGACTAGGCAGGGTTACTTCTGTGGGGCGAATATGTCCAGAACTCCCTGCATAATTCAGCCTTGCAGTTGACCCAGTTCTAATTTCAATTCAATTCAGTTCAATTTTATATCTATAGCACTTTTAACGATGGACATTGTCACAAAGCAGCTTCACAGTATAGTCCAATTAAAGGCTTATTAATCTATAGACATATCTACAAGTGCACATATAAATCCCTATGCCTAATGAGCAAGCCTTTGGCAAGGAATGAGATGACAAGAGGAAGAAACCTTAAGAGGAACCAGACTCAAAAGGGAACCCATCATCATTTGGTGACACCAGATATTGCCATTGTAACAACCCACATCTACATCCATGTATTATTTGGTCAAAAAGTTCAGTTGTGTAGCACCAGTTATACTGTAGTTTAAGAACAGTCTGTTTGGTTTCAACTGATCACCAGTGGAGCCTCGAGTGCAAGACAATCCACGGCAATCCAAGCCTCGAGCCACCACAGCAGAACCACCCATGCCAGCAGCAAGCCAACGCCATCCCCACAGCTCCTGGATGTACACCGAGGCAGTCCACATGGGCCATCCCCAAAAGTAGCGAGTGCATTTCAGATGATAACTCCAACCAGGAGTAGGACAATACTCACTGATCTCTCAGGAACAGCATGTGCAGCCACACAGAGAGAGAGAGAGAGAGAGAGAGAGAGAGAGAGAGAAAGACCAGTTAGGTATAAGCACTGTCACATGATGATTAAAGGCAATGTATACAGAGTGCTGAGTGCAAGTAGGAACTCCGACAGCATAACTAGGACAGCATAACTAAAAGGGAGAACCAGAAGGTAACACCGACATGAGGGAGCCATGGGACATAAAGCACCCACCCTCTCCACCGTCAACAAACCTGAGTGAATATGTAAGAGTGCATCCAAACACTCCAATTTTCCAGAACACTCTGTGCGTGAGAAACCTCCAGATCTGCTCCTTTAGCTAATAATGCTATTAACAAAAAGCTTGACTAAACAGATATGTTTTCAACCTAGATTTAAACATTGAGATTGTGTCTGAGCCCCGAACGCTAACTGGAAGGTTATTCCATAACTGCGGGGCTTTATAAGAGAAAGATCTGCCCCCTGATGTAGCCTTCAGTATTCGAGGTACTAACAAATTACCTGCACCTTTGGATCTAAGTAGGCGTGGTGGATCATAAAAGATCAGGAGATCACTCAGGTACTATGGTGCGAGACCATTCAGTGTTTCATAGGTCATAATATAATCAGTGCGAAAATGGATTGGGAGCCAGTGCAGTGTAGATCAGATAGGAGAGATGTGCTCAAATCTTCTGGTTCTAGTAAGGACTCTAACTGCTGCATTCTGGACTAACTGGCGCTTGTTTGTTCGAATGTATGTTTAGTTAGTTGCACCTGCACTAAGCAAGTGATTTATATGTAGCAGGAGAGCACTAGCCAAGGCTATACTCATGTTTGCTCTTTTGCTGTTTAGATCTTGTTCTGGTTTTTTGTATTTTTAGATTTTGCCTCGTTCATTTTGTTTGCTGATTGCCTGACATTGCCGGTTTTGTTTTATATTGATTCTTGCCTCATGTTTTGGATTTGCCTGCCTGTGCTTTAATAAAAACGTCTAACTATATTTACATCTGCCTGCAGTCTGGTTCTCTATTTACATTAAAGGAGCTCCGTGTTGAAAAGTCAACCTAGGTGCCATAGCTATGTAAAAAGTATAGTTTGTAGTTTGTAATAAAATACAGAAACTCTGTGTCACTGTGGTATCGTTAAAAAAAGAACTGCTGAGAGCATTAATGCATAAACATTAAATGACCTTTGCTATTTATGTGTGCAGTAATATTATAATGCCTGCTTTCACAAAATAGCTTGTTTTTCAGCTTCACATCATTGCTGTTCCTGACTTATTACCTCTTATTACCTTACTTTAATAATCAGAAAGATGAGGCTCAAGGTGCAAGGAAATTGCTTTTTTACCATTGCCATAGAAGTGCAATCATTTTGTTCCCTTGGAAATTCTGAACATGCACTTGAACAATCATTATTCCTGCATGCTTTAGATGTCACATTGTCCATAAACGAATATTGTAATGTTTATGCATTTACATATATTTTTACTCAAACATTGAATGAGATGTTCATTGTGTTCTTCAAACCTTTTTCAAATTGAGTTTCAACTTCACTGTGGCATAAGCTAATTCTAGACTTTTATGGTTCATTAAAATACATGAGAAAATATTTACAAAATACAGTGGAACCTTGAATTGGAATGCATAATCTGTTCCGGAGACGTGCTTGTAATCTAAAGCACTCATATCTCAAAGTTGATTTTCCCATAAGAAATAATGGAAACTCAGATAATTCGTTTCACAACCCACAAATATTTATATAAAAATTATTAATATAAAATATAAAATAAAAAAAACATAAAACTGTCATGAATCTGCCCGCGTGCAGCACATCTGTTCTAAGCACTCCCAATAGCGGCGCATGTCAGAGAACTCGCGCCGCTAAAGTCTACTTCCAGGTTTTCCTGGAAGGTCTTCGCGTCACATGGGTGGCAACAGGTGTACCAGATTGGGGGATTGTGGGAGCTATCTTCACACCAAGGTCACGAAGCATTAGTTGCCATTTCCCACGCTCTTGCCAAACCTGGCTATTCCCTAGTTTGCTTTTCCGGTTTTGACTAAGTTTCTGTTTCTTGTTATTCTCGTGTTTACGCCAGTCTCTGATATCCTGTTTGCACCTCGGTTGACCGTTGCCTGTTCTTGACTCTGCCTCTGCCTGCCGTTTTGTCTGTCCTTCTGTCTGGTATTAGAATAAACCTATTTGGTTTAGTACTCCTGTCTCCTGCCTGTGCATGTGTCCACCTCAATCCACCACACCTGAGAAAAACAAAATAACCTGCACTTTGCCTTTAAAAAAGATCGTGGCTGGTGTGAGGGACAGGGGAGAGGAGGAGGATTATTGTGCAGGATGACTTTCACTACAACTCACAGAATCACTGCAGTCTGTCGGCTCACTGGGATCTTTTTCTTTTCGTGCGACTTTAACAAGGAAACTATCCAATGATCGCTGCTTTTGCCTCCTTTTAAGGATTTGGTGGAAATGCGACATTGCATTGTCATTAAACAGATGAATCGCTCGCACTGCTACAGCCTTATTCAAGTGGTGCTTTTCTACGTTTCTAAGTTTTGCACTCTTTCCCACATTTTACACATCTCCATGATCTCATTTGAAATGAGGGATTCCTCAGGCTTTTTCTATGCTAGCACGGATGTTGACTATATCCACAATCCCACAGAGAGAGAGAGAGAGAGAGAGAGAGAGAGAAGTCGTGATCACATGAGGCTCGGTAGACGAAGCGTATACATACTACTCATATTGCAACACCTCGCCCGTTCAAGTCAAAATTTATAAAAAATTCTTGCTCGTCTTGCAAAACACTCACAGACCAAGTTACTCACAATCCAAGCTTCCACTGTACATTAAAATGAACATTTCTGTTTATTGTGACATTATAAAACCATAATTTTTAAAATTGATAATAGAAGGGAAGGTGAAAGTGAGAAACATGTTTGTCATTGGCATTAAAAATAGTAATAAAAGTCCTAGGCACTAAAATCAGAAATAAAACAAAGATAATTATAAAATAAACAGAGAGGTGCTAATAAATAAGGAAAGGTACATTTAATAAAACTTTATAGTTATACATAGTAACATTGTTATTCATGGCAACCACATCAGTTAGACTGCAAGTCTCCTTCTGACAACAAAATGTGTTATACCCAGTCTCTCTTTCCCTCTTCCTCATATCTTGCACCTTGACTTTATTTCAGCCTAATAATTGTGGCACAATGTGATAACTGAAGCTAAAACATACCTGTGTGTTTGCACGTAAATGTAATAGATCCTACACCCTGCAATCAGATGGTGAGAGACTGAGGTATTGACTTTAAGTTAAGATTCACTCTCACAGATTTGGATCCATGCGGCTACTTAAATACATGTATAAACAGAGCTGGAGGTCTGTTGAAAGATTTAAACAAATCTACAAAAATATCTTTTAGAAATACATACAAATCTATTTTCTATCTCAGACCGTGTTATACAGTATTAATTAATTGTAATAGTAATTGCAGTATACATTGTTGCACAGCTGATGACAGACATTTATATGAACTGTACTCTTTCACTGGAATCTTTGTGTGAACTACACTTAATTTTTTACTGCTTCCATGAGTCTTACAGGTACGTATGTATCCTAATAGTGGTGTGAATGTCTCACCTGGAGAGCTATTGGGATTGGATTGTTCCAAGGAGTGGAATTCTGTCAAACTGCTACAGCATGTGACTCTCCAAAGTACGTTATTCATTTTGGTTCTCTATGGTATATTCTGTATAGTGTCTGCATAATGTTTATGACTATAGGTAGTGTCAGATCCGAAGAAAAAGCCTGACGAGTTCATTTAGTCAAATATCATAATCCCTATCATGACAAATTTCCGTATGATACATATATTTAATAATGTTAACCGAAATTCATCAAATTTACCAAATTAAATGCAACATTTCTACATAATGCCCCAGTAAGCTGGTGTGTGGGGTGTATGTATGTTTTTAGCTGAAAGCAGGATTGTGAGCCGCAGACAGTGGTGTCGGAGGTTGACGTTTCCCCTTCAGGAGTGTCAGAGAGAAGACGAAGAAGCACATGCTCATTACAGCCAGTATGATGATGCCAGATACCAGAGCACTCGTTACTGAGTTCATCTTGAATGGAGCACTGTTTAGCAGAGCTGAAACACACACACACACGCACACGTGCACATTTACAACACTTCTGTGATTCTGCTGTTCCTTTCATGCTTTTTTCTGCCTGTATTCATTATTAACTTCGATTCTGCTCACTTCATAACAGCCCTTCATATTTCCCTTAGGTGTTTCTTAAGGGCTTCTCATTTACACTGAGCAAAGCTTAGCTTTTCCTTCATCAGTGCGGCATCTTAGTTAACAGTAACGAGAGAGAGAGAGAGAGAGAGAGAGAGAGAAAAGAGCGTACCAAGCTGAGAGTTGTTGGTTGGAGTTTCATCTAGAGAAGAGACAGAAAGGATCATATAAGGTGAGAGAAAAGCCATCACAGACAGGCTAAATGAGCATCGGCAAAATCTATATTTTTGTCTTTGGTGCCATTCTTTATATAGGATAAATGCTAATGTTATATAAGAATATTATATAACGCTATATGACATGATATAATGTTAGATATGAATGTTGTATATGCAATATAATACTAGACGTGACCATGAAAACTTTAAAAACAGCCCGATTTAGGAAGAGCAAATTTCTTTGTCCATCTGATTAGAAGTATTAAGTACATGCGGTTATACAGAGAGAATATGCAAAAACAAATAAGATGTAGAGAGGACTTCTTACCACTCCTAGTGATGATGGGTCCTGCAGTTATAACAGCATTCCCAGATACTGCATGAGACTCTGTACTCTCTGACACATCGCGTTTCTTACGCATTCCACAAATCTGTCTCAAAGCATAATTAAATTAGAATAATTAACAAAGATGTTAATTATTCTTCCTTGTACTTTTCCAGCTAACATCACATAATACTTTCTTTTGTGTCAATTCAATTGATTGCAGTTGTATTTTTTTTCAAGCTGTTTAGCGCATATTGTGCTGAACTAAAAAGTGTCACCGGAATAAGCATGGGGCAGTCATCTGAGCGGCACAGCTTGGTCACACAGTGCAGGAAAACAGTGGACATCTTCTGATTCTTGTGCTTGACGAAGCGGAACACCTCAAAGGAGAAACGACCCATCTGACTCTTTCCATTTTCAAACACTGTTGTCTGAGGGTCCTTGTCACAACTTCCCCAGAGGACAAGAAGCGGGATACGAGATCTTCAGCTTCAGCTTACATCGACACACTGTCATATTCATAAAAGCACAAGTACAAATGCTAACAAGCGCACTACTGTTCATGAGATGACACGTAATTACCCAACGAAAAGATCGTATCGGAGCTTGTCGTTAGGATTCCCAGATGGAGTGGTGTAACAGTAATCCATCAGCACATTCCACCTGTACGGGGTAGGAAGCATGGGATACATTCGTTAAAGTGGCCAGCTCAACCCTCCAAGACTCCTCTGCACCAACTTGGGAGTCACGATTTACAATGCCATCGATAATCCATAAAAACAATCTGCAACAATCCATCAGCATCCTAAGGCCATAGAGCTTAAATTGTAGAGGGAAATTTAAAGAATTTTTCAAAGTAGCTATATTTTAAATTCTTTCGACCGATCCATTCCGTTTTTGTAGGGGTTTTTCCGCTAAAAACGGAGCTGAACCAGCCTCGGAGATCTCGCAGGTAGCCACAAATGAGGGAAAATGTAAATAACATGAATGACGAAAAAGTTCAAAGTTGGTTTTGAAGGGATCACTAAAAGTGAATTTGCAGAGTTTTTGCTGCACAGAGTTAGAAGGTAGTGGTCACATGCTTTCACTACAAACATAAGAAACTAGATTCGGGGATTCTTTTCTGTGCTAACTTCCCATTTCCAAAAAAAAAAGAAAAAAAAAAGCCAGTATTAAATCACTTAAAATGACTGCATTGTATATTTATATGTCTCAGGTAAGCTGAGCTTCAGAACAAAGGCTTACACATAACACATAAGATATCCAGCTGGCATACATCCTTATGTATCGGTGGACCTGTTGTTTTACCAGCCTGAGACAAATGGAGGTTGAAAGGATGACGGATGAAAATAAGGTAAAGTGATGAGCACAATGAAATGCTAGAAAAGACGAGGAAAATGGAAAACGGGAAATATTTTGGGAAACACAAAGAAGGACGTGAGATGCTGTTTTACTGATGGAAGGCTAGAGAAAAAGAAAGAGACAGAAGAAATCTATCCAAGGTGAAAGAGAATAGAAAATACACAATAGATTATAAAAAAAGAGGGGGGAGAGACTTTGAAAGTAATACCTGTAATTCAGTATTGAAAGCTATGCCAACAGGATTTAATTTGCTGACAATATTTAAAAATCTGTATTTTATAGTGCATTTTTATGAAGTCTGTTTATTAATTAACCTCCTGTCCAAGTTTGTGGCTTTGACAGCAGCAAACACACGAGTTTTCAGAGTGAGGCCTGCCATTGGAATGGCCAGATGCTGGATGTATGTGGAGTCCTACAAAGCAAGAAAAACATGCTCATGATTGAGCATTTATACACAGGCACAGCCAAACACATGCATGATTATTTACAAAACACTAAATATATTGCTCCCATGGGGCCACTGCTTTTCTTTAATTCATTATTCTGAACCCTAGTGAATTGCTCTATTGTTTATTGTCTATAACTTTTAATAAAGCATATTCAGAAAACAGATATTCTACACCAGGAGTCAACAATCTCCACAAAGGCCCGGCATGGCCACAGGTTTTCTTTCTACCCATGCTAAAGCTACACCTGATTCCACTTCTTTCATCAGTTGATCTTCATTTTTTACAACTATTAGGCGTGGCCCCTATCCGGCTAGAAGGAAAGCCTGCAGCCACACCGAGCCATTGCGGATAAGGTTAGAAACCCCTGTTGTAAAGGAACCGCACATTTTCAGATCAGCACATTTTGTAAAAAAAATAAAATAAAATAAAATAAAATGTAAATGAAGTGAAATAAAATGAAATAAACCCTACACTTATTTAGTCAAAGTTAACTGCAAGTGTGAGATGGAGTGGATGGAACCACTTACATTGTACAGCAGTAAGTTCAGTGTGCTTACAAATGTACCATTGCTGTCCTTTACTGAAATCGCTGCAGCAGACCTTGAAGGAAAAAATAGGGCAGAATTATAAGCGCCATACTGGGGACTTGCACAGAAATCATAATACAGGTACTCCTGATAACTATTTCTTCTTACTCCTGTCTATAAACCCTCTGCTTTGTTTCACACAATTTTCTCTCCACATGTGTTCTTATCCTTAATATGTTAAAGTTGTACATAACCAGAGGCATCCTGAAAACCACAAAAACCAAAAACCTGAACCCAGCCCCGAAATTTCAGACATAAGAAACCCATTTTTTTTTTAATTCAAATTTTCTTTTTTTTTCCTTTCATGGGATACAAGATCTTTGTGGTTTGCACACATTTGTGATTTGCACTGTCTACAATATGCCTTTATATCATCACCTTGCACAGCCATTGTTCACTACATAATCCTCGGTGCTTGTATTTTTCTTGTTATGTTCCAGTGTTCATCTGTTTGACATATGTTATCTATTAGACATATTAAGCTGTCTGGATGCTTTAGAATACTCTTTCATTCCAAAAATATTGGCACCCATATGGAGGCTTGCCACAACGTTAGGAATCACAATGCTGTATCAGAGTGTATTACAAAGATCGTAAGTAGATCAAGAGATGCACTTACGATGCCAGCTGTGTGTTGTTCACCAGGTACTCCAGTGGATAGCTGCAGCTGAACTTATAGAGCAATCCAGGCAAGTAGCTGATGACAGTAGGAGGATCAGGTGTGTCTATGTACCCTGATATATTCCCAATCTGCACCAATGAAAGGTTCCCATATGCGTTGGGGCCCTGAGCTGTGGACACCTGCAAACACACACACACACACACACACACACACACACACACACACACACACACACATCAGCGGTAGCATCTTGCCTTCCTAGCTAATGCTGTGTTCCTGATAACATCTACTTTCTAAATCCTCAGTGGAGCTTTGGCACCACACAACACTAATCTCTAAATCAAATCTTTTATCAAACATGAGTGTTACTTATCACTTAGCTGAGTGCAAAGCAAATCTTCTAGTGTAATCATGTAACCTAAGGCCCTATACTGATGCTTTGGTATCAGTTATAAAAACTATGATACATTTTAGCAATGTTTACCTATCCTAATACAGTATCTCTATGCCTATATCATCTGTTTATCTTTCATTTCAATCAAAGAACACATATTTATATGATTTTCAGTAGATAAGCAAAAGCCAGTTGATTCCTATTGTTTTTTAGACATGGCAACGAGAATCAATTCGAATAGGCATATTATCTAAGTACTGTTTACTCCATGAGCATTTTCATCACTCTAAGTCCTCCAAATCCTATAATTTTGTAGAAGCATGCTTGGACCATACTAAACCTGATCACCACTCCCATACTCTTGCTTCAGTATATCACTGTTGGGGAGCTTGCACAAGGTTGCTGTTTCTAAGTCAATAGTCAAAGGATTTATAAGTCTAGCAGGTTTAGTCAGAGTTGCTGCTGGTGCAAGACCAGTGTCCTACCACTAGCGAGTTGCCACAGGCCTCCAATGTACTAAGGCTGATGCTGAACAAGACCACTGTAGGGAAGGTGTTGTTGTTAATAAACCCTCGACAGTGGGCATCACCATGGCGCCCATTCAGGGCCAGGTCAGTGTCAATGTAGCCAGAGAAAAGCACCGGGCAGAAGTTAATCTTCAGGGTGATGGTTTGTACTCCACAGTACACACTGATGTCCCGCTCAGCTACAGGAAAAAAACGAAAGAAAGGAAAAAAAAACGTTGAGTTAATTTCAATGCAGTTTCCTTTTTAAATTAAATTTATTAGTGGGTCAGTGGACTTAATGGAGTTAGATGCAATACATCCTTTTGTCATTATATACTGGTGATTCACATATTCAATAACAAAGAGGAATGTTTATGAAAAATGTAACAGGCTGGCGAGCTCGTATATATTTCTTTGACACACTTACCAGGAAAACGGCTATGAAAGTTGGCATCGCAGTTGTATCCATTGAACTGTGCTTTAACTATTAATAATTTATATAACAGCAAAAGAATCAAACATATACGTTCCATGTCAGCACCTGAGAAAAACAACTTGTTAGCAATTCCTTTTAACTCTCGGAAAACAAAAGACAAGAATAACAGAAGAATATTTTTCCACTCCCAAAAGGGATTTCATTATCTCATATTTGTATCAACTCGCCTTTTTGGATTTTGTGAAAAAAAAATAAACATGCCAAGAATTATTATGTTCTCCCTTCAGCCAAACTACCGCATAATGAATAATGTTCTAGGAATAAATGAACCGGTCGGAAACTGCATGAAATATACGGCTATTAAGAGCAATGTCTTGCTATTGTCCCATTATTGCAATGCTAAGTATTCTGATAATCCAAAGAGACATAGCTTGCCTCGAATGATTAGCTTGCCAATTAAAATTATTAACCAGTTCGGTTTAAATCTTCATGGTGGTGCAAGTCCCCTTGCGCTCACCCGATTCCCTGGCAGCCGAGGAGTCAGCGGTACTCCATGTACTCCCACCTCCTGCATGAGACTGACTGACCTCACATTGGCCAGCATTGCTGCAAAACAAGCTCACACATAGCTTTTACTTTCTCAGAAAAAAAAAAAAGATTAAACATAAGAGATACTTTATTCGAACACGTCCACAAAAAGGGCTGTCCAGGGAAACATGGGAAAGTCCATCAAAAAGTGAATGTGTTATACAAATCCTTTCACGGACCCAGAAACATGAGTGGGTTTTGAAGTTTCCCACTCATATCCTTTCTGCTTGATCTCTCTCTGTCGGGGTTCGCAAACGGGCCCCAGCATTGCATGAGGTCTGCGCAGGGGGAATTATCTTTTCATCGATTGAGTGGACCGCTGACTGAGATGGCCTTTTTGTGTGCCAGCATGAGCCAGCCCAAGTCCAGTATCATCTGGCCACTTTGGAGGTTTTGTTTCAGTCTGCCTCAGTCAGCACTTCCCCAGCCACCTCACATGGTGGCTGCCGAGGTTGTTATCCCACCTGTTTGTCCATGCCCTCCCACTCCCGTTGTCTCTTTTCCCAGTTCGGCACATCAGCTGAAGGATTCGTGCCAAGCAGACATATGTGCTCTACTGTATTTTAAAGGTTACTGTGAAAATAGACAAGATACATCCCCGATTCCGGGTCTCACATCATCCCTAACATAATCTCGTGCACTAAATGAAAAGGCTGCACTTGTTCCTGGTTTATTTTCCGACTCTCTCTTTAATATCACAATAGACAATTGCTTTGTAGAATCACTTTTGTTCTTATGAACACAAAGAAAATATTACTGCTCACTATTTCTTTACTGTTAATGCGTTTCAGTTCATTATGAGCGATGAAGTTTTCAGAGATTTGAAAAGGACTACTTTAGTAAGTCTATTAAACAAAAGGAGATGTACGGTGTCTCAGCGATTGAATTCATTTCTAAAGGCTGAAAGGCCTAAAAGAAGCAAGCTGTAATCACATTTTACCTGTAAAATTAACTGCATTATAAGTTCTGTGAGGCTAGTTCTTGGGTAGAGCTCAAGCCTTAATATTTGCTTTCATCAATGGCAACAACCTGTGACATATGTATTGATATCCAGAAGTTCACTGCATGTTACAGGCACTGGTCTCCTCAATCCATCCCCATTTGAGCTTAGTCACAGAGGAGAGATTAGGCTCTTTTTCCCTCTTCTTGGTCTTTTCTAAGAGATAACCATCTCCATTTATGCAGCTCCAGCAAATGTCATCTTTCATTTTTCATTTCATTTATCTCACCTAACGTCAGGCCACATGTATCACACTATATGCTTGATGTGCTTTTCTATCAGTGCAAAGCAATCATATTCAACTACGCTGCTATAGTAAAGGGCCAGGCCTAGACTCTATTCTGGAGGTCCCCTCAATTTACCAACCACAAAATACCTTGAGCAGAATTTACAACAAATTGAAAACATTTTTGTCTGTTGTTATTCTGAAATAATAGCATACAAAGTAAAGAAAACCTGAAAAACATATAT
Organism: Chrysichthys cranchii; assembly: GCA_030068335.1. Lineage (NCBI taxonomy): Eukaryota > Metazoa > Chordata > Actinopteri > Siluriformes > Claroteidae > Chrysichthys > Chrysichthys cranchii. Next base: position 9,723,569 of record JAQMCW010000009.1, read on the forward strand.
AAACAACAACAAAAATAAACCTGCGCTCCTTTCAAGAGACCAATCTACATCTATAAATTACTACATAAATAAACTGAATTATTAATAAAGGTTGACTATCAATATTTGTTTTAAAAACAACTTTTTAAAAGGGAAAATGATTTTTTGCTTTGTCTCTAATGGTAGATAGGTAAAGTTTATTGTTATAGAAATAACCTGAATCACCAGTAATGATTCGTGTCATGGTTGACGCTGGTTCCAAACTCCTATTGCCCTTATCCAGAATGACTTATATACAGTAGGAGTCAAAGGTTTGGACATACCTACTCATTCATAGGTTTTTCTTTATTTTGATTGTTTACTACATTGGAGAGCAATACTGAAGACATCAAGACTGTGAAATAACACAAATAGCATTATGTGGTAGACAAAAAAAAAAAGGCTCCTGGGTTTTGGGGCAAAAAAAGCAAGTGCAACAGACAAACTGAAGAACATAGTAAAACTTTGCAGCTGAGTTCGTCTTCGTCTTCTGCCACTTAACCCTGTTCAGGGTCGCGGTGGGAAGCTGGCGCCAATCCCAGCTGACATCGGGCGAGAGGCGGGACACACCCTGGGCGGGTCGTCAATCCACCGCAG
>JAQMCW010000009.1:9743199-9756070 GCA_030068335.1 Chrysichthys cranchii
AAGGTTAATAAGAGAGTGGAAATGGTTTATAAAGCCTTAAAATATATATAAATAATAAAATAAATGTGACGGCGCTATTTCGCGGATTTCACTTTTTGCGGCGAGGGCGCCGGAACGTAACCCCTTCGATAGGCGGGGGTTCACTGTACTATCCTATTTCATTACACGCATAGCATTATACACATGAAGATACAACATAGCTGCATACCTTTACTTTTGTGCATTTCTCTTCTTACTTTTTCCTTTTTCCTAAACTGGCCACCTGAGGGTTTAGTCCCTTTTTTTTTTTTTTATCTATTTGAGTTGATTTGGCACTCAAGCTTTGTCAACCAAGAGTCAAGACTAAACCAATATACACTGGTGGTGTGCAGATTGGTTTTACATTATTCTTAATGATTTACCAGAAAAAAATAACCAAAACAATATGTTTGTGAAACTATATATTCACAGTATTATGACTGAACTGTGGTTTATTTGGTAGGATTTCATAGTGTGAAACCAACCTACCCCTGCCCCACCTACCCTATCTCCTACTTTTGAATGGGATACCGTTCCAGTAACCTGACTCGCTCACAAACTAGAGCTGCCACTCTGACAAGGTTAACCGACCCACACTGTGACATAGGGCTGGATGATATAGCATAAAAATAAAATCTCAGATTTTTTTCCTCCAACACCCAATGTACGATTATGATGGTTTTTTTGAAGCAAATAAATTATTCAAATATTTTTTATTTTAAAAATATTGACACACAAAAGGACAGCGCACACATTTCCTGAAGTGATTTTAGAATTGAAATTGTTCCCCGAGTAGTGGTTATTCACAACTTATTGTGTCAAGGATGGATTTTTCCTTGATGATCAATGAAGTTCAAATAAACAAATAAAAAAAAAAAATAAAAAGTGCCTCTTGAAAAAATGTCTTGTGTACCTGAAGAAAGACTTTTGCAAACAAAGAACAAGACATGAACTGCTTTATATGTCCTTAACATTTTTTTTTTTTACATGTTTTCTTTTCTTTTCTTTTTTTTTTTGCAAGGAAGCCTGTTGTTTCAGTACCACCCCCTTCACTAAAGACCCTCTCTGATGGGGTACTTGAATTTCTCCTTGATTTAATTAATGTTTTGTCATTTAGATACGCACCTATGGCGTATTGCAGTAAGTAAAGCAGTGCACGTGGGTCCAACTGTTCACTCTGAGGACTTTTATCGTGTTAGTGCCACTGTCTGTAGCCATACACATGTGTTGACCTTCACTGAGTTTCTAGGAGGCCAGTGGATCTTTCAGTCCATAGATGATTATTTCGCTGGTATGGTCAGCGGGAATTAAGTGTTTGGAGGCAGGGACTTTGCAGGGTCCAATCGTTGGCCACAAAATGCACTGACCAACGCTGCACGATTGGACAGTTGGACCATAGGCCTCATGCAGTGGATTTAAACAACACATTCACCAGAAGTTTGCATTTTTTTTTATCCTGTACTGTTGTATAGATGGGGCAGGACAATGTTGGCAAGATACTTTTGGCTTGGTAGCTCATATCTGGGGTTGATTCTATTTATCATCCAGATTAAGCCGTTTTTTCCCCTGCTGTATATATGGGCACCATATCTATAGCAACATCTTTAGCACAACCAAACCATGTTCAAATGATTAATAAAACACTGCCATTTTTCAAGACGAGCTCTTAAGCTATTGGAGACGGCCAGGGAGGCTTGATGAAATGCATTCCTGCATGCTGTAATTTACAGATCCCATCCATACATCTTTTTCTAATTAACTCATGGGTACTGGAGGAAATCCCAAAACAACGAGCACAAAGCAGGAACCATCCTTGGGTGGGGTGACAGCCCAGCAGAGAATTTATTTAGGCCCTGAAGTAAAATAAATTCTTATACGTGGGCTATAAAAATGAGTAAGGTTTGCAGATTCCGCATTAATCAGCCAGGTTATAGTGAATAATGGCTTTCATTTTGCACATCATCCAAAACAAAAGTTCAGATTTAAGCGATAAAATCAATTTACTGCCCAGCTCTTTTGTGACGTGATACAATGACATGTGGTGCAAATGAGCAATAGATAACCAATCACGCAAATGTAACCATTCCCAATTTTTTGTGCAGGTACCCTGTGCCACACCAGGCAAGATATCCCCCATACCTAAATCCGCCACTGTTTGCAGCCATTATTGATCATTGTGCTTCCACCAGTGTGCTTGATTGTAGGAATGGGGTGTTACCTGGGTGTTTGGCTGTATATGGTGTGCACCAAACATTATGCTTTGTCTTTAGACCAAATGGCTCAAGTAAAATGTCCTTTCTCAGAAATGGCTTCCTTCTGGCCACACTCACAGAGGAGTCCAGAAGGCCTGAACAAGTTACAGCCAGTGTAACTTCCTCAGGGTTGTAGCTGAACTTTTGGACACTTCTCTAACAGCCCTCCTTGTCTAAGAATGCACTCTTGTGTCAGGGTTGTGCTATATTTTTTCCCCCACAAACCACATCTGAGCATGCTAGTTTACCTGATTTGTGGTCTTCGACTGCCAACTAGTGGGCAAATAATGTCACAAGTTGATAAAACTTAATTTACTCTAAAAATGATATGCCCCAACCTTCCCAGGACACATTAGATTGAGTAAATCCAATAAAAGTTTTTCTTATTTGACTTTCTACAGGATTATTAAGTGTATTTAGATATAACTTACAAGCACCTGCCAAGTTCAGATTATTAATTTCATTCATCCTTTTTATTATGTATTTTAAATTTTCTGTTGTCACTTTCATTAAAAAAAACTCTAGTAGCCCTGGAAAGTTAAAAGTAATAGACTGTTATTTTGATTAATGGAGACACAGAAAAATAAGGGGTCGTGCAGGTTGATCAGTGAGGCGCAACCAGAACTTTAGCCTAATCCACATATCCAAAACCAACAATCAACCCGTAATAATTAATTGAGTAATAATAATGATTAGATAGATAGATAGATAGATAGATAGCTAGCTAGCTAGCCCGAGAAGTTTCACTGGTTAAAATGTACACAGTCCCCCATGTTTGGCTAATATTTATCAAACAGAAACAGCAAAAATGCATCATCCCGCTTGCCTAAGAATTTATTAAACAAAGAAATATGTTCATTAAAAAATGTTTACTATAATCATTATAATGAACGTTATTACCAAATAAGGAACACATTTTAATAGTTTCTGTTAGCATTTTTTTCTGTTTCTTTTTCTTTTTTTTATTAAACACACACACACACACACACACACACACACACACACACACACACACACACACACACACACACACACAGGAGTTGTACTGATACTGCAGTGGTTTGATTTGTTGTTATTACAAAATACAGTGGAACCTTGGATTGTGAGTAACTTGGCCTGTGAGTGTTTTGCAAGACAAGCAAGAAATTCTAATAAATTTTGACTTGATGAACGAGTGAGGTCTTGCAATACAAGTAGTATGCATATACTTTGGCTGCCGAGCCTCACGTGATCACAACTTCTCTATCTCTCTCACTCACTGCAGGATTCTGGCTTACTCGTATAGTCAACATCCGCGCTAGCATAGAAAAAGCCTGAGGAATCCCTCACTTCAAATGGGATCAGGGAGATATGTAAAACATGGGAAAGAGTGGAAAACTTTGTAGAAAAGCACCACCCCGAATAAGGCTGTAACAGTGCAAGCGATGAATCTGTTTAATGACAATGCAATGTCGCATTTCCGCGAAATCCTCAAAAGGAGGCAAAACCAGCGATCGTTGGATAGTTTCCTTGTTAAAGTTACATGAAAAGAAAAAGATCACAGGGAGCCGACAGACTGCAGTGATCGTTGTAGTGAAAGTCAAAAGTGAAAGTCCTCTCCCCTCTCCCTCACACCAGCCACGAGTCTTTTTAAAGGTAAAGTGCAGGTTATTTTTTTGTTGTCAGGTGTGGTGGGGTTCAATAACAAGAAACATAAACTTAGTCAGAAACGGAGAAAGCAAACACGGGAATAGTAAGGCTTGGCAAGAGCGCGGAAAATGGCAACTATAATGCTCTGCGACCTTGGTGTGCTTGTTTGAGGCTTTTTATAGCTCCGGCAATCAGTCCCAATCCGGTACACCTGTCGCCACTCATGTGACGCGCCGTGGCGTTGCGGAGGAAAACCAGGAAGTAGTCTTTAGCAGCGTGAGCTCTCTGACATGCGTTGCTATTGGGAGTGCTTCACCTGGGCAAATTCATGACAGTTTTATGTATTTTTCCTTTGTCTTTTGTATTATATTTTGTAATTTTTATATAAATATTTGTGGGTTGTGAAACGAATTATCTGAGTTTCCATTATTTCTTACGGGGAAACCCGCTTTGATATCCGAGTGAATTGGATTACCAGGACGTCTCCAGAACGGATTATGCTCGCAGTCCGAGGTTCCACTGTAAATACATCACAAGTTAAAATGTAATGTTTTGTATCAATATCGTCTCGTGAAGCCTACATGAGGTACACATGTATCGTATCGTATCGTGTCTGTCTGTATCGTCTCACACCAGTACAACAGTGCGCCGGCTTTTTTTTGTTCCAGCGCCGAATACCGCCACAAGATGGCGGATCAAACTCACCTATTGACGTGTTCTGTACAGTAGACCTAAACGGACAATGTGGCGTCTAGGTGTTCATATCTATGGTTACATCGTCCACACAAGCCTTGGGATGATACAGTGAGAAGAGGAAATAGGCCCGCCATTTTCCTCCGAGCTCTCCAGTCCTTTTAAAAGCTAACGAGGGGAGGCGAGACGGAGAGGAGCGGAGAGGAGCCAGTCAGTCAGTCAGAGAGGAAAAGGGGGAAGTTATAAAGGAGAGAGAGGGAGAGGGAGGGAGACAGACAGGCGGGCTGGCTGGCTGGCTGGGAGAGGGTGCATGAGCAGGGGGTTGTGGACAGGACGCATTTGTAATAGAAGAGGAAATCCTTGGTATGTAATTAAGTTCATATCTGTCTCATATTTGACTTGTGAAGATCCTACAGAAGGAGCTCCCACCGAAAAGCGGTTAAAGCTGTAAACAGCTACCGAAAAGCTTTAGCCATTTAGCTAGCCACAATCCCCCCCTTAGCCGTCATTCTTTTCTACTTTCCTCTCTTCGGTTTTTGTTTGTTTGTTTGTTTATTAGTGAGGTGGAGTTCGAGTAAACACATCAAGGGACCCGAGTATCACCGTTGGATAAATCCAGTCTGTATTTTGGGTGATTTTGTTTTGTACATAACTGCTAAAATGTCTGGCCAAAGCATAACGGACAGGATAACCGCAGCGCAGCACAGTGTCACCGGCTCGGCGGTGTCCAAGACGGTGTGCAAGGCGACCACACATGAGGTCATGGGGCCCAAAAAGAAACACTTGGATTGTAAGTATTAACCTCAAACAGCACACAACCTTACAGTAAGTCCGGTGTAGAGCGGTGGGTGTGTGTGTGTGTCGGACCGGGGCCTAATAGTACTCATTTAGCTAACGTTACACTGTTGCCTAACTAGCTAGCATGTCTCTCTGTCTAACTTTCCCAGCTCAGTCTCCAGGCTAATCCCATTTTAAGGTTTTTGCTCCCAGTTTCCCATAAACGGTGACACGTGAACACCGTTAACTAGCCCGGTTAGCTGAGACTCCCGTAAGGACTAGACTCTTGGACAGATCATTAACCACATGCACATAGGCATCTACCTGCTTTCTGCTGAGGACATTGTTCACCCAGGGCTCCCTGAGACCTGCTTAGGATCTGTTTATAGCTCAGAGTCATCAAGAATTATTGCAGTCTCCAGATGACAAGGAGTTCAAATGGGCAGGTATCAGAGCGAACAGAGCACTGGAGTATTTCCTCATATGTCGGAGTTCAGAGAAGGACGCCACGTGAGCTTATTGTATTAGGTTCCCCGAATGGTCTGTCATTATCCCAGAAGTGTTCAGATATTGAGTGCGTCTTCACAGTCTCTAGTTGAACGTGATCTAAGTAAGGGATCAACCGTGATAGCGTGTGCAGTTTTCGGAAAAATTCTCAGTGGTAAGTTGTTGGTGGCAGACTAGGTTTGGGGCTGGGGGACTACTGTCTGAGGGCTTCTGCGGTGACTGGGTGGATCGTGCGCATGGCTTAGTGATGGTTTTCTCAGACTGTGGGCAGTCCCGGAGGTTTTCAAGCATGTTTGAGACGAATGATGATGAATCGCATTACGTGAACCCGTCTATGACTCGTAGAGTACAGCGCTGAGGAATTTCGCCTGCTGCCATGCGCAGCAGATCCCTGAATCCAGTTCTGACATGCACTGATTTGTGTAGGAGTGCAAGGGCAAAATGTGAGCACAATAATAAAGCTTCCATACCCAAATGGCTGTTAGGAACAGCAAAAATGAAAACAAGTATGAGATTGCTTTTAGCGCACGGTATAAAATCACTGCTGGGTTTGTTTGTTTTTTTTGTATTGTACATCCTGTTCCCTTTGCAGAACAGATAACCCTTGCAGCCTGTGTCTCCCCAACCAATCCTTCTTTCACAGTTTCTCTTAATCCTGGTTTTTTTTTTTCTGGTTTCTGAACAAAATGGAGACAAGGTCAGATGATGGACAGCTTACATGTTTATTTTTATGAGTAAGCAGGATTCAGGAATGAGGATGGATTTCTTCATTTGAAAGATTGTGATTGTCTGAGTGATGGCTCCAGTGCTTTTCACCTCTTAGGAGCTACCAGATAAACCTCTTATCACAGAATCCCTCACCATATCAATGGTTACATGTTTGTAATCTGAATTATGTCCCCCACCCTGTTTTAAAGCTATACCGTATTAGAGCAAGCACAGTAATAAACCTACAGTGACTTTACGTAGCTGGAAATTTTGTCATGTGCTCAGGGAATGAATCGAACTTATTGAGCGTGTCCTGACTAATCAGGATCGAGAATTCAACAGCGCTGTGATAAGAAAATTCTGTAATAACCTGTATGCCCACACTACTTTTTTTTTTTTCCTGCTCATTTTCTGAGCAACAGATTGTGTCCTATCAGTGATGATTCAGTTCTGCTTTTTATCGAAATGCTCAGCGTTACATGTACACTCGTAGAGTGTTCCTAATGCGTTTAGTACTCTGAGTAGTGTAAGGCACATAAATGGAGCCCCTTTCCATCTGTGATATAGTTGTTTCAGCTACCAGGAATCAACGCCTATGCCTATTTGGCTACTATCTGATGTCAGGCATGTTATATTCACCTTTATGTTCTCTTTAAAGCTTTGGCTTTAGCATTGCTGTCTCCTGTAAGTATTTCGTACACACACTCGTTAGAGAGGCTCCTACGCACTCTGACGTGGGAGAAAAAGTATGGGTCGAGTTAGAGTAATCCCCCTATTAAACACACATTAATGTTTGGTTGTTCTTGCTCCTGTATGGTCAGCTGAGTGATTTTATTACTGATGTTTGTTTCCTCCATCTCAAGTTCAAACATTTTCACAGGTGAGCCAAAGAGGATGTACGTTGTACTTTGCATTTGTTGCTCTTGTCGACTTTTTGCACGTTTTGTGGTCCGCGAGCAGATATTTGTGGACGTTTGTTGATCTGGTGCGTGAGTGGCGATTTAATTTCATATGTTGATACACTTCTTTTTGAAGGAGAAAGGCCTATTTCCACAGTAGCACATGAGAGACTGTACACCACCGACCAAATCTGAACAAACCTGACAGTGACTTGACAAAATGCTTAAATAATGAAGTCAAAAGTTAGGAGTTTATTCTACAGCATGGTTGAATTCTCAAAGCTTCAACCCTGGTTCCTGCTGTACCATGAACAGAAGTTTTATAGTGTTGTGCTTGTATTGATGATACATTATTTTTTTTTTTTTTATAGCGACAGCTCATTTACAGGGACTTGTACAATGGACGCGCCGCATAATCTCAGTTTATGTGGTGTTTAATAAAAGCAAAAAACAAGTGTTGATGTGAATTTTTTTTGTGAGATTTAATTTTGAATAAAGGAGTCATGACTGTATGTGCTTTGAGTTACAGTGCCTGTGCAGAGTTTCCCAGCACGGTAAAGTCTTCAAGATAGAGGGATTGATGATGATGAGCGATATATTTATCTATCTATCTATCTATTTATTTTTCTGTAAATTTGAGACACAAAAGATGATACTGGTCAGGGAGGGACTGTTAATTGCTATAACATAACTGATAACAGGAATTACTTGTACGTTGCTCTGGATAAGAGTGTCTGCTAAATGCCTGTAGTGTAATGTAATGAATTAATATGTTCCCCATTAAATCTTTCTATAAGCCACTAAAATGCATTCGTAATAAATTAAATAATGTAATTTTTGGAAAGTCACTTGTATGAATATGAATTATATGAATGAATATGAATTTGACCACCACTTCGGGGTGGTCACTTTGCCTCATGCCACATCACATTGATGGGGCTCATTTACATATACAGTTGATCCTCTCATCTGCGGACCCTGCATTAACGGATATCGGATGCAACGGACAAAATCCACTGGTCTGAATACGTAATCCATCAGCCAGAGTGTCCGGTACCAAAGTTTAAAAATCCCGGGTGTTGCGAACTGAGTCTAGTAGTTCAGCAATTGTCTGCTAGGTGGCTGTGGCTTGCATGCTACTAGTTGCTTCCAAGCGTCGGTTGAGCTGGGGTCATTGTGAAGCTATACTGTTTTGTTTTTTTTGTTTTTTTTTCCGGTGATTATTTGGTGTTTTTCACCTCAGTATTATCTCAATTTACTTACTTATTAATGTTGGTCGTTACGCTGCTTGTCATGTGTACAGTACTTGGGGAGCACTTTTATGGACCTTAATGGTGTTTTTCCTTCCGTTATTTTAACCCCCTCACACTAAAACACTTCACATCATCGGACTATTCACGTCAGCGGACAACCTCTCCCCTCAATTAGTCCATTAATGAGAGGATCAACTGTAACTGTGCAGTCTGCTCTGTGTTATTTCTTATTTTTTTGACCTGTGTAGGATTTCACACTGTCAGTTTGTTGTGTTCAGTATCCTAGAGCAGAGGTTTCCAGCCACCTTGCCTCGGATTGGTGCTGGGCTGTGGGTCATTTCTTACCAGCCCGCAGCAGGTTTTTCTCTGTGGTAAACTTCAGTGAGGGCATTTCACACAAGATAGTGAAATAATATAATCTAAAGAGATACTAGCTTTTTGAGCATCTCTCTCTCTATCTTTCTCTCTTTCTCTCCCCCTCCCTCATACATGAATGTGTGCATGTGTCAGTATCTCCAAATATTCATCATACCCATAACTCATGGTAGATGTTAACTCAGTTACTGTAGTACCATGCAAACCTTGCAGTTTGTTTACAGGGCTGGGAAAATGCATCCTAGAGATCAGTTGTCATGTGGAAGCGAGTTGGAGGAGTAGAGAACGGGTTGTCAAACATGCTGACCTATAAAACTAAAGTAAATATATCTATTGGCTTGTTTGTGACTGCAATGCCAATACTCAACAGAAAGCTGTACAAAAAATTAGATTTTGAAGGCACTGTAAGTGAAATCCAGGGTCCTATAACAATTCCAGTTGTAGAGCGCAGTTTAGTAATTTTTCTTCTAAACCTAACAAGTTATTTGATGATATTTAAATGGAGAACTCTCCAAACTGTCCTGAACTCTGGCCCTGGCAAATAATTTTTTTTTTTTTTTTTTTACTTCCCGCCTCCTGTTTCCACAGCTCTGGTGATATGATGTTAAACTGTTGGGCAGAGATTATTTGTAGCCTTTGCCCCAGTGTAAGATGCGTATGGCGATTTAACAAGCCTGAATGAGTATTATGTGCTTCTTGGCTGATAAAGTAAGTGGACTGCATACCAGACACCCCTGTAGGACTGAACAAACCTTTCCTATCTCAAAGTTCTGGTTCTAGCATGAACTCCATGACCTCCTGATACAGAAGGGCAAAACCTGATTTGTTTCTTAAATCATATTTTCCGATGGTTTTTCCATGTTGCAAATTACAAGTGACTAGCAAAATGTTTTTGTTTTTTTTTTGTTTGTTTTGTTTTTTTGTTTTTTTTTTGCTTGAATATATTTGCTGTTGTTTAAGGTGATTTAAAATAGACTTTGGAGCACAAACAGAAGTAGACTGAAGCTGATGTCTTTTGTTTGATTTGTTTTTGGCTGCAGGAAATCCTTCCTGTTTAAAAAAGCCATGCCAAAAATCACATTTCAGCTGCTTGAAAAAATTCAGCGTAGTTGAATCCCATGTCCTTTAACCAGCTAACTTTATAAACAGTGCCTGCGCCAGACTACTCTGACATATGCCTGTATCGCTATGACATCCAGTGTGGCTATGCAAGTAAACGTGTCTACAGTCCAAACAGACAAGGCGACTTGCGTTACTTGTAATTTGCCATGTTGGCACTCGGTTTAACAATTACATTTATGAAACAAATCCGATTTGCTGCTGTCTGTCTGAACATGGTCAAAGAGTCGTGGTCATGTGGTCAGGCTTCTGAACAGCCTTGCGTTCCTATGAGTGACCGGTGGTGTTATGGGAAGGTGACAAGGTGCGTAGGTATTTCAAGCGGCTTGTTCCATGCTGGAGTTTCCTTTGGGACAGAAATAGCAATGTGTCTCGCCCCTTCCCTGGTTGATTTGTATGTGAGATATGGCTCTGTCTCCCTCCCCTGGCCCTTTTGATTTGGGTTGGGTTTCCGGGGTAGAAAGAACATTCCTCTCAGTTTACACTTATTCCCTAAATGACTGCACAAAAATGCCCAACAATTGTTGTTTTGTGCTGAAACTCCGTTGCCATTCATGTTATCGTCTCTGCCATCACCACACACTATTGCACCATAAACCCTTACTTAAAATTAGCAGCACTATGTTGTTTTAGTAATTGTTTCACATAATAAAGTAACTGGCTTCCTTTATGCATGGAGTTAATGAGCTAGGTGAGTCAGATGAACCAGCCAGGACTTTGGACCTGATCAGCTGATTCCCCCCCCCAAGATGACACCACTTGTAGGTTGTCAAAGGTGCACCATACATATGGTGTTGCTAAATTTCTTCGTAATACTGTCCTCACAAGGCATGAGTTATTTTTTTTTATTTATTTTTTTGCGGGGGGAGGGGGGGCTTATCTCTGATGTAATTGAATTGTGTACCTGCTGTTTACTTTTGTAATCTGGAAGGTCTTTGGCCTCGTACAACTACAAATCCTTCCTTTTTGCCATTAACACAGCTGCGCGTGGGGAGTTTATTTGGGCACGTTTCATTATGGAAGTCCATAAGCATGCCAGAGTGGGCTGAAACACCAGACATGCAGTGCATGATTTTATCCCAGTTTTCTGCAACACTCCGCATTTTTTCACAATGCAACTCTTTGTGCCATATTCTGCCTTCCCTTCAGACAGGTGGCATCTGTTTTCAGGAACGTAAGGAATTTGGACAGCGGCCTCACCTGTACAATGGCTCGAATGCTTGTATGTTTTTTTTATTATTGTTATTATATTGTAATTTCATGGAAAGCTATCTCATCTTGGTGCATAAACTGAGAGGAAGTTGGTAATCGCTAGGCCTGGTTGGTATTAAAAATGCATGCTTTTATACCTTTCCGTGAATTATTATTCATAGTGAATTTGTTTCTTGAGTGTCCTGACTTTGTTCCATGCAAGGACAAGATTAAAGCGGTTCAATTTGTTAGAGCATCATGTCACTATCGGAACAATATAGAAATATGCTGTATGGTGTACTACTTCTTTGTGACTTGCTATTACAAACACTTGCGCATGTGAAACTAAACAAAGACACACAATCTTTTCAGAATATCGTGTTGAATAAACCTTATCTGACAGTTTAATATTGACACGACAAACATTGCTCGCATAATCACAGCAAATGATAAAATATTACAATACAAATAAAAGGTGTAAATAACAATGTGGATATTTTTTAACATGATTATACCTATAACATACTGTAATAGTAAATCACAATCAGGGGTATTGGGTCGGAGCTCGGGTCGAAATTTCATGCCTAAAATGCATATAGGCCAGCTCAGATAAGTCAAACATGATTCATCTCCCAACTTCAGGCACAAAGGAAGTTCAGCTGCATGCTGACAGACAGGAGCCAGCAACCAGTCAGAGGAACGGAAGGGTAAGGGCATTTAAGTGACCAATCAGAGGAAAGAAAAAAGAAGAAACTGTGAACGTGAATAAAGCAGATTGCAGTGAGTGCCTGATATTATACTATAAAATGAGAAAAACAGGTATGCTGGAGCGTTTTTGTTTTTTCTTCTTTTTCTTACACCGGATGCTAGTATATTGTGATCAGCCTATTTTTTTCCCCCTCATTCTGGAATTTGCATTGTTAGCCAGCTGTTGGCAGAAGAACTGAAGCTGTTTCGTGAGTTATGCTTATTTTAGCAATTTGGCAATATACTCTTGGAATGCGTCATTTTGACCGATCTATATTTGTCTTGGTCTGTTTTAGCTACTGTGCTAACCTAGGCCGGTTAAGGAATAATAGACAGTTTGGCATGTTTTCCCATATTTTAAGCATTTATAATTCCAGGTAAGAGCATGTTAATCAGAAAATATAGTGTGTCTTTTTAAATGTCTGACAAATATCTTAAACTGGATTATTTTGGATTTCTGTGGAACCAAGTCCACCCGTTCGACCCGTGGTCATAAGACTGAGACGTAGAATGGCATAAAAAGACGCTGGGGGATAAGTCTTCCATGTCTAGCACAGAAGATTTATGAAGTGTATCCGTTCCTATCATGTCAGGTAGGGTTGCACCGATACCAGTATCGGGTATCCGGCCGATACTTTGCTAAAATACTCGTACTCGTCCATAAAGTGCCGATACCATGAACCGATACTCCTATTTCACTGAT
>JAQMCW010000009.1:9766386-9777668 GCA_030068335.1 Chrysichthys cranchii
TGTGTTGTACACTTCTGTTACTCATAGAATTCAAACTGAAACCAATCCATTACAGCCAAGATGGCAAAAGACAAAATTAAAAGAAGCAAGACTTTTCCATTTAAGTTAGAGCAGTGTTTTTCAACCAGTGTGCCATGAGAGCTTATCAGGTGTGCTGCGGGGACCCCCCCCCAAACATTTTAATGCCGCTTTGGGGCTGTTTTAATATGGTAAAATGAGTGATTGTGTTGTCCTGTTGTGTTGTATTAGTTTTAAGGATTACAGTGGACCCTTGACTCACAAACCTAATTCGTTCCGAGACTCTGTTTATGACCCGATTTGTTTGCGACCCAAATTAATTTTTCCCACTGAAATGAATGTAAATACAATTGTGTTTCAGCCCACAAAAACATGTTTTTAAAGTGTATTGTGTGTTTATGTGTGGCAATAAAATGAAAATAACCTTAATTATAGAAAAATAAAACTAAATGAAACAAATGCACGTTACCTTTGTGGTGAATATGTAGTTGCTGGCGTAGGTGGACGGTGGCGGAGGGATATGGTGGCGGTTCTCATGCTTTGCGATTATTTCTTTCTTTATTTCAGCTGTTATACGCTTAGGCTTCTTACCGTCAACGAAAAAATGCGTTGAACACATTCACATTCCGGTGCTTCACCGGAACTTAAGGTTTGTGCCACGAAGCATGGGTCGGCAGTCTGTACGTCAGTCGAGGATTTCTTCGTCGGTACGAAATCTGTTCAGGAATTTAGTTCATATGTGGATTTGTTCACCATCCAACACGTTCGCGAGCCGAGGGTCCACTGTATGTAGTTATATTATCAGTTGAAGTTCAGTTGTTTTAATGTTTATTTTGTAGAGTTTTGTGTCATGCTCCACGGTGCTACGAGCTCTGTTTTGCTAACAGGGAGGCCGATATTTTATCCTGTGAAGCGAGTTAACATTTAAGCTAGATTTCATTTAAATCATATTTTTGTCAAAAGAGAGAGTTTGCCAGAGATGTTCAAACCTGATACCACCGCTGAAGCTGTTCAGTTAATAACAACCCCCCACCCCCCCCTCCGAGGTAATGCACTGTACAGTACACCGATACACAAGTTAACTCCGTGAGTTGCGGAAGAGAGTGAGGCACTGCGTGAGGTGAATGATACGAGCATCGAACACGCACTTCCAGGTGTCCTCTGAACATCCGCATACATCATGTGCTGTTACGCCTGCCAGCGATGCCTGCCCATGAATTTTAGAATTTTCAGCGGCTCACAATCAATATCGTAAGTCGGGCCGTCGTGACTTGGGGAGCACTTTATTTATTGTTTGATACAATAAAAATATTTTCTTTCTGTTACTAAATACGGTCCTTTTAAAATTGAAGGAACGTTGCATTCTTTACACACTTTGCATCCATTTTGCAAGAATTGTAAACTCTGCCCTGATCTTGCCCACTACTGTTCCGGCCTGGTGTTATCAATATTTATAACTTTAATAAAACCACATGACTGTTGATATTACAGTAATCAAATACTGCATCTTTTTTGCTTGTACATCCTTTATGCACACACATTTCAATCTTTTAAAAGGTAGCCTAGCATCTTTTTTATAATGGAAAGGAAAGAAGAAGAAGAAAAAAAAAAAAAAAAGAATAACAGACATGGAGTGCCGTCTGTCTACTGCACTAATGGAGAATTTGGACTCGCTGGGGCTGAGAAGTCGATCAATGAAGTCGTGTCTCTCCGCTCTGCCAAGTAGGGGGCTGGTCACCTGACACAGAAGCAAGCTTAGTCATGTGATGATCACATGCGCTAGCACAGACTGTGTGGCCACTAGATTTTAGTGACCTTAAAGTTGTACATTGCGATCAGGCATAGTATCAGTGCTAGCATTTCCTGCAAGTTTTTATTAGCAAATGGGATCACTGGATACGCCAGTTCTTCAGTTCCATTTCTTGTTCTGTTGTAGGTTGTTTGCACTTATTAGTTAATTTTTGGATTAAGAGACCCAATTTGACTGTTGTCAGTCAATGTATTGATTGGCAGCTCTCCTTCTAGCACTTGTGGTGATGTGCAGTTTCTCTCCGTTTTAGACTTCCTTGGTCCTTACTTGCGGTGAAGCACAGATCTATAGAGGTCTGTGGATGTGTGCATGCTGTGCAAGAGGGTCCTGTTGGCTCTCAAAGGCCTTTTGTTTTCATATAGTTACTGCTTTAAATAGTGCATGTGGCTTCTGAAGGAAAAGGTGCTCTATGGCCCACCCTTAGCCTCCCATACCAAATAAACACACATACACTGTTCATTCACTTGAAAAGAAACCAAACAAACCATTAGGGCTAAGCCATCATAGCTGTACTGTAATTAGTCTTTTGGATACTCTTGTTATGGTTTCTAACAGTTTGTAAAAACCTCCCCAAAATAGATGCTGCGTGCCATGGTGGGAAAGTGTTTAGGTGTAGTAAAAGTGAATAAAGGACCCACGGAGATCGACTTAGAAAGCCGGAGCACGTGAGCAGAGTGGCTCTGAGAGGAACGGGCTGCTCCATGTCACTCTTTCACTTTAGTCCTGATCCAGTAACGCACAATGTTCAACCTTGCACACATCAGTCTGTGCCCATCCATCAAGAAGTGCTTTTGCAAAATATTTGACAAATATTGTATGCACTCAAAAGGTCTGTAAATTCTCATAAATAAAAGATAATAAAACAAACTGGATAAATTGAAAGTAATGACTATAAAAGCATGCTGCTTTAGGTCAATTTCTTAAACATTTTACGAGCTTCTATTTAATGAACTAACGAACATAGCGCTCTTATTTTGAAATACTTAAATATAGGAGGACGGTGTTCTAATGAGTTCCCATATGCATTTTTGGCCATAAGGGATGTCGCACTCCTGTCCCAACAGTTGTCCACACCCTTCCTCACTTTCACCTCGCTGTGGAGCTAAGCCAAATGGGTCTTGAAGCATATGGTCGGCTCGCTTATAACCTTGGCACTGCACGTCTTTGCGTTTACACACCAAAAAAAAAACCCAGATACTTGTAGCTAATAATCACTTGATTTATCACATGGAAGAGTCGTTCTGTTTCTTATAGTGGCTATAGCTTGTCGCTGATTATACAAACATATTGCAAACACAATTGAATCCCCAGCTGCTAAGAAATGCCAGTGCTCACTTTCAAATTCAATTCCATTCATATTTATATATAAATATATATAAAAATCGATTATATATAAAAATCAACATTTTTATCTTTTCCTGATAATCAGTCCCTGTGATTATATTTAGTAAGGTTCATCTAGCACATCAACCTCGGAGCACAAATAAAAATAATACAGGCCTCCATACCAGAAACAGAAATGCAAATTTATCACTACCTTTTTTTTTTTTTTTTTTTTTTAAGGTCTTGCATTCAGCTCCTGATAAAGAGGCATGTGAGCCACGCCCATTCAAGCACAGGTCCTCTGTTATAAACAGTCCAAAAAGCGCTCGGGTTGTCATCCGTCACTGACGACAAGAAAGTGATACATATTTGAATGCCATTATCAGATATCCATCGCTTACATTTTCCAAACTTGAAAATAAGCTGCATGACTGCATTAAAAGGTGTATAGAAAGATTATTCAGAGTGGATGAAATGGTGAGCAGGATGTATTATGTGCATAATAAAGATATTCAAAACCACTGAAGATAAATAGTCAGCAGCTATTTTCACACATCAATGCGGTAAATGAGTATTTTAATATTGTTTAAGCAACTTTTATTACATTAGAGCAGACTGTCTTATGATGGTCACGAGCCGTAGTCGCAAAGTGCACAGAACATGCGAGCTGTATGGGAGTGACTGGAGCTGCACTGGGAATGGACATGATCAAATGCAACACAGCTGATTAGATTCTTGACTTTGGCAAGTTACAAGGAGACACCGGGAAATCAACATCGAACAGTCCAGCACTCAGTTAGTGCTGCCGCTGCTTTGCTTTTTGTCTCCTCTCTCCCTCACACTCTACTCTCTTTCTTGCTCTTGTAAGACATATTAATAAATAAAAATAGGACTTTTTGTTGGACAAAATATACTTAGGTGCTTATCAATATGCCTGTGCACCCCTCATATGAGTGGAAAACATTTACCTTGAACTTTTACTGTTGCTTTCGTTGTTGTGGACATGATTTATACTTGAATAAACTATAAATTTATACTTGTACATAAGCACATCCACCTTTTGACTTGATGAAACATCTGTGTCTCTCTTTCCTCAGATTTGATTCAGTGCACAAATGAGATGAACGTGAACATCCCTCAACTGGCAGACACACTGTTCGAGCGCACGACCAACACCAGCTGGGTGGTCGTGTTCAAATCCCTCATCACCACACACCACCTCATGGTCTATGGCAATGAGGTCAGTTTTATATATATATATACACACACACGTCCTTAATACTCCAGGGTAGGATCAATAGGAATGTTTGAACAGCAGCATTTAATACAGGTTTTTTTGTTTGGCAGTTGCATATAGTTTTGTTCACAAGTCTATGCCGGTATGAATTTCCTTTTTGGACATTGCTGCCGATGGAGGTCTTTTTAAGTTTGTATGTTTTTTTTTTTTTGTTTTGTTTTTTTATAAATAAAAAAGGAAAAACTGTTTCTTTCCATGTTGCCTGATTGAATAATGTACGGCATTTTTGCCCTTTTAAGTAATTTAAATGGCTGTAGTTCAAGTCTTCTCATGCTTCATTTTGAATGCAATTTTTACGACATGTATGACCTTTTTAAAGAATGAATAACTTATTTCTTTCACCTTTATACACGCAGAGATTTATTCAGTACTTGGCTTCCAGGAACACCTTATTCAACCTCAGTAATTTTTTGGACAAAAGTGGCTTACAAGGTAGGTGCTTCCAGGCTCCGTATTCGGATCAGTTGCAGAGTAAATTTTTATGCAAATTTGGTATTTGTGCACCACAACGGTATTTGTAAACACTACAAATTGAAGAGGAAATCTGTATATATGCCAAAAATAAATCATGAGGTTGATGAGCAAATGCAACGGTGTGAAATAAACCTGATTTTCTTATTCTGTAGTGAGCCTCAGACAGTTTTTCTGGTAGGCTTTTGATTAGTCATTGTGCTGCTTTCGTTTCAAAGCAGTCACAGTGTTCATTGAAAGGGCATAGTGACTAAGACACATTGATTTCTTTTTTACATTTTCAAAAGTTTGCACAAAAGAATTTGCCCACTAATGCAATCAGTAAGGCAAAGAGTGCAGTGTAGTGAAGCAAGGCTAAAGCTACCATGTGCAGTAGTGCGAACGGTCACTATTCTCACGCTGTCACTCTTGCTCTTCCTCTGCCGCTCTCCTTCTCTCTTTCTGCTTTCTCACTCCCTTATGTGGCATGTTGAGCAGCATGATTGAATTTGTGCTTAAATACAGCACTCATGAATTTATTTACCCAAGGCTTTTCCCATGTTGCTACGGGATGTCTGGCAGTCAGCGCTGATTCAGGGTGAAAGCTTGAGAGCAGTTCTGGCTTGACCTTGTGTTACTGTTTGCCTGAAAGATTGTGGTGTCATCAAAATGCCTGATATACTATCAAAATTGGTTATATTTGCTAATATCAGGCATTTAGACTAACAGACTGGAAATTTATCGGTATGTCAGATTAGTGCCCTTTTTGCTGGTGCTTGTGAGGGTTGTAACTCACGGATTCAGTTGGATCACCCTTAAGCATGGTCATTGTTTCATTCTTCTCGTTTCAGGCTATGATATGTCCACTTTCATCCGGCGTTATAGCCGTTATCTTAACGAAAAAGCTGTGTCCTACAGACAGGTTGCTTTTGACTTCACTAAAGTGAAGAGGGGGTAAGTGCATTTTCCTTTTACACCTCTACATCCAAGCAATAAAATTTGGATTGTGGTAACATTTTAAGGTAGCTAGCGTATTATTGCAAATATCCTGTCATATATAATTCAGATGATATGTGGATGCTACTGGTGTGTTATGGTATGGAATATTGTGTATTTTTGCTTATTTTTCCTCCTAGGCCAGATGGTGTTATGAGAACCATGAACACAGAGAAGCTGCTGAAGACCCTCCCCATCGTCCAGAATCAGATGGACTCGCTTCTCGACTTCAACGTGAGTAGTTGTGAGGGGTTGGTTTGTTTGATTGTTTTTAAAAAAACACTGAGACTGGGTTTAAGTTCAATCCAAATTGCATGTTTCTCGACAGGTAAATGCAAACGAACTCACAAATGGAGTCATTAATGCCGCCTTCATGCTCTTGTTTAAAGACGCCATCCGGCTGTTTGCTGCCTACAACGAAGGGATCATCAACTTGCTCGGTGAGCTGTTTCTGCCCTAAAGGACTTTGCGTGTGTTGTGCTGGCCTCTGCTTCATGTTGACTTTGCCCTGTTTGTCTGCTCCGTTGTTTCCTGGTAAAGAAACCTTTGAGCCCTGCGTTGACCTGCTCTGGTGCCTCACAGCCAGTTCGGTCGAGCAGTGCACTTTGAGTCATCATACTAATTTGGAGCCTGAGGCAAAGGCACGCAAAAGGCTCCACTTTATGGTAGCCACTCATAATTACAGCTCTCTTGATAGTCATTCACATAATAACAGTTATAACCCTGGGTTATTTGAAAAATCTGCACTTTCCTTACTTTATGGAGTTTTGGATTAGGCATTAATTTTGTGTGAAGGCCGTACATGGTATTTATTTGTCGTTTTTGAGATCTAAATATTTTCAAGCTCTTGTTTATGTTGGCTAGTTAAGCCATCACAGAGGATTGCGGAGTGTTTGCCATAAACAAATATGGATAAGTTGGTAGTTTGTGGTGATTGGCAGACATGTGACATGTGCTTGGATCATGGCCTGATGACAAACGTCACCAAATAGGGTTGTGCAGAAACCACTGAAGTAGAGGTTATTTCTTCGTGTGGCCGTAAATAACTTTTATGCACATCCATCTTTCTGTATTACACAGAGAAGTACTTTGATATGAAGAAAGCTCAGTGTAAAGAAGGACTTGACATCTACAAGAAATTCCTCACCCGTATGATGAGAATCTCCGAGTTCCTCAAAGTGGCAGAGGTAAGTGTATAGTTTCCGTATTTAGAGCCATCTCTGACCATGGTAGATTTGGGTTAGTTAATTATTCACCGTGGCTTTTTTTTTAACCACTGAAATGTGTGGCACTGCTGTCAGTCTTGCTACAGGGAGCTTTTGCACTTGTTCCATCTCTGGTACATTCAGAAATTCAGAACACTTAATATCCCTTTGCTTGTACTGTGCCATTTGCTGACCAAGATAAATGCCTTTCTCCCTCCCATCTTAACACACAGCAAGTGGGCATTGACCGAGGCGATATACCAGACTTGTCTCAGGTAAGATTGTACTTCAGCGCCATCAACTCTAAAGGTAATAATATTTACCTTGTTTGTGCTGCCTGTAGGTTTAATTGCAGTATGAGGTCTCTAGTATTCGCTAACCCATGCTGTCTAAACCAAACACACAACCCTGCTGTCCTCATTTGTGACTGTTATGCAAATTTGATCAGTCTCTGCACAGCTAAATCATTTCGTAAGCATCCACAGTATGGTTCTAGGTGTAGAGTATTCAGGTTCAGACTTTTAATTAAAATGCAGTGATTCCAGCATTGCAGCATGGTTATGAGGTGCCACCATAAAATGATGCCCACTCCCTTACCCCAGCAGGCCGTGCCTCAGCCCAGTGTGTGTAGTGCCTTCTGCATGTTGCTGATGGCAAAATGCCTCGCACTGCTTGCTCTCTTTCTCCTTTTTTCCAGCACCAAACACATGCAGCCATAAAGGGGTTTCGTTGTTGTAAAAACCTTCCTGTTTTGAAAATGTGAAATTCACGTCGGAAAAATTCAAAATGACTTCAGTTCAGGGACATGCAGGTGCTGGTATAGTCTCTACACAAACAGAGAAATGAACGGACCCAGTTAACAAGAGTAGAGTCCCTTTTCCAGTTTGTCTCTCAATAGCGAGACACATGCAGAGTTTAGCTTATAAGGTTCAGCTTCATTGTATTATTAGTTCAAATAATTTCATTGTCTGCAATCTCCGTCTTCTTTTCTATAATGCACTTAAATACTTTCAAACTACCGCCTTTATATTCTGCATCTTTCCTTATCTTTCCATTTTCAGTTTACGGTCTGCGTAAGTATCTGCACCTCCCTCTGTCTTTCCTCTGTGATTGATGCTATCTTGTTCCCTTTGTGGTGATTTAAATATTATGCATGCTCACCAAGGTGTGTATGTGAGAGAGTGATGGCATGTACACATTTGAGGGACAGTATCACTAAAATAATTCATCTTCCTCTTTCCAGGCCCCCAGTAGTCTCCTGGATGCACTGGAGCAGCACTTGGCATCACTAGAGGGAAAAAAGGTGAAGGACTCGACGGCAGCCAGCAGGTACAGTGACCTACATGAGTAACTTTGCTTTTCAGTTCCCCGCCAAGCTGTTGTGGCCGGGTACCAAATTTAGCATGTGTGTGATAGATTTTCTGGACTGGTGTGTGTGTGTGTGGTGTCAGGATGGCTAGGATAGCTATGAGCCTGGCACAGAGCCAAGTTGTATTGAATTGTTGAATGAGTTCAAATGTAGAAGGCAGATGTCGTGGGTGTGTTTTGGGGCAACTGATAGCCTTCATTGCATGCTATGCTTACAGAGAGCAGTTTGTTCTGTATTGAACTAGGTCACTGCAGACAAAAAAAAAAAAGATGGATAATCCGACCTTTTCCTCTGTAAACGGCGTCCTCAGAAGTGGAATCTGATGAGTTGCATTTTGTGCAAGAGAGTAAACTGTCTGGCTTTGCTAGCTCTGACATTTTGGCGGAAAACTTGGGTGAAAGTTCAGTGCTGTGAAGGGAACCATTTAAAGCCTTACTGCTTGTGTTCTGTGTGTGCTATGTGCCAACCTCTTTCCATTAACATATCATCTGATACTGACCTCTTCAATAGGATGTTTCCTCACTCAGCCATTCTTCTTTTTTTTTTTTTTTTTTTTTTTTTTTAAAACAGGGCCAGCACACTCTCCAATGCTGTGTCCTCTCTGGCAAACACGGGCATATCTTTCACCAAAGTGGATGAGAGGGAAAAACAGGCAGCCCTAGAGGAGGAACAAGCTCGTTTAAAAACACTTAAGGTACGTTATGTTGCTTCCAATGGTTTGTTTATTCAGGCCCAGGCTTAGTTGTGCATGCTGAAAGTGGAACTTTGTGTTAAGAAGTTTACCAAGATTTTTGGCATCATTTGTCATTTGTTTGTTTGTTTGTTTGTTGTTTTTTTTTATTTATGGGTGTGTTTTTGGCCGGGTACCAAAAATCCCATGTGAAACCGACTTTATTCTCTCTGCAGGAGCAGCGCCTGAAAGAACTCTCCAAAAAGCCTTCCACATCCTCAACCACGGCCGCCTCTCCAGTATCCACAGCATCTGGCAGCATCAGCACTACTCCAGCGATCGACCTGTTCTCCACACCCAGCTCCACCAACAGGTGAGAGAAATGAAGGGAGTTGTTTGATTCGTCTTCAGCTCTGTTTAGGAACTTCACATGCTGCTCCAAAAAAGTTTATTTATTTATTTATTTATTTATTTATTTTATAAAAAAGCATGCATACATTAAGCTTCTTTCACAGGTGAGGTTAGCTTACTAGCTCCTTTATATTTGAAAGTATTAGATGGCTAGCCCAGTAAAATGTGAACGCTAGAACAAGGATGATGAGCAGACTGTGTAAGTGGTGTTCTGCATGACTGGACTAAGCCTTTCAGTATGAGAATATAAGTTCTTTTGGGACAGAACCTTTTTTATTTTTTTAAGCTGTTCGTGCACAAATATAGTTCGTCTGTCTTGGTTTAACTATAAGGATGGTGGTTTTGAGTAGATTTAGATGCGCCTCAGATCCAACCGAGTCTGACCTGTGTATAACAACCTACCGTCTGATCTTCCATTATGTTTTCACTTCCACTTACTTTTGCCCACAGCTCCCTGGGCAACATTCTCTGCACATGCTAATGAAGGCATTTAAGGAGTAATTACACTATTACAATTAAAATGGTTGTGTTAAGCAAAAAAGGTAAAAAGCAAACAAATGCCACAGCATAGAAAAGGCTCACTCGCACTCTCATTCCGGCTGGGTTGTTGTTGCTTAGCACACGCTCCTTAAAGGACTCCCAGCAATACAGAACTGTGCATGTGACTGTGCTGCATTCCTTATTCCAAAGCCTGAGCATCTTGAATCAACCTGCAATGTTTAGATTTGCATCAGTGTGTGAAATTTACTTGACCTTCCTAGATGTTAATTTTGTTTGTTTTTGGGTTGGTTTTTTTTTTTTCTTTTTTTTTTTTTTTTTTTTTTTTTTTTTTATTCTAGTGCTTCAAAGGTGCCAAATGATCTGCTGGATCTCCAGCCAGCATTCCAGCCATCTCTGTCTCTCCCAACTGCTCTGCCTGTAGCTAACACATGGGGAGGTGAGTGCTCGCCATGTGAGCATCTCGCACCAAACACATTTCATTATCACCTGCACATGGGTTAGTCATATCCAAGCAAACCCTAAAAAGTTACACAGAATTATTGCTGTGTACAAAAATATTACCGTATTTTCCGGACTATAAGTCGCTACTTTTTTCCCACGCTTCGGACCCTGCAGCTTATATACCGATGCGGCTTTTGTAAGGATTTTTTCCCCACTAACTGCCATCAACAAATATATGCATATGTATACTAATCTATCTGGCCAGTCTGTCTCACAAGTCTGTTGCACAGTGTAGTAAAACCAGGCTCCCTCCATTGCCAGATAACTACAATAAAGTAAGTGACAACCAGCTCATGAAAGAAATCACCTAGCAACAACTTGGGAGACTTAGGGGTTTTGTTTTTTTTTTACTGTTGGGCAACAGAGAAATGATGGTTCATAACAGAACTCTGTCTGTTTCAACCTCGTGGGATAACAGACTCACACACTAATTGCCCATATACTCTTAAACATCGAACCGGCTGCATGCCCCCCGAGTGAACGAACAGCTTGAGGATGGTGGATTCAAAAAACATACTTCAAAACACTCCCAAATATTCCCCAAACGATATGGCACAACACTAATAACTCTGGAACAGTCTACAAGATGCACAATAAACACATAACTTTAACAATAATGCAGAATATACAAATTATGCACCCTGGTGCATGATGGGGAAACCCCGCCCACACCCGGAAGCTACAGCGGCAAGCTAGACGGGGCTCGGTGTAAACAGTGTCTTGGCGCCACC